>OY735233.1:40731891-40774391 GCA_963457665.1 Thysanoteuthis rhombus | reverse complement strand
TATTGAAGTCCAATGCCTTCAATGTTTCGAGGGATCATACAAACATACCCCTCGAAAGGGATCACTTCTACATCCACTGACCCCTAAACTGGTATAGAGGGGAGGGTGTTCAAATGATCCATTTTTTTTTTTTTGTTATTGTATTTTTTTTATATGAATATTTCTAGAGAAAGGTTTAATGAAAGACAGGCAGTTGCTCATGCAGTGAGCCGCCCCTCTCCATGCACCGATCTTGTTCAATGGAATAGGGTCCATACAGCTTGGCGCCAGTGTCGACACAGGGGCTACCAGAAAGGGGCTAGAGACAAAGCCAGACTGCCTTGGGAAACCGCAGGACTGGATTTATTTCATCCTTAGGCAGAGCAAGCTCAACCTTCAAAATTGAGAAGATCCCATTGATCCTAAAAAGAAGGGTGTATAACCAATGCATCCTCCCGATAGTCACCTATGGAGCTGAAACATGGAACCTAACCATGAGACAGATTCGCAAATTGAGAACCATGCAACCAGCACATGAAAGAATTATTCTGGGCCTCACATGGAGAGACCACAAGACAGCACAGTACATCTGGGAAGTCGAGAGTCGAGAGTCAGAGACATCATAGAATCCATTAAAAAGATCAAATAGCAGTGGGCTGGCCATGTTGCAAGAATAGCAGACAACCGATGGACATCGTGACTCACAACATGGATCCCCAGAGATCACATGCAGAACTGAGGCTGGCAGAATATTAGATGGAGAGACGAGCTAGACAAAGTCAGAGACTACTGGCTCCGCGACGCCAAAGATAGAGAAGTTTTGCGAATCCTGGGGAAGGTCTACGTTCAACAACAGACGTTGAAAGACTGATGATGATGATGACTCTTCGCCAACAACATTTTGATTATATATAGTTTTTTTTTGGGGGGGGGGGACTATTGTTTTCATCCCAGTCCATTTCTTGAATACAACGTTTCAGCTGTTGAACACTACGACCTTTTTAAGATGGATGTCGTAATTGGGTTTTGTTTGGAATGCTAAGGCGAGGGCCCCAATCGATGTCCTCATTCCACTGCCTGATTTCGAGGGAGAGAGCAACTCTTCGGTTGGCTATTCTGGGTGTAATGATCCTGTTGTTCTCTGAAGTATCATGATTGCCTCACATGCTACAGAGCCTGGTCTGCACTGGTATTTTACCGACACCTAGGTGGGGGTTGTTCATACATTTCTGCATTCGTACAATGAACGTAAACAGGCTCGGTCGAAGTTTGAACTCGGATCGATGATTCCATAATCTGTTCCGTTAACCCTCACTCCACTTGCACCTCCTTTTCAGAGATATCATTGTCGAGGATTTTAAAATTGTAGATTAAATTTACACCATTTAGACTGGTAAAACTTTTCCGATCTCTGTGGTGTATGGTTTCCCCATGTTGTAACATGACCTTCTGCAAGCTAAGAGGGAACTATCGTTGCAGTGGATTCCATATTCGGAATGCACTTTTTCCAGTCTTTAATTCGAGATCAAAGAGCAGTATCTGTTCACAGGACACGCTTTGGTTTAGCGCCGGTGCAATGCTTTGACCAATGATGGTTTATTGAGGCTTGGTATTGCCCAGTGCAAGAGGCCTAAAGATTAATTCTACGAACTCAAAAATTTATTTTGCCCAGTCTCGGAGGAGTAGTAAACCCCGAGGCAGTACCGTCGCATTGCACTAAAAGGGATGGCTTGGGCTTACCCTGAGGCCATCACGACACTAGTTCGCGGGGACTGGAACAATTTTTGCTGGTCTTCCGTAACTGGAACTCCACAGTAAAAATGGGGAAGCGAGTAAATACTAAGATCTAAATGTAGCATCTGTTCTCTCATCCAAAGAGTTTCATATTTTAAAAAAAAATCTTTTGTGATTTTTTCCCACGTTGAAATATGACCCTCTGCCAGAAAAGACAGCATAATCGTAGCAGTGGATTCGTATTTTAATGTGCGTTTTGCAGCCCTTAGTCCAAGTGGTGTACCAGTTCTTCTCCTGTCAACAAAACAGCACAATTTTTATCTATCCTTTGCCGTATGGACTCCTGTGTTGGAATATGACTGTCTGCAAGATGAGACGGTACCGTTGTACCAGTGCAATCCTTATTGGAATGTTCAAGATCAAAATGCAGTACCTGTTCTCCTCGCGTCAACAAAACAGAGCCATATTCTTATTTGCTCTTTGTCATACGGGTTCCCGAATATCAAAATATGACCATCTGCTAGATGAGACGATAATCAATTAAGTGCTTCCTTTAAAAGCTTCTTTGAAGTTAATATTCACTGGTAACATCGCTGCACTCTCAAGTATGTTTGATGGTCACGGAAGATACCATTTTCCTTTGAAGTTCCGTTGTCAGCTGCTATCAGCGATGAACTTCTAACAGCACGGCTCTTTTTATTGTCGGCATCGAAATCTTATCTTTATGACCAACCTTACAACTAAAAGGGAGATTCCTCTCCCCGTTAGATATTTTATACGATTGTAAGAAAAATCTATGGAAAATAGTGCATTCTTTTCCCTTAAACGTTCATAGGCGGATGAATTCACTGTAAATAGGATTCAAATTCTAGGGTTTTCGGGAAACAATTACGTATTTCACTGATATAAATCATAAAGCAACTAAGGCGAAACTGGGGTTCAATCGTTTGACGTCTGGTTGATAGAGACTTCAACGAGTTGAAGAAAGGCAGAAAAAACACCAGAATTTTACCCTCCTGTTGGTCTGCTGTCATTGATAATTATGGTGATTTACATTTTAGTAAATAGTATTTAATCAAACTTCGCTGGCATTTGTTTTTTCTCCTTCTGAAAATACGAAATTTTCCGATCACATAATTCCTTTTTGAACACCCTGATATAACCAAGTCATCATGATCCTCATTGGATGCGCCAAACGCGTGGCCTTGTACCAGACCATGCTACACTTGTTAATTAACCATCTTCTGCCTGGTAAAGCGTACTAGTTGCAGACCAGATCGTATGCGTTTCAAAATCGATCCTCATTGGGGCTTCCCACACTTGTTGTCTTGTGCAATATATAAATAGATAGATATACGCTGACAATGTCGCAAGGAATGCCTGGAAAGTAATCAGCCATTTTTAATGTCTGGAAAACAAGTTGAAAATGTTCGAATGCTGAGGGAATTCAATCAAATCTCTGATTGCTGGAAAGCTGGAAAACACTAAGCGGGCGTATACCCCCATCGATGCCATTTTCAGGAAAAGTAATTGTGCGTGGATCCACCCCAAAAGTTTCCAAGGATGTCATTGACATCCATTGAGAGCCGTTTTTGCGTGGACAGACATCTACCTTTGGCGATTTATGCGCTGTGGACATAGGGTTACTACACAGGGGAGATAATTGTGCATTAATTCCAAAATTTATTTACTTCTTCCGTAGTCTATTGTCGGCCATTCCACCAAAATTTGCTGAAGTTCAGTGCCAACTTTTGGAGATATCCAATGGACAGATATAAACGTATAAAAATGATGATATGGAAAAACATCTCTCAATCAAGAAAAAGACATTATTCTATCCGCCCCCAAATTCAATCAATTCTTCCTAAACCTTCGTTGCTCACCCCTCCACAAAATTTCATTGGCATTCATCCAGTACTTTGAAATATCATGTGGGCAGACTGCAAGACGAACATATGCAACAGAGCACTTATATCTCTAAAACTTCGTTGGCAGAGGTACAATGTCTAGGACGATTACTGTTCGAGTCGTGACCGTAGCTGTCATGATGAAAAGAGAGCCCAAATCTTTTAACTAAACGTAATTAAACCACAAAGTTATCTATTTGAAATCGTCATCCAAGAGTGTCATCAGAACTGTCGACTGTTTTTTCAGTTTTTAAGTGAGTTTGGCTGACTGACTTGCTGATTGGCCATGTACGTATTATATCTACAAGCAACGCCATCGATGGCTGAACTTTTAAACATTCACTCCTTATTACGTCCACAAAAAATGTTTTTCATGTTTTTTCTTGATCTCCCTCTAAATATTTTTTTATTGGATGATTCAATATGATGAGTTCATGCTAAATTGATCCCTCAATTTATGCCCACTTGTTTTTTTTTTATTCAAACTTTTTAGTGATCATCTCGCAACAAAATGAGAGAGAAATAACTTATTCGTTGATCCCCATCATCCATTTTTAGTTGATCACTCCCAACACAGCCTTCTGCCAAAAGACGTTGATCATATGACGGTTTCTATTGAGTGATCAACCAGACCTGTCTATGCACGGAACCGTCAGACATTTTTGTTTGCTTTTTGGTTTCTATGTCCGGTATACATGATACAAGTAAGATAGATATTTATATGTTGCTGATATACATCTCTCCAACCCATTATTTGAAACAATGGACACTTCTACTCAAACAAGTTTGGGCACTTTTTAATGAAAACTTCGATTGAAATTGATACGACATAAACATTCACCTGCACTATAACCTGTCTCAAAGTAGTGAACTTTTCAGTCATATAGTAAGTAAGAGAATGTTTAGAAACTGCTCAAACTCCACCAAAACACGGGTAGATATATTTATCAAATGCATGACGGGTTCAAGTACCATGCTCCTATTCATGCCATCACCATGGGATGCAAATCTTTGGTTTGAAGAGTGGGGTCAGTCGTGCGCAAGTCGAATTTAACCTTAAAACTCCATCAAGTAGACTGGAGGGTCTATTTCGCGCACAGGCCCTACTGTCTACGGTCCTATACCCGTGGAAAGCCCTTCAAAAATGGTCTTGTGCGAAGTCAAGCCATTCATTTATGTATACATTTAGAATAAAAGTTGAATGTCACACATCAAATATAAAATACAACGAAAATCTTCAGCTTTGTTTCATTATATTCATAACTCAGAACAGTCGTGTTTTTTTTCTTTCAAAATATTAACAAGCAAGACGTTATTGATCATTTGACATGATTATTATTATCTTTATTATTATGTTGTTGTTGTTATTGTCTTCATTACTATTGCCATTATCATTATTAATATCATTATCAAGATCATTGTCATGGCTATCATTATTATTATTATTATTATTATTATTATTATTATTATTATTATTATTATTATTATTATTGTTATTTTGGAATCTCACACCAGTTGCCTGGTGGTAACCGCTGGAGTTTGAGTGACAGCAAGTCTCCTCAAGTCTCCAGCCCTCCTCTCCTAGTACTCATAGGTCGCAGTAATTCTACGATTTACAGTTTCACACCGGTTGCCCAGTGGTTATCGCTGAAGGCTGAGTGACAATAAGTCTCCTCAGGTCCTCAGCTAACGTCTCCTCTCTCTTTCGCATATCATGACAGAGCTACTATTCGTTGCAGTCCTTATATCTCTAGCACCTTCCTCAGTATCCGTGCAGTTCCAAGTAGCGCTGTGGTCTGTACGGTCTCTATCCTTCCCCTAATCCCGATCTCCTCCAGTCTCTCCCTCAGCGTTTTGGTGACAGTTCCTAGTGCTCCCACTATGACCGGTACTACCCTGGTTTTCATGTTCCACATTTTCCTTAACTCCCTTGCTAGGTCCTGGTATTTTTCCCTTTTTTCACCCTCCTTCTTTTTTACTCTATGGTCTGCAGGTACAGCAACGTCTATTATTTGGCAGGCCTTCCTTTTTTTGTCTACTATTACTAAGTCCGGCCTTCTTGCCTGGATGAGGTGGTCAGTTTGGATGTCAAAGTCCCACAGTAGTTTGTGGTTGTCATTCTCCAAAACTGCCTCTGGCTTGTGCTGATACCACTTTTCCCCATGGTTGAATCCCATTTGTTTACTTAGTTCCCAGTGTATCATCGTTGCTACTCTATCGTGTCTATGCTTATACTCCTTCTGGGCGAGCTGACTACATTCACTAGTTATGTGGTTTACTGTTTCATCTCTTTCACCGCACATGCGGCATTTGCTGTTTGTCTGTGTTCTGTCGATTTTTGTTTTTATGTAGTTTGTCCTTATGCTTTTGTTTTGGGCTGCCATGATGAGCGATTCTGTTTCTCTCTTAAGGTTTCCCTTTCGTAACCACGTCCATGATTTCTCGTCTGCTATATCTTTTATCTGTCTTTTAAACTCGCCGTACAATTTTTTCCCTTCCCACTTTTCTTTTCTAGTTTGCTGTACTGTTCCATTGTTTTCTACTTTATTGTTTGTTGCACTATCCCTCGCGCTCTTTATGATTTCTTCACTATTTGTTTGCACATATCTATCTAGGACTACTTTAGCTCTCTGGACACAATCTTCTATGCTGATGAGCCCCCTACCACCTTCTTTTCTCTTTATTATTATTATTATTATTATTATTATTTGGAATCTCACACCAGTTGCCTGGTGGTAACCGCTGGAGTTTGAGTGACAGCAAGTCTCCTCAAGTCTCCAGCCCTCCTCTCCTAGTACTCATAGGTCGCAGTAATTCTGCGATTTACAGTTTCACACCGGTTGCCCAGTGGTTATCGCTGAAGGCTGAGTGACAATAAGTCTCCTCAGGTCTTCAGCTAACGTCTCCTCTCTCTTTCGCATATCATGACAGAGCTACGATTCGTTGCAGTCCTTATATCTCTAGCACCTTCCTCAGTATCCGTGCAGTTCCCAGCAGTGCTGTGGTCTGTACGGTCTCTATCCTCCCCCTAATCCCGATCTCCTCCAGTCTCTCCCTCAGCGTTTTCTTTAACTCCCTTGCTAGGTCCTGGTATTTTTCCCTTTTTTCACACCTTCCTTTTTTTGTCTACTATTACTAAGTCCGGCCTTCTTGCCTGGATGAGGTGGTCAGTTTGGATGTCAAAGTCCCACAGTAGTTTGTGGTTGTCATTCTCCAAAACTGCCTCTGGCTTGTGCTGATACCACTTTTCCCCATGGTTGAATCCCATTTGTTTACTTAGTTCCCAGTGTATCATCGTTGCTACTCTATCGTGTCTATGCTTATACTCCTTCTGGGCGAGTTGGCTACATTCACTAGTTATGTGGTTTACTGTCTCAATAAGCAATTTCAAACCAGTTGCCAGATGATTACCGCTGGATGTTGAGTGACAGCAAGTCTCCTCAAGTCTCCAGCCCTCCTTTTCACACTCTCATTGACCAAAGCAATACTGTGGTTTACAGTTTCACGCCAGTTTCCCGGTGGTCATCGCTGAGGGCTAAGTGACAGTAAGTCTCCTCAGGTCTTCTGCCCACCTCTCATCTCATCTCTCCCTCACTTATCACAGCAGTGCAATGGTTCGTACCTCCACCACCATTTGGGTGTTTTTTTCCCCACCTTCTCAGTTAAGCCACTGCTAACAGTTGGGGTCGTAGATCTTATATTTCTTGCACTTTCCTCAGTATTCGTGCAGGCCCTAGCAGTGCTGTGGTCTGCACCGTCTCAATCCTTCCTTTTATCCCTAATTCCTCCAATCTCGCTTTCAGTGTCTTCGGTACGTATTATTATTATTATTATTATTATTATTATTATTATTATTATTATTATTATTATTATTCAATACTGATAGAAAAATAGATTTTTTCGAAATAAACCTACTCAGAGAAATTCAATATATATACGTCATTTTTTTTCACGAATAAGTTCTTGAATAGTGACCTTTTGTTCTTCATCTTTTCGCTGACCAATTCCTTCAGAACGGCTTCAAGAACCCCGGGGGCTGATCTGAGCACACCATTCCAAGGCCTAATGAATTCTTTGAGACCGGATCAAAATATTGGGCAGGGTTGTGTTTTCACTGGAAGATGAACAACATCAGCGCCAGTGATGTTTCACTCTCTTTCCATGGACAACTCCGACCCATAACCGATTGTTAATTGAATCTAGAATTACAAAGTCTCAGTAATCCCAAGAAAAAATCTTTGAAGACACAGAGAAAGAGAGAGAGGTGGGTGGCGAAGATCAATCTGAGAAACCCAAGAAATTGCAAATACCTACCTTTACTACTCAAAAGAAACCGGGGTGTGTAATTCTGGTCTATATATAGCAACCGACGTCTGTGATTCTCATCTCTCTCTCTATATATATACTAGAATTACACACTCCAGTTTCTTTTGAGTCGCAAAGGCATGTATTTGCAATTTCTGAAGTCTCTGATATGAATCCCACCCCTCTCTCTCACTACACACACGCACATTATATATATATATATATATATATATATATATATATATATATATATATATATATATATATATATATATATATATATATATATTTATCTTCAAATATTTGTTGGTTCATTACGGCCACTTGAATGGGAACTTAGAAATAAAAATGATTTGTTGGGCCATTCGTTTTTAAAGGAATTGTTGATGCATTGGACTACCTCCCTTGTTTCAGATTTTCGCCTCGTGGGATCCCCTAATTTCAAAGAAGTCCAGAAATTAAAATAGGTCTGGTTAGTCACTTGATAGGAACCACCGAGAAACAAACGTCTTTTGGCAGCACGCCACGTAGTGGGGGGGGGGGGGTAAATTAGAAAAACATAGAGAAAGGCGTGATCAATAAATAAAAATGTTCTAAAAGCAAGCATGAACGCTGCCGGACACAAAACTGGTTCAATTTAGTATGAATTTACACTGAAAAGTGAGCCCCTCTATTAAGGGCTTGAAAAAGAAAATATCCGTTTTTTCTAGACATAATATTAGCGTGGCCTGTTCACGTCAGACGTGGTTAGATAGATAGGTTACTTCAGTCGTCAAGTGAGTCAATTATTTTTTGTTTAGGTGACAGTTTTGTTGGACGGTTTCTCAGAAAACAAGCTAGAATAATGAGGTGAGTGATGGATTATTGAGGAGGGTTGTTGTCACTTGATCTTCAATGAAAACAACCAGATACCCTGGTGTGAAAATTGAATGAAATCAAATAATTAACTAGAAAAAAAATAGGAAAGAAACTCGCCATTAGAGTCAATAATTGAACAACCGTGGCGTCAAAATTTGAAGTCATATAAAACATATACCATCGAATAGTTATGGTTAGAATAGATTCTAGTATGACATCACTGGCATTTCCCCCTTGAAAACATCTGAAATCGAGTAGAAACATTTAGATCATGAAGAATCTAGGGGTTATGATTAAATTCGTCTCGCACCAATAATTCAAAAAGCTTTTTTTTCCCCAAAAAATCAAAACAATTTTTTTCGAAAAGGGTTTTGTGAGGTACTGATACCGATTTCAAGTTTTTAGACAAAACTATATGGCCAAGTGCACTGTAACATGCAAACACGAACACGTACACGTAAAAGAAGGGATAGAACCCTTCAACACATTTGGTGGCTACGTTTATTCAATCATTGTATTCACCTTTACTGGCGTAGATGAATGAGTCTAGAAAGAGCATTGCTAAGACGATCGAGGAATTACAGCAGATGATGGTACGGGTGATGAAAAATGGATATTATCATTAAGGGGAATTGGGAAAGAGCGAGGAAAAAAATCTGAAACAACTTTAATGAATAAAGATTTTTTTTAAATGCTCAAAAAGGAAAAAAAGGGACAATTGGGTCAGAACATGTGAAAAAAAAAAGATTCAAATTATCCAAATTCATAAGAGGGAAAATTGAAATTGGTGCAATTAAATCGGAAGAAAAATAAGAACAAAAGTTGCTTTTTTTAAATGGGGTTGTGAATTTTCTTCTTCTTCTTCTTCTTCTACTTATTATTATTATTATTATTATTATTATTATTATTATTATTATTAGCAGTAGTAGTAGTAGTAGTAGTAGTAGTAGTAGTATAAGTCGCTGTCTTTCGCAGAACGCACCATTAATGCTTTCTAATTCGTTTTACATTTGAAGAAGATATACAATATATCGGAAATTTTCAGTTTTGTTTCAATTCATCATATTTTTGATAGTATTGTTTTTCTTTTTCTATTAGAATAAGGCGTTATCAGTCATTTGGCATTATTATTATGATTGTCTTAATTATTATTGTTATTATTATTATTATTATTATTATTATTATTATTATTATTATTATTATTATTATTATTATCATTATTATTATTATTTGGAATCTCACACCAGTTGCCTGGCGGTAACCGCTGGAGTTTGAGTGACTGCAAGTCTCCTCAAGTCTCCAGCCCTCCTCTCCTAGTACTCATAGGTTGCAGTAATACTGCGATTAACAGTTTCACACCGGTTACCCAGTGGTTATCGCTGGAGGCTGAGTGACTATAAATCTCTTCAGGTCTTCAGCTAACGTCTCCTCTCTCTTTCGCATATCATGACAGAGCTACAATTCATTGCAGTACTTATATCTCGAGCACCTTCCTCAGTATCCGTGTAGTTCGCAGTAGTGCTGTGGCCTGTACGGTCTCAATCCTTCCCCTAATCCCGATCTCCTCCAGTCTCACCCTCAGCATTTTGGGGACGGTTCCTAGTGTGCCCACTATGACTGGTACTACCCTGGTTTTCATGTTCCACATCTTCCTTAATTCTCTTGCTAGGTCATGGTATTTTTCCCCATTTTTCACTCTCCTTCTTTTTTACTCCATGGTCTGCAGGCACAGCAACGTCTACTATTTGGCAGGCCTTCCTTTTTTTTTGTCTACTATTACTAAGTCCGGACTTCTTGCCTGGATGAAGTGGTCAGTTTGGATGTCAGAGTCCCAGAGTAGTTTGTGGTTGTCATTCTCCAAAACTGCCCCTGGCTTGTGCTGATACCACTTTTCCAAATGGTTGAATCCCATTTGTTTGCTTTGTTCCCAGTGTATCATCGTTGCTACTCTATCGTGTCTATGCTTATACTCCTTCTGGGCGAGTTGACTACATTCGCTGGTTATGTCATTCACTGCCTCATCTCTTTCACCGCACATGCGGCATTTGCTGTTTGTCTGTGTTCTGTCGATTTTTTTTTTTTAATTATTATCATTATTATTATTATTATTATTATTATTATTATTATTATTATTGCTGTTATAATAATAATAATAATAATAATAATAATAATAATAATAATAATAATAATAATAATAATAATAACTATTACTATTATTATCATTATTATTATTTTTATTATCATCATTATTATTATTATTATTGTAGTTTACTTGTATGAGTAGGAAAGATGGCTCCCGCAGGATTTGGATGCTAAAATCGATATTTCTTCATTTACAGGATCTTTATGTAGTTGGAGAAAAAATTCAATTTTTCTAGCATTACGCATGCGCAATAATAATCATATTCTCCGAAGTTCTACGTAGGCTTAGAGCTATTATTTACAGTGGATTTCGATGTTAAAAAATGATAATCAATAATCCATTGCTTAGATTAAACGTGCTGAACACGAAAAAAATAGTCTCCAATGTTTCTAACATTAGTTACTAGCACTACGCATGCATGAGTATGATAAGAATAACCATTGTCAGAATTTAGGTATTCTCACCCAAAATGAACTAAAGGTGCAGAGGAAAGGAGAAAAACTGTAGAATTTTTGTTGATGATGTAAGACTTGCCATTGTAAAACGCAAACTTTGGGAGTTAGATCCAGTGGGTCTGACCCTTAAACAGATCTGCCAAGGTCAGTGAAATAAAATGTTGGAAGTATCTTCCATACTTATGAAGTACAAGAATAAATTAAATGGGGGCTAGGAACAGTTTTCAGTTCTGTCCCAGAATTGCTTAACTTTGAATATAAACTTTTCTGAACTAAATGACAACGCGGAAGAGAACAGGTTTCAACAAAAATCTTAGGGGTAGAGACAAAGTATATTGCAGTCGAACTATGCAAAATACGGGAGACTTGGTAGGTCTGCTTGAAAACTGTTCAATTATAAACGAAGAAAAGAGGACGCCCTTGAACATGAACAAGGCTGCAGAGTGCAAACCACAGGTTCAAGACGAAAGGAGAGAAACACTAGCACTGCGCCCGGCAAACAGAGAAAATTGGAAAAGTTTTGGTAGTGCCCATAATAGCAGGCGTACTTGGAACCTTACAAAAAGATTCGAATCGGATGAATTAGAGATTTAAGAAAGAACTGAAACTATCCAGAGCATGGGGCTACTGGACTTTACAAGAATACTGGGGTATGCAAGATTTTAGGGAAGTTACGGTCTCTCAATCTTCAGCCAAAACAACTAACATCTGATGTAAACATGAAATAATAATAATAATAATAATAATGATAATAATAATAATAATAATAATAATAATAATAATAGTAGTAGTAGTTGTAGCAGTAGTAATAATAATAATATCAGAAGTAGTAGTAATAATAATAATGTCTTTAGTGGTAATGATAATATCAGTAGTAGTACTAATAATAGTAGTAGTTGTAGTAATACTAATAGTAGTAGTTGTAGTAATACTAATAGTAGTAGTAATAATAATAGTAGTAAGAGTAGTAGTAGTAATAATGATAATATCAGAAGTAGTAGTAATGATAATAAAATCAGTAGTGGTAATGATAATATCAGTAGTAGTAGTAATAATAGTAGTGGTAATAATAATAGTAGTAAGAGTAGTAATAATGATAATGATAAAGATAGAAGAGTCGTGTCTGTCACACTTATAGTATTATTATCATCGGTACCTCTCCTTTCCCACCTGCTTATTAAACAAACTAACATTCTTTCCTCCCCTTCCCTTCCCATCCTCTTAATTACTTATCTAATCTTCTTTCCTTCCTCTTCCCACCCCACTGTGTCTTTTACACCCATAGCATTAGTAGCAGCCATCAACCGAGCCTGTTGTTTTACACTTTTGATAACCATCAATGGTTAGATAAGAAAAATAATGTTTTATAAAAAAATGAAAAATAAAAAATCAGAGTGTACATTGTCCGGGAGGTGTAATTTGTATTGATCCACCCCTAAAACTTTATCAGCTCTTCCGTAGCCTATTGTCCACCCATACAGAAAATATTGGAATTCATTGAGAACTTTTGGAGATATCGTGTGAATGAGGATGAAATTTGACGATGCCTGAACATACATTGATCCGAGCCAAAATTTAATCATCATCATCATCGTCATCATCATCATCATCACATATCTCTTAACATCAGGATTAGCCAAATCTCCCCAGGATTTCTCTATCATGGGCGTCACAGAGCCAGTATTTTTCTGAATTTGTCTAGTTCATCTCTCCATCCTATCTTTTGTCGGCCTCGGTTTCGCATGTGGTCTCTGGGGATCCATGTTGTGAGACGTGATGTCCATCGGTTGTTTTTCATTGCCATTTGATGAAAAGAAAAAATCTAATCATTTCTTCTGTATCCTTCCTTAAAATATAATTGAAATTAATTGAGGAGCTTCAGAGATATCGTATGGACAATCATAAGCGTATAAATTAATGTAATTCAAAATAAAACGGGAAAATAGCTCTCAAAGCAATATTCCTGGATCCGCCCCCGAATTTTACTACCTCATTCCCCCTGTATAGCCCTCACAGCTTTAAAAATCAATTGAAATTCATTCATTACTTTCAGAGATATCGTGTGAACAGACGAACAAACAAACAGACGAAACCGTTAACATACCTCTTCTCAGTTTCGTTGACAGAGGTGAAAAAAAAACAAAAACGGAACATTTACTGGGGTAAGGAAAAAAAAATAAAGAGTTAAGTAAGCTGAAAATTTATGGAAAATCCCCAAGTAGGTCAGTATCCCTCTTCAGGGAGTCATTTTGCCATAGCCACAAGAAATACCTCAACCGAACCACTCCAAGATTTGTACAACACGAATCGTTAGCTTTTAAATGTGGAGCAAATATTTAGCAGAGACAGACAGACTGACTGACAGAGACAGTGGAGAGAGAGAGAGGGGGGAGAGTACGAAGAGGAGACAGAGAGAGAGAGAGGGAGAGTGGAAAGGGAGAGAGATTTTGAAGAGGAAAGAGATTGAGAGAGAAGGGGTAAGAGTGAGTCAGAAGAGGAGAGATGTGGCTGGAAGGAGAAGGAAAGAGAGAAGGGAAGGATAGAGAAGGACTGAGTGGAAGGGGTAGAGAATCAGCAGCAACATCAGCAGCAGCAATATACCTCTGTTTCTATAATCGCTTGGCTAAGGCGAGGAGGTGACGCGACTTAATTCCCAACCATAAGGGCTGTCATTACAGCACTATCTAATTGGGTCTGTCGGAAGGGAAAGTAGGCACGAATTATGAAAATTAATGAAGCCTTAGAATTACCGTTCTTGGGAAGAGCTCTTCGTTAATGAAGGCGAAGAAGCAACAGAAAAATTGTTACTCGTCCAATGCTAGCTGCATATACTTGACTGTGTAATTATTGTTAAAATTAGTGCTGAACATGAGATATGAAAGAAAATTGAGAAAGCTACTAATTTCAATGTAGAGAATATCTTATGTCCCTAGCCCGGGGGTAGGGGAACAAGGAGTTGGCTTTTTGGGACAGGATTGTCATTGGTAGAAAGTGAGGTCAAGCTAGAAGGCAGATAGGATATGGCGAGGAGTGAGTTTAATGTTTCGGTGAATTGTGTCAATGTAATCTATATTATGATTTGCGACGCTTCAATCTGTCTGGTCTGTCATATAACAGATAGAAAGAGAAGAGGAGGGCGACGCGAATACACGAACACGAAATTGGCTGCTGCTAACCAGGTTATGCTGTGTGTGTACTTGTGCTCGATGGTGACTTATCTGATTTAGGCTGCTGGCAAGTCGAGGAAAGAAAAAAAGCGAGAAAATAGATTGAAGTAGAACTGAACTAGGCGGGCAGGAGGAAAAGGGCATTGTAGAGATACACAAAAAAGTAGGAGTTGAAACAAATATATTTGCTAAGGGAAAACGGCCAAATGTGTGTGAGTGTAGTTCACTGCTATCAGTGACTGGTACAAGAACGACGACGACGTTGACCCAAACGAAGATATCCGGGAAAAGACAAAAGTCAGGGACATCAAAGAATCCATTAAAAAGCTCAAATGGCACTGGGCTAGCCATGTTGCACGAATGGCAGACAACTGATGGACATTGCAACTCACGACATGTATCCCCCGAGATCACATGCAGAACCGAGGCCGGCGGAGCATTTGATGGAGAGACGAGCTAGACACATTCAGAAAGCACTGGCTCCACGACGCCCATCATGGAGAAATGTGGCTGATCCTGGGGAAGGTCCATGTCCAACGACGGATATTGAAAGACTGATGATGATGTGAAAATACGATTAGTTTTAGTCTATTTAACATGGCTTTGTTGTTCTTGCAACTGCTGTCAGTGTTCTTTGTTGTTTTTTTTTTAATTCTATAGATAATTCAGCATTTTAGATCAGGCCTTCTCAAAATGAAGATCGGGACATCGCCACGGGTCACAGAAAGATTTTGATGGTTGCAGAAATATTTGATAATCTCTCTCTTAAGAATGATAATTCCTTTTACCTTTATAAAAAAAATGTATTCCTTCTGGTGCTTAATACTGATCATCAATTAATTAAAAAAAATTACGTTTTTGTCACGTTTCAGTAATCTATTCTAAAAAAAAAAGGGATTTTTTGTAATAAAATCAGTAATATTTGATATATATTATAAATACGTTGCAATTTTATCCTTTTTTTGTCTTTATATATTCGTCTTCTGGGGAGCTTATTTAGACCTACTCTTTATACTGACCATCTGAAGTTTGGGGAGTTAATGAACGTAAAAGATTTTAAATAGAATTAATTTATTCAAGATGGGGTCTTATTTAACGGGAATGATTAGATATCTGTGTTCATAACGAACCACAAATATGATTAGCTTAGATTCTTTCAAGAAAAATTGCTAAACAATTACAATCACTTTTTAAAGGTAAGGTTTGCAGCTTTACAGAGTGTAACTTAAGAAAATTCAATTTGTTATCTCTAACTACTAACCATATACTGTATTTGTGTCGATATTTTTTCTTTGGAACTTTTATCCAAATTCATAAAATCCCCTTTTAAAAGAATGTATTGCATGATCTTGGTATCAGCATGATTCAATAAGGATAATATCGGCACACTCTATATCCTTCAAAAGCGATTTTATGAATTTGGCTAAATGAAAATTTGGTAGATTATGAAGCCATTTATTTGGAATTATAACACCTCATTCAAAGAGTTGTGATATCGGCCACTTTTCTTTTCTTTTTTTTTCAAATAAGGGATCTGCAGAACTGGAATCAGTGCTACCACTTCAAAAATATTTACACCGATTCTATTTTTCAGCATCAAACATATAACATTATACATACATTTTTCAGTGAACTGCAGTAAATATTTTTCTCTGAAAATATGGCTGGTCCCCGTCGAATTACATCGAAATACGCCCACGGAATATTTTTTAAAGAATTCCTAGATGTAACACCTATTTCTTGAGTTTTCCACTTCACCTTCCAATTTTCATTTTCCTCTACCTTCTATCGGATCACTTCACAACCAAAATACAAACATATTCTAATCTATAAAACTATGGATTCAGTGAGTCTTTTGAAATTCATACATAGTCACAAATTGTGTTTATGCTAAGGTGGCTAATAAACGACCCCGATACAGTACGGTTAGGCTGTATCCTGGATCTATGCGTATTGATTACTAAGGGGTCCATGTGTGAAGGTGTGCAGCTGGGGGTTCTGGGGTACAGCAAGACCTACAGAGTATCCAGAAAAATATTTTCAAAATAAATTTCAGGGTCGGTCTGATACATTTGAAAAAAAAACCAAACAAACTTGGAAATCGTGATATAAGCATAGCTCTGTGTCTCCGCGCACCCCCAACCCGCTCCCCATCACTGTTTACGAGTGGGTGATTTTCAATTAAGTCAAGTTGAAATTAATAATTAATACCTCCAGACATTGTAAACAGTTCTCGCTCCTTGCTTATTTTTTATTCATCTCTCCGTTCACGTAAATGAAGAAAAACCTTATAAATATCCGAGTACCGTGGAGGAAGCCGTATAAGAATTATTATCGTGGACAGCTGGGAACTTTCTTTATATAGCGGGAGTCGTCTTTAATTTATTAGAACTACTGAAGTGTGTCTAGTACAAAGCAATCGCTAACAAGCTTGTCTTGCGGAGTAGTTATCCGGGCATAGTGGGTTCGATCCATACTGGGCGTCTTGTCAGTAAGGTCTGGTGCTGGCTAAACTAAGTTTAGATGTTAATGATTCACTAAAAGTTAGCATAAACAATGGTTAACAAACTTGTCTCGCGGACCAATTATCTTATAGTGTGTTGAACTCTCACTGGGTCCCACTACACGATGGCCCTGTTTCAAACTAGACTTAGTAAATAATGATTCACTAAACTATGCAAGGTGCACAAGAGAGAATCATGCTCAACATCACAAGACAGCACATAAGGAAAAACAGGAGTCCGAGATATCATAGAATCCATCAGATAACTCAAATGGCAACGGGCTAGTCATGTTGCGAGAATCAGACAATTGCTGTGCATCACGATCACAACGTGGATCCCCGGAGATCATATGCGAAACAGGAACCGACAAAATGTACAATAGCCCGACGAACTAGATAAGTTCAGAAAGTACTGGCTCCGTGATGCCCATGATAGAGAGGTTTGGCGAATGTTGGGAAAGATTTATGTCCAACGATGGATACTAAAATGCTGCTGATGATGATGATAATGGAATGCTTACATGGTGATGGTGAGTGAACCCCTCTCACTGACCAGTTATCTTTCTTTATTCATTTCTTTTTCATTCCTTCTTTCTTTTTCTTCCTTCTTTTCTTTCTTTCTTTTTTCTTTCCTTTCTTCCTTTCTTTTTCTTTCATTCTTTTCTTTTTCTTTTCTCTCTTCCATTCGTTCTTCGTTTGTGTGTCTGTTTCTATTTCTTTCTATCTCCCTTTCCTTTTCTTTCTTGCTTTCATTCTTTCATTTTTTCACTCTTCTGTTTTTTCTTTCTTTTTTCCTCCTCTTGTTCTTTCTTTCTTTCATTTATTCCTTTTTTTTCTATTGTTTTTCATCCTTTTTTTTCAATTTTCCACTATTTTGGCACTTTTTTTCATTTTCTTTTCTTCTTTTTTGTTCCTCCCTTCCTTTCACCCATTCATTCATTCTTTCTTTCTTCCAGTCCAACAATAAATTATGAAAATGGAAATATTTTTTCCTTTCGGTTTCTGTCTTTCCAGACGTTCATTTTAAAATTGTTTTTAAAATTCTAAAAATGTTAATTTTGAAAAATTCGACATTTTTTAAAACTCTAACAAAGATACCAAAAAATGATTTAATTTTAGAGCAGACCCATGCACAGTTATCTCCTCTACGTTGTAATTATATATCCATATCACATGATATCACCAAAATTTCATGTCTCGACTCACAATAAGTCCCAAAGTTCTTGATGAATTTCAATGAAATTTGGTGAAAGAATGGACTGGCTAGAAGAAGTCTGTAAGCAGATCTGTCAAAATCTTGGGATTGATATGAACATTCACCTGAATAAACGGGTACCTTGGAAATGAACAAGTTGGTATCAACTGATAAAGTGAGATTTGATGAAACTCGTCGGAATTGAGAGGATGATAGCAGATAACAAAAGAGAATGAAAAGCAGTGATGTAACCAAAGATATGGAGGCCTGGGAAGAGGGCTGGGTTCCTTGTAGTGCCCCCCTCCAACATTTTGTGAGATTTATTGTATAACGTTAGTTTAGTTATAGAGAGTGATCAACTATTCACAAAACTTCTGGGTGCTCCCCTACATTCTATCGCCATCTCCTTGTCCATGTTACGCTCCTGAAGAGCCCATATTTCAAGTCCCACATAAATTACCCAATTTCTCCAGATACACACCGCCAACCCCATTCCGTAATCAAATTTATGATTACTTCTGGGACGATATAATACCTATATTTTTTCATTATCTCAGTACGAAATAGTACCGATAGATTATCATTATCCTCGGACGAAATAGTACCTAAACCTTATCATTATGTTAGTACGAAATAGTACCTATAGATTATCATTATCCTTGAATGAAATAGTACTGATAGCTTATGATTATCTTAGTACGAAATAGTGCATAAAGATTATAATTATCTTACTACGAAATAATACCTAAAGCTTATCATTATCCAAGGACAAAATAGTATTTATAGCTTGTGATTATCTTGGGACGAAATAGCGCGTTACGATTATCATTATCTTTGGACAGAATACTACACATAGCTCATCATTATCATAGGACGAAATTGTACGTATAGTTTATCATTATCTTTCAACTCCATGCAATCAAGATAATTCTTTGCATGAAGTAATTTAGTAGCTGATAAGTTCGACCGAAAGAGAGAAAAAAAAAAGAGAATTAGTGCCCTCTCAGTACAATTTGAGAAATATCGATGTGTATGTGTACGTGCGTACCGAAATAACTCGACAACTTGGCTCTTTAGTCTGTGTCCAGTAGTGTTCACACTAGTTTTAAAAAAAATTCGAACTTTTTTGGTAATCATTACCCAACAAAGGACGAGAGAAGTAAGTTATTCCAATATTTCTATTGATCACCCCCAACATGACATGCTGACAAAAGAAGTCTCGTGACGGTTTCTATTGATTGACTAACCAAACATTTTGAGACATTTTTCAGGGGAGGGGAGAGGTCTTAGGTGCCATTAAGTACAGTAAGTCACGTCTGTAGGGTACCCTATGAGGCTCGAATTCACTATCTATGGCTTGCAGAACTAGCTTACTAAGCGCTGCTTCATGTCAGGTGCATGGCTTTCGCATATTAGTGAAAAAAAATCACGGATACACAAGTTTCCCTAACTAACTGAAGGTAGAGCGTTTTTATGAAGAGCCTTTCGGAAGCCGAAGTGGCGTAAAGCGAAGAAGCAATAACCATTGATTTATATAGGATAGTCTTTGGGCGTTCTCAGACCAAAAACTGGCAGCGTGGATCTGTTGAGCTGAGACATTGGAAGTCGTTGTGGTGGAATATACAAGAGATTGAGACGTAGAAAAGAGAGGGAGAGGGTGCACACTGCCTCTGTAATGGCTTCCAACTAAAGGAAAGTTTGATGTTATTTGTGCTTTTTGCCTTTTTCCCCAAAAGGTTTGGAAAATGGCGTGGGGCAAACTTTTGGAAAATAGCGACTACCTGTGTTTCAATTCCGCAAGATGATTTTTTTCGGAAAAATATCCTTATAGTGGAAGAGTCTGTTGTTTCAGAAGGTGGATAGGAAATATTTTCTCATCAGCAAACTTGTCACCTTAAAATGGAAGAGTCCTTGGTTGAGGACAAAGAACCAAGAAAATCACACAAACCATTGGATAAGTATACTAGTTGATATCCGTGAGAAAATTCACGGATATATGTGAAAAAAACAAACATTTTGGAAAAAAAAGTGAATTTGCTTGAGTTGAAAAGTCCATTATTACAAATGGATAGATTTTAGAATTTTTTTCTTTATTAACCTACTCGTTACCTTGAGGTGGAAGAGACCATGGTTACGGACAGAGGACCAAGAAAATCGTGCTGTTCATTATATAAGTAGATATTGTTCCAAGCCTCATTAGTTAGAAAATATCACACAAAACAGTTTTTACAAATAAACCATACGTTGTGTTACGTCCCTAGCGGCTTAGCTATTTCCTCTCTGTATTTGATGGTGGCAGTCTAATTACCAGCATGATTAAAACGAGGCTCCAATTAATTCGCTGTTTTATTTATTTATTTACTTATGTATTTTTAGCAATGTCAATGCTTAAAGAAAAGGAAAGCTGTAAATTAATATGGTCTGCATTTCCCGGTGTGATATGTCAATAACTCCGAAGCCTCCAAGAGACACATTGTTTGCCTGAAATGAACAAATAACTAAAATCGCCGACAAGAAAATTCTAGCAACAACTAAGATGACAATAATTAATGTTTGATGATAATAATAATAATAATAATAATAATAATAATAATAATAATAATAATAATAATAATAATAATAATAATAATAATGACGCTGGGGAAGCACGAAATGTTGAAGAGCAAGCAAATTTAACATTGTGAAAATTTTGAAAAGATGTGTTTGAGAATGATAAAAATAGAGGCAATAATGATGACTATGATATTCATTTTCTTAACACAATTGAAAATTATTAATGATGGTCATAAGAATAACATACATACAGAGTCAATAGTTGAACGACCGTAGCGTCAAAATTCAAAGTCATGTGAAGAAATTCCATCGAATAAATATGGTCAGAATAAATTCTGTTTATGACATCATCGGCATTTTCCCTATGAAAACATCGAAAGTGATGTATAGAAATCTCGAAACGTCTAGATTATGGATAATCTAGACGATAGTATATCTCTGAATTTTTTAGATGAGGTATTATTATTTCTATTAATATTCGGACGATCCTCATCTTGGTTGTTTTTCATACAACGTTTCGGCCGTTGTACTCTACGGCTTCATAAGGTATCATCTGGTAGGTGTTGGGAAGTAACGAACCGAACCCTTTATTTAACCGACGGGAGTATATTGACTGCACTCCCCTCTTAGCATTAGTTGTATTAAAGTTAAATGAAGGGTTCGGTTCGTTACTTCCCCAGATGATACCTGATGAGGGCCATAGAGTACAACGACCGAAACGTTGTATGAAAAACAACCAAGATGAGGATGGTCCAAATATCAATAGAAATAATCTAGACGTTATTCCCACTGGCGCACATCTAAAATAAAGTTAAAAAAGATCTAGAAATATCCAAATTTTTGAGAATCCTGATGCTATCAATAAACCATTCCCGTCAAAATAAGGCCCCAAAAAGATCAAAAAAGCTTTTTTTTCCAAAAAATCAAAGGAACAATTCTAGAATGGGTCTAGTTAAGCACTGATGCTAATTTTTACAGCTGTAAACAAAATGGTATAGCTAGGAGCGCTGAAACATACATACACTTGCACATATATAAAAAAGATAGAACTCTTTGCCACCTTTGGTGTCTACGGTCATTCAAATCCTCGCCACCTTTGGTGGCTACGTTTGTTCAATGATAATGGTAGTAGAATGATATAATGATAGCCTTGACATTGAGGAACAAGTAAATCTAACTTGGGAAAAAAATTGAAAAAAGGTTTTAGGGATAATAAAAAAATAGATACATGACGGATGAAGCCCAGGCCAGCACAAGGGCACTTACTTAGTTACTGCAACCTTTCTCTTTTGAAATAAGAGGAGAAAAAGATGGAGACAAAAAAATGGAAGGATTTAGGAAAAAAAAGTGTGAAGGCATGATAAAAATTTCTGAAAAGACTCGCCACAGTCAATAATTGAATCGCTGTAGCGTCAAAATTATGGTCAGAATAAAATCTACTTTGAGAGCACAGGCGTTTTCCACTTGTATGTGTAGATCATGGTTTGATTTCACGAACTAAGAGGGTTTACTCCGTCCGTTGCATGCAGTCAGGTAACCAGCAAGGCCTTTGCGGGTGATAGAGATGTTTGTGTGCATCATTGAGAGAGATACAACTGTCAATTCTCTGCTTTATTTTGCTTTATTCGAGTTTTTTTTTCCTGCATTCTTGGCCCCTTTTCTCCGATATTTCTCAAAAGTCTTCCGAAAAAATTCTTCATCCCCCGAACCGTCCGTTCCGTATTCTGACAGACTCCCCTTTGAGAACAATATGTTTCTCTTCCGGTTATGTGATAGTACAGTCAGTACAAGCTGACAAGATTTTGAGTATCTTTTTTCTCGTTTTCTCTACGTCCACTTCTTCTATATAGATGCACTCGTGTGCCTACGCAAACACACATACACACACGCACACAGTGTCAGGTTTCATGGGGCTGGTACTTCAAACCAGGTAAACTCAAGGCAATGACATTCACTCTCTTTGGTTAAAAACTTGTGATCCCATTTAAAAAAAGAAATAAACCAGAAGAAAAGGAATTTAAGGTTCTTCAATACAGACAAAATTTCGAAGGAAACGAACCAAAATTATACAATCAATCCACATAATGTAATACTGCACGGTATAATAAAGACGAAGAAACAAATTAAAAGAATTCCAGGTGGTTACCTAATACGACAGGCACCCAAGGAAAGCTGGAACGTACAACCGTCAAAACGTTGTACCTATAATAAACCAAGATAAGGACACCGGTGTAAATAAATCAGTACGCAATAAAGATGTTTATTAAACCTGTTTGAGAACTGCACAAGGCTAAACAGAAGTAAATGAGAAGAGTGCATTCCAGCAATTCTCTAAGTGTAGAGTGTTCGTCTCTGTTAAAAGCCAGCATTAAAAGCCCTAGATTTAACAAAGTTTCAAACAACGACGAACACATATGAACATACAAATATATTCGCGTGTATGCACACACACACACATACACACACACGCACACACACACACACACACACACACACACACACACATATATATATATATATATATATATATATATATACATATATATGATTAACATTCCTCTATTCAGGGTTGAGCACTCTTTAAGTCTTCAAGTGAGGTAACTCGTTCATTGTAAGCATTATCCTATGCTCTTCCAAAGGAATAGGTTACTGGCCTCCGGGTCTGAAGCGAAGATTTCAACCCTGCTTCGTGGTACTGGATAGGATAATGGATTGTCTATAGCCACACCGAAGAGTTGTGATAGAACGAAACAGCTGTCTGTGGATGACACAATAACAATATATATATATATATATATATATATATATATATATATATATATTGAGAGAGAGAGGTGGGAGGACAGGTAATTATTTTTGTAAATCTTGTTTGTCCAGGAATTGTTTTTTTATTGAATCCTGCCCAGGATAGCATGTGCATTAATTTTAAGAAGCAAATACTCAATAAAACGTCCATTAATTGGATGAGAGTGGAAGACAATATTCTGAGGGTACAGATACAGGGTCTACCATGGAATCATCCGGCCATTTTGAATATCCAAATAATCGGTTGCACTGCCTCAATATAACTTGGCTACCAATCACAGGGACCTTGGTGCGCATATATGAAAAAAAAAAACAGAAAATATCATTGAGAACTTTTAGAGACATTGTGTGGACAAGCAAGAGCGAATACATATACTACGTTGGCTGACATAAGTTACATTCTCTGTCTGTTTGTAAAATCCACAGAGACCCAGAGGAAAACTTACACAAAAAAATACACCGTGAAACGTTGAGAGCAAAAGCGAAACCCCTTTTAGCAAAAGAAAATAAATTTGAACAAAAATGCATAAAACCAGAAAGAACATTAGCGAAAAGAAATATTTTGGATAACTCCAATAGTAAACTATTGTTTGCCTTCGTCGATCAAGAAGCAAAATCTTTTTATGTTATTGGCAAGATTCGATGGAAATTTCCTTTTTACGACTAACAGATATTTTTCAGCCTTTCTCCAAATACCGGAAAAAGCGATTTGTTTTTATGGTTTACTAAATCAGATGTGAGGGAAAACTACTTTTTGAAATAATATATTTATATGCAACGCTTTGTTTCTTTTTTTTTCCATATCTATCTATCTATCTATCTATCCATCTATCTATCTATCTATCTCTTTATCATGGTCTGTCTGTCTGCCTGTCCTATTCATCTGTCCTTTCAACTATCTATCGATTTATTTATCCATCTATTCTTGTATCTATTAATCTATCTCAGACTGTCTATCAGTTCTATCTATCTAACTATCTATCTATCAATCAATCCATCTATCTATCTATCTATCTATCTATCTTTCCTTGTATCTATATATCTATCTATTTATGGAAAAAGATTGAAAAAATCACGAAGGGAAAAAGTCAGAAAGAATAAAGGTTAAAAGAGATAAGAAAAGACAGGAAGATCATGATAAATGAAAGAAAGGGAGATAGATAGATCTGAAAAGACTGAGCGATAGATAGATAGATAGATATGAACAGACTGAGCGATAGATAGATAGATAGATAGATAGATAGATAGATGGATAGATAGATAGATATGAACAGATTGAAAAATACTGGAAGAAAGAAAGAAATAACAAAATTCAAAGATGGAAAAGAAGGAGGAGGAAATGCCATGAAGGAGGGAAGCCAATTGATGAGAATCTTTTCCTTAACAAGTCAAGATGAAGAAACAGAGCCAAGAGAGAAAGGGAATGTATTGCCGGAAGGTCAAGTGATTAGAGGCAAAGAATCTCTTTGAATTACAGACATCAGGGAACGAATTAGGTATATGTTTGCCTGTATGTATGTGCGTTGGTGTGTGTGAAAGAGAGATAGAGAGATTGAGATACATACAGAGAGAGAGAGAGAGAGAGAGTCTACGGGCAGTTGTTGATTTTGGGGTTTTGTCTCTATTTCGGGAAATCCAGCTAATGTCGTGAAAAGTCCTATGAAAAGGGTACACAAAGACACACACACACATATATATATATATAACAGAGAGAGAGAGGGGGAGAGAGTTCCTTGCCAATGCACTTAATGTGTAAAGTATACAACAAATGTATAATACCAGCCATGACTTACAGATGCAAAATATAGAAATTGATTAAACAAACTTAGAATCACACAGAGAGCCATTGAGGGCAATGATTTGGATAACTCCAAGAGACAGAAATAGATCAACATGTTTCAAAGGGAGGTTTAGGTTGTTCGATATTATACAAATGATAAGGCAACAAAAATGGAGATGGCCTGTACTCTTAGCAAGAACAGATGACAACGAACAACCTCCTCCCCTAAAAGGATTAACGGATCGGTGTACAGGGGAGAGTAAACAATGTAGGGAAAGACGAGACCAGATAGAAGGATGAGATTGAAAAATTTGCCGGTAAGTTATGGCCGATGATAGCGCAGTGAACTCGATATAACTTTTGCAGCTAATGTATTGAGAAACTCTGGCAGGTAGATATAGATCTGCGTATATGAGTAAATAGATGTGAGATGAGAAGGAGACATATGACGTAAGAAATGTGTTAAAAGTAACACACATATATATATATATATATATATATATATATATATATATATATATATATATATATATATATATATATATATATGCGGTACAAATAAGGCTAGCAGTATAACATAATATGATAATATATCAAAGATTCGCCTGATGAGGCCCGAAGAAGGCAGAAACATGAGCTAGTTTGTGTAGCGAATCCACATTCTACTATATATATATATATATATATATATATATATATATATATATATATATATATATATGAACGATAGGAAGTGAGTCAGATTGAAGTCAGTATGGAAACTTTGGAATTGGTGAGTTAAACATGTTTCGTGTGGTAATCCAACACACATGCATATATATATATATATATATATATATATATATATATATATATATATATATATATATATATATAATCTGTATAGAATAAACAACAGACACACACACACACACACACACACACACACACACATATATATATATTACTACCAATGCATTTATCTATTAGAATGAGATACACATTTGCGTATCTGTTGAATACATTTCTGCATATATGTGAGATTTGTACATTTAGCCTAGTTTGGTTCAGCCGGTAAGAGATTTGCCCACCAATAACTTGACTGCTATTTCAAATCATGGTAAGGACGTTAATTTCATAAATGTTTTTATTTATTAGATTGAAATACACTCATAAGCAATTCTAGTATAAATGGCCTGCCAGTGTTGCCAATTGAGATGTAATTTTCAATCTTTCGCATTCGTGAATCACTTCCAGAATCCTAAATCGTCAATACATGTGGTGAGTTCGAATCGCTGTAGGGTGAGGATTGCTCTTTTTGATCTTTTTCTTCTTGTTAAAATAAAGTCAACTGCAGACTTTGTCTAGAGTTTAACAACAACGATGTAGCAATGGAAAGGCTATCGAAAAGATAGGACATATATATGAGCTAAGACAGTGATTCAGAAACTGTGCATCGCAGCGTTCTGGGGAGCCGCGGTTAGCATCCAGGGGTGCTGCTGGATATTCGAATGTGTTTATCAATACTAGTGAGTCAATAATGAAAAGTAAGAAATTTTCTAATTTTTTTCAAAGTTCTAATTCATGTCTTCTAAGAATATTTGTATTCAACATTAATAAGCGCGGAGAAAATGAGACAATACATGGAGCCGTAGACATATTGACGCAAATGTTACCGTTCTGTGACAGGAAAAATCTCCATATACTACAGACACCGTGATTCGACAGGCTATGAAAGTCTGGAAAAATAAAGGAATTACTAATGATATCATCTTTTTTGCTGAGATCTGCGTGACCTCCAAAGAATGCAAGACGACAAACTAAATGAAAAAATACTCGAAAAGAAGGCCCCCACGGGAACTTCAGTAAAATTTCATGTACAACCAACGTGTTGAGGGCAAAGATACAACGATCAGAATAGAAAACGTAGACCCGAAGAAAGTGTAATACATTTACGTAGGACAACAAATTTCCACGAAAACATCAAAAGAAAAATAACTCAAGCAAAGAATCACTCAAGGTTGGCAAACTTTCGGTACAGCAAGCTCAATATTCAAAATCAAGAAAATCCCGTTAATCATAAAAAAAGGTGTTCAATCAATGCATACCCTATCCCCGATAGACACCTATGATACTGAAACATAGAACCTAACCAAAAGATTGAATCCTCAAACCCAAAGCTATTCACAGGAAGAAATCATGCTCAACTTTGCATGGAGAGATCACAAGACAGCACAGTATATAAAAGAAAAAAAAACAGGAGTCAGAGATATCATAAGAACTATTTTTAAACTCAAATGGCAATGGGCTGGTCATGTAACGAGCATGTCAGACAACTGCCAAACATCACGATTCACAAGGCAGATCCCCAGAGATCACATGCAAAATCGTGGCCGACAAAATATAAGATAGCGTGACTTACAAGTTCAGAAAGTATTGGCTCCGCGATGCCCATGTCATAAAGGTCTGGTGATTCTTCAGGAATGTCTGTGACCAACCCAGACGCTGAAGGATGATGATAATATTGATGAGTTGAGCGAGAAAATCATTTGGAACCAAGGAAGCATGTTTTCGGAGCAAGACACAAAAGATATCCTTCTAGAATTGGAAAATAGGAAATTGGGTCATCAGTTTTGATTTGATGACGTCTTTACATACACAATTTCTTATTGGCGGCGGTAAATATGTGAATTAGAGACGGAAACATCGTCGTGGACGATCGTTGATTGGGGGGCGGTGTCGGGAGCGTCGGGAGCGTCGGCAGCGGGCGGGCGGGCGGCCGAGGCGTTGTCGTCGTCCTTAATACGGACAATGTGGCGGGAAATCTGTTGGGGTAAATTGGCGCGCTTTCCAGAACATCAAACGCGGGAGAAAATCACAGCGACGGGACAGGGGGGTGTATTGAAGAAGAAGAAGAAGAAGAAGAAGAAGAAGAAGAAGAAGAAGAAGAAGAAGAAGAAAAAGAAGAGGAAGAAGAAGAAAATATGAGAAAAATACAGGAAAGAAAGATAGACAAATAGATCGATTGATAGAAAGAAGAATCAGCGTAATATGTGTGTGTGTGTGTGTCTGTGTGTATGTATGTGTATGCGTGTGTGAATGTTTGTGAATAATAAGTAGGGCGTTTCTGTCCAATGTTGCCAACTAAATTTTTTTTTTTCTAAATCGACCTCGAAAAGGTGTCAAAAATGCCAAAAATGCTGCTAAAAACACTGTTAGTTATTTCACAGCTATTTTCAATCTTTATAAATTGCTACATTTGTCTAAAATGGCTAGGGAAAAGCTAAAAAAATGGGCTAGAAATGGCAGTAAAAGATGAAATTTTCGTGCAGCTAAAAAAAGAAACGCGCTAGATTTATCGTGAAAAGTGCTAAATGGCAAAATTTCTCTTAGACTAATCCTGCCGCGTTGATTGAAGGGCGTTTTTCATCCAAGATCTGAAAGGAAAGATATTTGATGAAACAAGAAACACAGACAAATATTGCAGAGGTATCAATACGTACGTGTATATTCTAAAAGTTTATATATATATATTTATATATATATATATAAGATTATGGTTTAATGGGTTACCGAGAACCATAGGTTCAATGATGCATCCACCGCCCGTAATAGTAACAGAACGAGAAAGAGGAGGAGCAAGTAGGGTCAATTGACTTTTGTACTTGTAAAATATTGCAATTTGAAAAATTCATGAGTATTTATATAGTACTTAGATTCTGTCTTATGCCTAGTCTCTTTATGATATCACTCATTATGTTTATCTCCTTCAGTAAAATCTGATAATTATAAGGACGGATCTGGTTAATCACTCAATAGGAACTTTCACGTCTTTTGGCTGCATGCCATGTTGAGGATGATCAATTAGATCTTCCTTCTTTGGCCATTCATTTTCAAGTCCAGTGTTAGAATGTAAAAAAAATTGCGAATATTATCTTCAATAAAAATTGTAATTAGCCATTTTTGGCGTCTTGGGACCATTTTTGGCTTTTATGCAAACTTCAGATATTCTCTTATGATATCGTTAGCCGCTGGTAAAAAATAGGTGTTATATCTTCTAATGACATCACACCTTTTTAATGACATCACACCTCTTTCTTCAGACAATTTAGTCTCCTCTTCCAGCCTTTCTGATCAACACAACATTTCGGCCGATTCATTGAACGGCCAACTTCAGATGTAGTATGATATCTGTAAGTAAAGAGAATCTCCTTTATTTGTCCTTTTTCTCCGAATGAGCAAAGCAAAAAAACAACATATATATATATATATAGAGAGAGAGAGAGAGAGAGAGAGAGACAGAGAGATAGAGACAGAGAGAGAGAGTGAGAGAGAAAGAGAGAGAAAGAGAGAGAAAGAGAGAGAGAGAAAGAGACTTCATGACAGACTGAACCAAGTCCCACACATCAGAATGACCCAAATAGATCGGATCCCATTGGGGTAAATTGGCGCACTTTTCAGAACATCAAAAGCATCTGATGGAGGATTTATGTTCAATAGTAAACTTATGCACAAACACACACACACACAAACACACACTACTGAAGATGGGAATACCTCCCGAAACGTGTTTCGCTTATCAAGAAAATATTTACATATATATATATAATGAAATAAGGATTCAGACATTTGCTGCTCAAACACGTTTATGTTTCTGTCCGGTTCGGGCTTCTTCATGCAAATGATCATTCCCCCTGAAGAAGCCCAAACAAGCAGAAACATGAACATGTTTGAGCAGCAAATCCTTACATCAATATATTTTAAGCTCTACTTTAACTCAACCTGGTGTTGAATGTTAAATGTATTGAACACTTTATGAGATAAACCCATCACTCATCGGATATTGTATTATACTATATCATATTGTATTCCTAATTTATATTTTACAACCCCCCATATATATATATATATATATATATATATATATATATATATATACATATGCACCAAAGATTTGTACTTTTATACACACACACACACACACACACACACACACACACACACACACACATATATATATATATATATATATATATATATATATATATATATATAGTGGAACATGGATTCGCAACACAAACTATGTTTCTGCCCTCTTCGGGCCTCATCAGGCAAATCTTGAATTGTGTAGCGAATCCACATTGTACTATTTATTTCCAGCTCTACACCAAAACAACTCTATGAGTATGTATCGAGCACTCTACGAAATAAATCCATTACATTTCAGAAGTGGCTTTATATCATTGATATATCATTATATTATGTTATACTGCTAGCCTGATTTGTACCACATATTCTGTATATATATATATATATATATATATATATATATATATATATATATATATATATATATATATATATATATATATATAAAAAAAAGCGGCGTGTGGTGCTTTGTGTCACGAGTACGCTCTGAGGTATACATGAAAAATTAAAAAAAAAAATAAATCTTCAAGAGGTTCTTTCGGTAGTCACTCCCATCAGAGCACGATCAGTTAGAAACTGTTTGCATCTTCTCTACATGGTACCAAAACGTCTCTTACTTTCCGTTGCTTTTAACAGATGCTAGAATATTTTTGCAGTTTCTGAATCTGTAGCTTAGAGCACCCCACAATACAATGCACTTCACGACACTGATATATATATGGGGGGGGGCTGAGAGTGAGATAGAGAGAGGGGTGGGAGGGGGATGTCTGTGTATGTGTGTGTGCTAATGGGGCAAACGTGTCTCTAATCGATTCACATTTCAAATTTGGCGACTGTTACCGTTACCCACCGAAATTGCAACTGAAAATTATCCAATCTGACACAAAGAAATCTCTCAAAGTCTTCGGAACGTAACAATATGGAGTCTTCAATTACCTCCACAAATGATGCCCCCGGGGGTTGGGGAATTGAGGTGTGTGTCATCTTAGCGTCTGTCCCACTCATTTGCTCTTTTCGCTCTCCTTCCCGACACCCTTCCTAACACCATATTTTAATCCGTATCGAGACCAAATGAATTTCGCTCATTGCAAACAAAGATCTGATATTTCCAGACTGAATCTCTGGTCTTGGAAAATATGTCCCGTTTATGTATCAGATCTCCTTTCAATTTCCTTTTTCCTGATTGTCTCTTGAGGGTCCATGGGCAGACCTGGGTCCGTGAGCTTGTTGAGTGGGCAGACCTTTCAAAAACCTACCCAGAGATTTGAAGACCCGGGTGAAGGGCCTGGTACCTTCAGGGGCCCGGTTTGGGGAGTGATATCTTTGGGGCATGGCACCTTGAAGAGCTTGCTCCAACAGTTAGTGAGAGGTGTATGATGTTAGTATAATCCAGTTGGTGACTGACTATTCATAAAGCTTTTAGGAGACTGAATGTGGGTGGGGAGTTGATATTGCCCTCAACCTTCCTCAGCTACGCTAGATAAACACAGTCTTTCTATTCTTTAACTTTCTCTCTCCCCCTCTCTGAGTCCCCCCTCTCTCTCTCTCTTTATGATACCTTCTATCTGTCCATCTCTTTCTCTCCCTTCTCCCCTCGTTTTCCTTCTCATTCTCCCTCTCTATGATACCTTCTATCCATCCATCTCTTTCTCCCCTCTTCTCCCCTCGTTTTCCTTCTCATTCTCTCTCTCTATGATACCTTCTATCTATCCATCTCTTCCTCCCCCTTCTCCCCTCGTTTTCCTTCTCATTCTCCCTCTCTATGATACCTTCTATCCATCCATCTCTTTCTCCCCCCCCTTCTCCCCTCGTTTTCCTTCTCATTCTCTCTCTCTATGATACCTTCTATCTATCCATTTCTTCCTCCCCCTTCTCCCCTCGTTTTCTTCTCATTCTCTCTCTCGCTCTCTATGATACCTTCTATCTGTCCATCTCTTTCTCCCCCTTCTCCTCTCATTTTCTTCTCTCTCTCTCTCTCTCACAGCAGTTAACACCTCAGAAATTGGACTCAGCAAAACGGTTTCAAACTCCCTCGGGGACAGTCTGTTTTTATTTCCAACTAATGCCCTATTCTCACTAATCGCAAACGGCCTGGCTAAGTTCATGTATAGAGACTATTAGGAGTCTATTGTATAGGTATAAGGCCACCGAGAATGGGATCCTCTGAATGTGTGTGTGCGTTAGTGTGTACGCGCTTGTCTGAATGGATATTGGAGAATATCTGTGTCTAAGTTTGAGTGTATCAGTGTTTGTTTTGGCCTTTTCCCTATCACTGGTTAAAAGGAACTGGATCATGTTGGCTGACCTTTTGTAAGATATGTTTGTCTGGAGTGGTTGAAACCGGAGCCAGTATTAGGGCGCTACTTACCTTTCGTTTGGTAACAGCTATCTCTTTATTTTTTTGGATTCTTTTCTGGATTCCTTCTTTGCTTTCACCCTATCCGACTGCATCTTTCCCATCCCTTTCTTCCCTTTTCTCACCTTCTTTTCACTCTTGTCTTTTCCTTTCTTTTGCTAAGCTCGGTCTTTTTTCTTTTATTTCTTCCTTCTTCGATAGCATTTCTTTCTACTTCCTTTCTTTCTTTCTTTCTTTCTTCCTTTCTTTCTTTCTTTCTGTCTTTCTTTCTTTCTTTTTTTACTTATTCATTTTTTGTATTTTCTCTCTTTCCTCGTCTCTCTCCTTCACCAGCTTCTCTCTTTTCCTCGACCTTCTCTGTCTACATTTCTCCCCCTTCTCTTTCTCCCCTTTTCTCTCCTTCTTTTCACTCTTGTCTTTTCCTTTCTTTCGCAAAAATCAGTCTTTTCTCTTTTATTTCTTCTTTCTTCGATAGCATTTCCTTTTACTTTCATTCTTTCTTCATTAATTCATTCATTTATTCTTTCTTTCTCTTTTCACTTCTTTCTTTCATTTTTCTTTCTTTTTTCTTTCTTTCTTTATTCGTTAATTTCTTCCTTTCTTTTTCATTTCTTTCTTCCTTTTTTCTCCAACCTAATGTTTCCTCTTTGCATCAAGGTTTATCTCTCTTACTTTCCCTCTTCCTCTTTCCCATTTCTTTCTCTTTTTCGTCTCCTCTTTCTCCGTACACCTTTATTCTCTTTCTTTCTCCCTCTTTCTCTCTATGTAGATGCTTCTCTCTTTTCTTTCTGCACCTCTCTTATATCTGGCACTCCTCCGCTCTTCACCTCTCCCTCTGTTTCATGAAGGATATAAAAGAGCAGACATTATGTTACAATACAGGCCCCGTGGTACCACTGCAGACAAATTGCTTGCATCATACACTGCCTCATTCGAGCATCTCTCCCTTTGTGTTGTGTCTGCTAGGTCGTTTTCCAATGCTATGAAACCGGGACGAACCAGCATCAAGGTTGAAGGAAACCACCCTCACGCCTGTTGTATAGTTGAAATGTAAATGAGTAATTACCATATTTTTCTAATCTTCTACGTAATTTGTGCCTTTACAATATAATTTTTCAGATTAAAGACAGTTTAAACATCCAAAAGACAGTAGCATCCTTTCTAAAACACCAAGAAAAGCCCCCCTTTCTTTGCTCATTTAAAACTGAGAGCCTCGCTGTTGGGTAATGGTTAACGAGCATGTTGAAAAGATCATTACTACTGAGTAACGAGCCCAGTTGTAACTGGATGACCCATACTAGTAGCTTTATATCAAAGCTAAGCCAAGTTATAAGAGAAGGTGGGGGGTCGAAAACGGGTAGACAAACAAGAAAGCTTTCAGAGAGCACATACCTCTGCCAATATCATTATCTCTGAAAACTCAACGAAAGTCAGTTCATATATATCTACGATGCCAGGGAGGTAACTATTGGAAATTTCCGTTTCCAACCCAAAACTGAATCAATTAATTCTTTCTTCGCTTATGGTTCACCCTTCCACGAATAGCAATCTGATACGAGTGAATAGATACTTACAAGTTGGCTTCGGTAAATACTGTGAGAGACTCATTGATCCATACATACACATACAAACACACCCCCACTCACCCACACACACACATATATATATATATATATATATATATATATATATATATATATATATATATATATATATATATATACATACATACATACATACATATATATGTATATATATATATATACAATTGTATCATCCACAGACAGCTGTTTTGTCGTGGGAGTGCATGGGTGTGTGTTACGTCAAATAGGTGAAATTGACATGTTGATATATTAACTCATTTTTCGATAATTTAAACTTTTGTTTAGTTGCTTTTTTCCTTGTTTTGATCAAATAAACTTTTGATCATATCAAAACTACGTATACATTTATTGTAAAAAAGGTAAAAACATAGTTTTAATTCCTTCAAAAGTTGAAAAATGACTACAACAAAAAAAACAATGTTCAGAACTTACGACGTTAACAGAATTAAGCAACATTTGGCAACATTTGGCAATGTTTGGCAACATTTGGCAACATTCGATTGTGAAATAAAACTATTACCAAATCAGTTTTCAAGTTAATTCTCCTTGAACTAAATTATCATTCCACAAAAAAAACATCGTCCGAAATGCAGTATGATTCATTGCAAAATGAAAAAATGATATATATATATATATATATATATATATATATATATATATAGAGAGAGAGAGAGAGAGAGAGAAGGAGAGAGAGAGAGAAAGTGTACAAACTGTACGCTCTGCATTCTTTTTCACTTTTTTCATCTTGAGAAAATATATAAAGGAATTATATGAGTGTCCCCCCCACTCTCTATCTTCACCATCACTTTCTCTCTCTTATTATCCCCTCTCTTATCCAAATGACAGCTTTCTTCCTTTGTTGGGAACCCTGTCATTTCTCTTTAACCAATTACTTCCCGGGTCACTCAATTCCTTACAAACGCAATTAACTAATTTAAATCTTGTCTTAACATGAAATTCTTCCCGTTCTTAGAACTGTCGACTTACACTCGTAGTTAAACAAGTGCAAGACGTAAAACAAATAAATAGATACATTTGATAATATCTGAAAACACTTGCGCCATTGTCATGTACGTATGTGCCCAGGAGATTCAGCGACGTGTTTGTGCGCATGTGAGAATTACTCTTCCGGTGCATAGGATCTGATTGTGACTTTTTCTGTCACCGTCATTTTCTGAGCTGTAAGCGCACTTAATTAGAAGGTATTTATTAATTTTCTCCGGCTAATTACGACCGGCTAATTGCAACGAGAAAGATCAATTAAGAGAAGTTGGGGCCCGAGGCGTAATAACAATAATAAATGGTAATGTATTGTGAGTATTAGTGAGTGAGTAAGGTTGAGGATACGACAGCTGGGAATGTGGATCCGGGACATTGGTAGCCAAAAATGAGAAGTACAGAGGAGGAAAGGGGAAGAAATCTTTAAAATGAATGGAAAGAGGAAGTGAAAGAAAAAAAGAATGAAAAATAAAAAATAAAAAAGACTGTGGCAAACAGGAAGGAAAAGAAAGATAAAGTTTTTAATGAAAAAGAAAGAACGAAAAAAATTTAATGAAAAAAAAAGAGGTCGACGTAATAGAGACGCGAATAAATACTAATACGCCCATCCCGTTATTCAAAAGTTCACACACACACACACACACACAATATATATATATATATATATATATATATATATATATATATATATATATATAGAGAGAGAGAGAGAGAGAGAGAGAGAGAGGGTGGAGAGAGTGCCAAAGATAGAGGGGGAGTACTTATGGAATCCGACCACAAATTCATATCACGCTTCTCTGTGATTATCGAGCAAGTTCTATCATCTTCAGTCTTTTAGTGTCCGTTGTTGGACATAAACCTTCCCCAAAATTTGCCAGGACTCTCTATCCTTGGCACCAGGGAGCCAGTACTTTCTAAACTCGTCTAGTCCATCACACCATCTTATTTTCTACTTTTTCACATATGAATGTGTGGGATCCATGCTGCGAGCTTCAATGTCCAGCAGTTGTCTGATATTCTTGCTACATGGTTAGCCCATTGCCATTATACTTCACAGATACTTCTAAGTTTAAAAAGACACATAAACTCTACAGGTAGTAAGGTTGAATTCATCCAAGTTATGTGTTCAATATGTACATTATATATAAATTGAGCATTATAATGATATTAGAAAAAAATTAAGAGAACTTGACCCTGTGTTTGGCGAGAAACGCTCATCATAAGAGTAATATGTATATTAAAACCGACACAACGGATTGAATATTCACGTGGGTGAAAGATATGAAATAATATCAAAATACAATACATGTAAAACCTTATATAGAATTTAAAAAAGCTACATGTATGGCATAAACTAAAAAACAAAGGGCGGTAGTGTATGATAAACACTGCTGGGTTGCTGTGTTGATATGACTGTTTTGTTTTTAAAATCCCCGAAACGGTTACATTGTGAACGACTAATGATCCCTAAAAGAGACGATTTATATTTTGTACCATAGTAACAAAGAATAGGGGAAATAGGGGAGAAACACTTTTGAAGATTATATGAATTGCGTTGACAGATATTGGAAAATGGGTGACTGAAGTGATACGAAGAAACCCATTGAAATGTTTAGTGTTTAAAGCTGTAAAGCTTTCTAAACTATATATATATATATATCGTGATTGCGATATATCTTAGAAGCAAACCTTCTATTTCATCCCTCGGTCTTGTATCTGGTCTTTTCCTTCCACCTGTACTGTGCCATGAGCTCCCAATCATTTAACCTTTGGTGCTATCTATTTATCCTTGCTAAGTGTCCATCCCATCTCCATTCAATAGCTCAATTATTCATAGAATATACTTCAACCAATTAAATCGGAATCCTTTTCTATCTGGCTCAACAACAAATCTATGCCATTAGCTACCATATTGAATCCTTGATAAAATTTCTCTGAACAGATGGGGTTACTTGACGGCACCCACCTCCTCGACTAATGACATACTGTGATATGGTACCGGCAGCAGGAAGTGATTGGAGGAAGGACAGGTTGATTCATGCCGTTTCAAGGGCTTTATTTCACATGAATACAAATTTATTACCTATGCAAAATTTGAATTCTGTTTGCAAATTTTATTTTTCATATTGTCAATCGTAGAGCTGACCAAGCATCTCAATATTGAAAGATTCTTGTTCCTAGACCTATATTGCAAGCAATTTTGGAAAAGTACAAGCAAATTAAAAAATACGTTATACAAATTAGAAATGCGACAAGCAAATTGAAAAAAACACGGTATACAGTTTAAAAAATACAAGCTAGAAAAATTCGGTATGCAATTTAAAAAATACAACAAGCAAAATAAAAAATACTTTATACAAATCAGAAAATACGACAGGCAAATCAAAAAGATGTTATACAAATAAAAAGATACAAGCGAATTGAAAAAATGTGTTATACATAGGAGACCAAGTACCTCAGTAATGAAAGTTAGTTGTTACTAGACCTTTACTGCCAGCCATTTACGAAATATGTTTTACAAATTAGAAAATATGACAAGCAAATTGAAAAATATAGATATACAGTTTAAAAAGTACGACAAGCATATTAAAAAATACGTTACACAAGCTAGGAAAGACGCGGTATACAATTTGAAAATAACAACAAGCAAATTGAATAATATGGTGTACAACTTTAATAATACAATAAGCAAATTTAGAATTTTGGCATACAATTTAGAAAAATACGATAAGCAAATGAAGAAGCAAAGCGTACGAATAAAAAAATACGGCAAGCATATTGAAAATACAGTATGCCGATTAAAAAAATTTGGTATACAAATTAAAAACTAGAGAATACTATTTCCATTATTATTCGGACTATCCTCATCTTTGTTGTTTTTCATACAACGTTTCGGCCGTTGCACTCTACGGCCTTCGTCAGGTAACATCTGGGAGATTTTTGGGAAGTAACGAATCGAACCCTTTATTTATCCGACGGGGGTATATCGACCGTACTCCCCTCTTTCAGCGTTAGTAGTATTGTTATACTGCCGAATAATAATGGAAATAATAATAATACCTCATCTCAAAAATTCTGAGATATACTAGAGAATAGTAATTAAAAAAATTGGTAAACAAATTGAAAAATATACAGCGTACAATTTGAAAAATACGATATGAAAATTAGTAAATACTGTATACAATACGGTAAGCTAATTAAAAAAAATACGGTATACAAATTTTAAAAATACAGCATACAAATTAAAGAATACGACAAGCAAATTGGAAAGACTAGCGAATTGGATCTATGAAGATATATACATATATAGTCACAGCTAGAGTCGCTGCAAATGTTAGTTTTCTTCAGTGGATTTGTAGAAATTTGTCTTTTAAAATATATAGGATTTTTTACATGCTTGCCAATATTTTTGATTTGCTTGCCTTATTCTTTATATGCTTGCCTTTTTTTAATTTACTTGTCTCATTTTCTCAATATGCTTGGCTTATTTTTTCCAGTATGATTGCCTCATTTTCAATTTGCTCGGGAAAAGTTATGAAATATTTCTAGGAAATGATTATGCATTTAACACAGATTTTCCTTCGCATTTTGTCTTTCATGACGTTTTCTTCTTTTCCTGATCAATTTTTTTTCTTTTTGATCTTTGCCCTTCTCTCCCTTTGATCCCTTAATGATTCATTAATATAATTATTACTTTTTCGAATCCATTCATTGTCTTTTTGTTGTTTTTCTTTCTTTTTCGAATCCTCGGCTTCTCAACTTTTTTTTCTACTGGTTAAAAACAAAAAAATTCCCTTATACATCTTTTTTTATTCATCATTTGTTTTGTTATTTTCTTCGTTCTTTTCTTCATCCTTACTTTTTCATAGTCTTTTCCTTCTCTTTTTTCCCTTTTTTAGTCTCTAGCTTCCTTCTGTCTTTTCGCTACTGTCATTCTTTATTTTTTCATTTTTTCTTTCTTTCTTTCTTTCTTTCTTTCTTTCTTTCAGTTATTCATTCTTCATGGCTCTCTTGCTTACACCACTTTTTTTATTTTATTTTATTCTCTTCCATTCTTTTTTAATGTTTCTGTCTTATATTGATTCCTTCTCTCTTTCCTTTTTTTCTCTTTCTCTCTGATGTATCTCTTTTACTTTCTTTCTCTCTGTTATTTATTTTTTCTTGCTCTCCTTCTTTCTTCCTCTTTTTATATCTTGCTGTTATTTTTCTTTACTTGTTCGTTTATTTCTTTTTTCCTCTTTTTCTCTCTCTTTTTTATGTTTGTTTTTCTCACTTCCAAATTTTCTTTTCTCCTTCTTTCCTCGTTTCCCACCCCTTCCTTTCATATTCTCTCTTCCTTTCTATATTTCTCTCTCTCCCACCTTTTCTTTCAATCAGTGTTATGTTCACATTCTTTCTTTCCCTTTTCTTTCTTTTTCTTTCTTTCTTTCTTTCTTTCTTTCTTTCTTTCTTTCTTTCTTTCTTTCTTTCTTTTCCTTTCTCTTTCTCTTTCTCCTTCTTTCAATCCTTTTTCTTTCTTTTTTTTTTTCTTTCTTTTCCTTTCTCTTTCTCTCTTTCTTTCAATCCTTTTTCTTTCTTTTTTCTTTCTTTCTTACTTCCTTTCCCTTTTCTTTCTTACTTTCCTTTTCTTTCATTTTTCTTTCTTTTTCTCTCTATCTTTTTTCTTTCTTTCCTTTTTTTGTATCCTTTTTCTTTCTTTCTTCTTTTTTCTCCTATTTTCTTTCTTTTTTTCTCTTCCTTTCTTTCCTTTGTCTTTCCTTCTTTCCATCTTTTTTCTTTCCCTTCCTTTCTTTCCTTTTTCTTTCTTTCTTTTTTCTTTCTTTTTTTCTTCCTCCTACTTTCTTTCTTTTTTTCTATCTCTTTCTTTCTTTCCTTTTTTTCTTTTTTTCTTTCTCCTACTTTTTTTTCTTCGTCTCTTTCCCCTTTCTTTCCTTTTTTCCTTCTTTTTTCTTTCTCTTTCTTCCCTTTTTCTTTCTTTTTTTCTTCCCCCTTTCCTTTTTTACTTTCCTTTTTCTTTCTTTTTTCTTTTGTTTTCTTTCCTTCTTTTCCCTTTCTCTTTCTTTGTTTCCTTTTTCTTCCCTTTTTCTTTCTTTTTCTTGAGTTTAATCTTTTTGCCACATTCATTTTAAATTTCTTCTCCAAAATCTTCTAGAAAATCGAGAACATGCATACTCAGAGCTCCAGACAAACAGAACTGAGAAATTCAGATCATGGAATACCGGAGAGGCAATCAAACTCAACATCATGATTAAATCATAATCATAATAAAAATAACAAAGATAGAGATATTAGAGAAAACTATTCATGAAATTATGATAAGATTTCACCGTTGAATTTCAAGATACAAATTACAGAGTATTAGTATTGATCAAGCATGAGTATATTTAGATGAGACTCCTCCATTAAGATTTCATAAAGTCATATTTGTCTTAAGAAATTGTCCGAGATCACATACCGAAAATCTCAACTCTCTTTGCGGAAAAACAAACTTTTTAGAAACCGCCAACCAAAACTGTCACTAAAACTGCCAGCGTAGGTTTCTTCAGTTTTTATCTTGGTTTGGCTGTCCATCTATGATTGTATCGAGTATCTCTATCAATTGAATAGTCGGACTGAAAATTTTAACATTTATTCCTCATTATATCGATAAAATTTTTTTTTTGATTCCATCCCAAATAAGTTTTCGGTGGCGGGACCAATTTTAACAATTGACCCCTTAGTTGGGGTCCAGAAGTGTTCACATGAATCTTTTGAAAATTTGGAATATTCCATTGATCTCAGCCCAACTGGAAACGAGATACATGACTTTTTCAATGAGCATCTCCTTTTTTGAATTTATTTAATTAATCACACCCAACACAGTTTCTATTGATCGACTACCCAGAACTGTTTATTTATTTCTCCTGCTATTTTTTGCGATTAAATCAGTTCAAGTAAGTTTAATTTTTGCCCCAAGGATATTTGAATTTAATTAAAAATGAAATATAGTCTCACTTGGGAATCTTTACTTGCAATAGTCACTTTCTACGTCTAACTTCTTCTTTTTCTTCTTGTTCTTCTTTTTCTTGTTGTTCTTGTTCTTGTTCTTCTTGTTCTTCTTGTTCTTCTTGTTGTTGTTGTTGTTCTTCTTCTTCTTCTTCATCATCATCATTAGCCTTCTAGTGCTCGTTGCTGGGTATGAACCCTCCCAGGGATTTGCTATATCTCTCTATCCTGGGTGTCGCGAAGCCAATACTTTCTGAACTTGCCTTTTCGTCACGCCTTCTTATATTTTGCTGGACACAGTTTCGCATATGATCTCAGGAGATCCATGTTGTGATGTCCATTAGTTGACTAACATTCTTACAACATGACCAGCCCATTGCTATTTGAGTCTTCTGATGGATTTTATGATATCCTTGACTCATGTTTCCTCTAATATAATTTGATTTATGATCTCTTCATGTAATCTTGAGCATGATTCTTTCATGTGTATGTTGCATGGTAAGGATCTGTCTCTTGGTTAAGTTCCATACTTCAGCTCCATAGGTGACTATCGGGAGGATGCATTGGTTGTATACCCTTCTTTTTAAATCTAATGGGATTCTCTTCATCTTGAAGGTTGATCTTGCTCGACCAAAAACTTGCCGTTACTTATTACGTCTGTCATAAAGCGACAAAAATAGCTCACCCGAGGAAAATCGAACTCTCAAGCAATTGGTTCCTCAACTAGCCTACCAGTCACCACTATGCGACAAATGAACAATAAATATAATAATATGAACATATGACGAGATACTATACATATGGATCGGCCTTTCTGCCTAGGATCAGGGAGTATCAAAGCTTCTGCACACTTTACCTAAGAAGTGTCACTCCCTGATTCTCTACCTCGGATTAGAGCGTAATATAAAGATGCACATTGTGTTTTACATATGTAAATATCTATGATATATATATATATATATATATATATATATATATATATATATATATATATATAATAACCATACGTAATATATTAGACATGGTAGCTTTACCGCAGAATTTCATGATTGTGCACATCAATGAAAGACGGTAATGTTAGATGTGGTCTAACAAAATTCTTTTTCTGAAAAAGCACGTGATCAGGCCACGGTAATTCAAGTATACTTGTGATTAAGAGTTTGTGACGATGAGTACAATAGAGGAGTCGGATTGGAGGTTTGTCAACACTAGCAGAAGTGTGAGAGTCAAATTTCACTGGCAGATTTAATTATAAGACGAAACT
>OY735233.1:40714391-40726891 GCA_963457665.1 Thysanoteuthis rhombus | reverse complement strand
ATGATTTTGGCCTCTCTTGAAAATTCTCTAACTTCTCAGATAGATTAGATCACTGTTTTAAAGAATCAAAAACCTCCAATATCAACCTCCAATAAAAAAAATCCTCTAATTATAAGGTCCTATAAAACTTCCTATAAACCACCCCCAATAATAACCCCTAATAAAAATCTCCTATAAAAACCTTCAATATTAACTTCCAATAAAAACATCAAATAGATATCAACACTAAAAAAACTCCAATGAAAATCTCCAATAAAAACCTTTTAATATTAACTTCCAATAAAAACTGCCAATAATAAACCTCCAATAAAAATCTAAAATAGTAACCACCCCTAAAAACCTCCAATGAAATTCTCCTATAAAAACCTTCAATATTAACCTCCAATAAAAAAAAAACTCCAATTATATCCTCCAATAATAACCTCCAATGATAACGTATCATATCTGTATTCATACTGAATCTACCAAGGAATGCAATTACAAATCTTTCACTTCAAGCGTTATTTTCTATGATGTAGAAAAAATCTAATGAACTTACTAATGGAACTTGCTGGATAGGTGGAAGAATTATAGACAGGTCTGATTAGTCATTCAGTAAAAACCTTCATGTAAACAACGTATTGGGGTGATCAATCAAAAAAATTGGAATAATCGGTGATTGCTAAATAAGTTACTTTTTTCGCCTTTTGTTGGGCAGGGACCACTAAAAAAGTCCGAAATTTCAAAGAAAAAAAAAATAAGTAAAAAGGTCCATGCTACCAGACACAAACTAAGGGACGAATTCAGCATAAACTTACATTGCAAATAGAAGCCCCCAATGAAATCCTATCTAAAGGGTGATTTTAAAAACGTTTTTTGAGTATCTAAATGTTCAGTTTCCTCGATACAGTGATGCAACCTGTTCGCTTAATACACATGCACATAGCCAGCCAACTAACCAGCCAGACCACTTAAAAACTGAAGAAATCTATGTTGACAGTTTAGTTGATGGTTTGTAATACTCGCTAAACATGGCTTATTTTGTTTCAGGACTACAAATGTTGTAATTGATGAGGATCGAATCCATTAAGTTTCCTAAATGGTCTTCGGGATTATCTTGCTGATCATTGCTCAACAGTATGTGTCCAGTGTTGCAATTTTCATAGATTACCATGTTAAGGGTGATTAATTAAATAATTGGAAAAGGGGGGATCAATGAATGACTAACTTCTCACGCTTCTTTGTTGGGTTGTTATCGCTAAAACATCTCAACAAAAAAAAAAAGCATGAAAACTAGAGGACACTTTTTGAGACTAGTTTAGCATTAACTTACGTTGCAAATTGACTCCCCAAATTGTTGAGTAGAAGAGTCTTTTGTAAGGAATAGGGAATCAAGAATGAAAACTCACTTTGTTTGTTATATAAGGATGAACACTGCACTTAACATATGTGGATTTTCATTATCTAGTATTTCAAAAGTAAATTCAACAATAAAAAAAGTGATGTAATATTTGGTAAGTCGATACTAAATCCTCTTTGAATTGTTGACAGAGTAGTAAAAAGTCTGATGACGAAGTTTTGGTTTCCTTGCTATGCATCTGCTTAGTGATCCTTGCGAGTCAAAAGTTCGGTGGAGACAGAATTTTGATGTTACAAGTATGAGGAATACTATTCCTCCAAAGTGATAACCTCCTGATCACGCAGCTTAGAATCTACTCGATTAGCCGCTGAATCTACAGGGGAACTTGTTGCAAAGGAGAGTTATCCTACTCACTTCACCCAAAAGACGGATAGAACTCGAGTCCTTCTATATGTGAGGCAGACGTGCTAACCATTGCTCCATCTGAGCGGTACTTGCTTTGTTGATCTCTGTTGATATTTTGGAAGGCTCCCAGTTCCCGCCGTCTAATGCAACCAGATATAAACGTGTCGTTTCCGCTTCCCCTTGCTACATTCCCACCCATTTACTCTCTCATAATCATTTCTCCTTCGCAACGTACGTATATTTGGCCTCGGAGCCTTTTTGGACGTTTCAGACGAGGCTTTCCGGCAATGATGGAAAGAGTGCTGGGTGGGGGACGATGTATACCTACTTCCTGATTTCCATTTTTTTTTCTAGTGTGTGCTCATTGTCTGGTACCCGAGACATTACCGTACACCTAGTTTTCCAAATCCAGCTTTACTGTATACCTAGTTCCCGAAACCCATTTACATCACTGGTTTCCGGTTTAATTAACATTTTCGTAATTTGTGCATCCATTAAGACCGAGTCTTTTCAAGACATATGCAGGCGCACTCAGAATATATATATATATATATATATATATATATATATATATATATATTTATATATATATATTTATATATATATATATATATATATATATATATATATATATATATATATATATATATGTATTTAATATATTGGTAAGAATATCGGTTAATCCGATATTATGTGAGTAAAATGACAATATCGGAAGGCTTTTCAAGAAAACTATTCTTTTTTTCGCCGAGAGTTGTGGTCGTTAAGGGTGGTAGTATTTTGATAGATTAAGTGTGTGGTAAGTTTTAAGATGGTATATGTATGACTCTACGGAGATCACCTGCAAGGCTTTGAGAGGTCATCTACGCTGAAGTGTTATAAAATGTTTAGTGTTTGCGGTCGTACGTGAGGATAATTTAGAATTACCACAAACCAATTATATAAAACAAACGTCAGAATAAAAAATAAAAGGCCTTCTTATATTGTTATTTTGATGTTTAAGTATCTTGTGTGTGAGCTGTGCTACGGATGCACGCAAACGTAAAAATATTTTTGTATCTTTACAAAGCAATGGATAGTTGAAGCCTTTTGGCTCAATGAAGGGAAGGCGGTCCCGATTGTAGAAATCAGAGAATCAATAGAAAACAGAATTTGGACACTATTATCAAAGGATAAAAGTGTCCAATCATAATTTTGTTTTCTTTCATTATCTCTCATTTCTTTTTATTTGTTCGCTGTTTGTAACATCAAATGAGCGAGTGTGTGAAACTTCCAGTTTAACAATCGGGAGCATCTCCTCTACATTGCAGAAAAAAGGTTTTTAAAGCCCGTTGCTTTTACAGACACTGATTTAGTTTTGGATTTTTGTTCATCCATAGCACAAAGTACACCCAAGATACAAAGTACCATACACCACTGATGCACATTTTAATCATCAGTAACTAGACTGGATACCCAACTGTAATGGCGGATAAATTGCTGTCAAAAATAAGTCAATAAGTACATGAGATAGATAGTTAGATATAAAATCAGATAATGTTGGGTTTAATTTATTTTCTGAAGGTGAATTTTTTTTCTATTAGAGTGTTTTCCGATCTCAGAAAAATGTTGAATGTACATAATCATGACTCAACAAAAAATAAACAGTCATTCTTCCTCTTACTCTCAGTCCCTCTCTATAAGCGATGCCAAGGCACACACCGTAAAGTATATCTCTTTCGTACTCTCCCTTCTTCTTTGTGAATGACACGAAGCTCCCATTAGCTCGGCAATCGAGTAGTTCTTCATCAGCACATCGTGGATTCGGCTTAAAAAGTCAGCATAAAAAATGTGCACATTTTTGCATGAACATTTGCATCGAAAAAAAGAACCCTAACCAACAAACAGGTGCATTTTTTTTTTCAAAAAACTAAGATGCTAAAAAACCTTGCAAAGGATTATATTGAAATGTCATGGGGTTCTGTTTTATGTAGTAGGCGGTCATATATGGACAGCCATAAAAACAAAAATTTGAAGAATTATAGTAAGAATATGATAAATTTGTTGGTAAACATGAATGCTACACAAACTTTGGGGTCAATTTATCGTAGATTTATATGGCAAATCGAACCACTAAAAACTTATTTTGTTTGGTGAATTTTCCAAAAACCAACCCACTAAAAACATGGGGTCCTATTAGTAAATACAGAAAATTTGATGGTCATGGCCGTGACTGTTCTTGTGATTCTAAAAGATACGAACCCGAATTCCTCTAACCCTTGAAATCTTTTCTTGGCGCGACAGCGGCTTTACAGATTGTGGCTTCGAAAACCACCGGTCACATAAGTTCAAATATGATTAAATTTTTTTTAATTACAGACGGTCATAAAACGACAATCTGAGAAGTGTGATAAAAAGTAATAGAAATTAAGAAGAACGGAATACTAACCGAAAAATCCACAAATATAATAAGAAATGTGCAAATGTCCCCCACCACGCTAATGGACTCATCTGACGTAAAAAAGAAAAAAAGAGAATTTCATTCATGTTCTAATGACGTAACAAAAATGCTGAATTTTAAAGTAATCCAAACATATTATAGACATGTAAGCGAATTTCTCTTTGATGGCTCATTGATCTCACTGGTCGATTTATCTTCATATAATAATTTAACTGAAGATTACGTCACAGAAACTGAGACTCCATATCTGATTACGCGTAGAAACAGCTTGAGCTGAGTTGAGACTTAGAAAAACTCAAAATTAGGATGCTTGAATTATCAAAAATGAATTACCTAATAAAAGCTTTAGGCTTCTTATTGTCGATCCATGCGTTAATAACATGGGTTAGCTGCTTCACAGAGTTGGGTGGGGTACACTCTAGGAGAATTATAAAAATTAATAACAGAAAGAGAAACAAGAAAGATTTGAGATCCGATTGTGGACAACAGTTCCTTATTTTTCAAGCTCACTGCAATAGAAATCTCTATTATCCACGTTTATGAAAACACAATGTGTAGAGAAAGAAATTCTCCAGTATCATTGCAATGCAAATAACTATTATCCATGTATATAGAATTCAATGTGTATAGAAGGCTATTCTCCAATCTCACTGCAATTCAAATATCTATTATCCTCGTATATAAGGTGCAATGTGCATAGAAGGCTATTTCGAAGCTCGATGCAATGCAAATCTCTTTTATCCACATCATTAAAATGCAATGTGTCCAGAAAGCTATTCTCCGAACTAACTACGATGCAAATCTCTATTATCCACGTCTATAAAATGCAATGTGTATATAAGGCTATTCTCCAAGCTCACTACAATTCAAATCTCTATTATCCACGTAATAAAATGCAACGTGTATATAAGGCTATTCTCCAAGCTCACTGCAATGCAAATCTCTATTATCCACGTATATAAAATGCAATGTATATAGAAGGTTATTCTCCAAGCTCACTACAATTCAAATCTCTATTATCCACGTAATAAAATGCAATGTGTATAAAAAGCTATTCTCCAAGCTCACTGCAATGCAAATCTCTATTATCCACGTAATAAAATGCAACGTGCATATATGGCTATTCTCCAAGCTCACTACAATTCAAATCTCTATTATCCACGTAATAAAATGCAACGTGTATAGAAGGTTATTCTCCAAGCTCACTACAATGCAAATCTCTATCATCCACGAATATAAAACGTGATGTGTATAGCAAACAATTTTCCACGCTCACTGCAATGCAAATCTCTATTATCCACGTCTATAAAATGCAATGTGTACAGAAAGCTATTCTCCAAACTCCCTACGATGCAAATCTCTATTATCTTCGTTTATGAATTGCAATTTGTAAATCTATATAAATCATATATGCCGTATATTTTTGGTAAACGAGTGCATAAAATGGTCAATGCTTCATGTCATATCAAATGCAAAGGTATAAGTCAGTATGATTATAAACAATGAATGGCTTGACTTTGCGAGCGAAGATGTGGCGGATTTCTATAACTCTACGAGAATAGACGTAAAGATTTTCACCAGATTAGTGCAATGGCTTTTTAAGACGAAGCCAGCCGAGCCAAGACCAAACCAACCAAGGGTTTGTATCCTATGGTCCACTGTGGTGGCATGGATGGGAGCAGGATTCCAAGGTCGTAGGGATTTCCTTCTCCTGGCTGATGCTCACTTGCTTTGGGGTCTGCAGACCCTTTGCAGGAATATTCCAGCAGAAGGGATTGTCTGTGATCCCACCACAGGACTTGAACCAACCACAGTTGGTTGATGCTGAGCTTGCTCTAGTGTTCTACCGTCTCTTTCAAAGACAATTGGGACATGAGGACCAGAGAGTTTTTTTTCATCAATATGTACCAGCAGTAACCCGTGGAAATTCCACGGTGTATTTGGAAACAACCACGAAGTAATAAAGGTCAATATGACATTCTAGTGCTTTATTTATGAGTTATAAATTTATAATACAACAAGATAATTCTGAATGAAGTGAGCCAATAAACAAAAGTACGGCTTGAATGTCTACTATATTTACATGCACTTCCTTTCTCTTATTTCTTTATCTTTCCCTCTCTCCCAACCCGACTCCATACAGCAATTAAGCCCATCTCTCTTTTCCCTACATCTTTAAAACGTGATTCAAACATCTAGCAGGAAACATTGTTCTTTTCTCTCTTCTCTGTTAGTAACGGACCTTTATTACCGTGACATCATTTTATTAGATGGTAGCAGTTACGCATTTTTGTTATTGAGATGAATTACACTGATGCAAGGATGAAAGATAGCTAGACGATATATATATATATACATATACTTATTTGTGTGTGTGTGTGTTATGTGTCTGTGTATTTATGTATGCAAACCTTTTTTTATAAAACGTATTTGGCGCTGAATTATTTTGGGTGCCAATTAAAAATAGACATTTTTTCGCTGTAAGTATTGTCAGCGATTATAGATTTTTAACGATATCTCAAATGTAATGAGGATTAGAAATAATGAAAGATACTTTTTTTTCTCTAAAAAAACTCACACATACCCAGAATGTTTTCAGGACATGTAGTTAGAAATTTCTTTAATAGCTAGAAAACGTGTAAAAGCCGGTGGCGAATCTCGTACTATACCTAAGTTTTTTTTTCACTTATTTCAAATATTTTTTTTCTCGATTTTATTAAAGGGAAGATAGTGGGGGAAATATTTCCTTTATTTATTTCATTCTCTTTTATTTTATTTTCTGAGCATTTTACAATTCGCCATCACGAAAAAATATATCCCTTACCACAATCCAAATGGAAAACGGAAGTCAATGAATGCTGGAACCGGAAGTATGCGAATGTTGACGGAAAGGCGCTTGCGTGAATGGTCGACAATTACCTCCCCCTGATTACGGTGTATGGGAACAACACATCAAATCGAAGATGGCTATAATTACCTCGCAAAGGATTTTATCTACCCCCCGGGCTAGCACATTTTCAAAACATTGTCACAGCAGATAAAACTACATCTAATCCGAACAACAACAACAACAACAACAACAACAACAACAACAACAACAACAACAATAATAATAATAATAATAATAATATTGATAATAATGGAAGAAGAAGAAGAAGAAGAAGAAGAAGAAGAAGAAGAAGAAGAAGAAGAAGAAGAAGAAGAAGAAGAAGAATTGAAAAATGGCAACAGCATCACTACTACTATGGTGAGAGAAGTTATTTTCCGTCCCTTTCCTCACTTTGGTGTATGAAATGAAAGCGTTTTTATGATTAGGCTATGGACTTATGATGTACAAACTTATTTACCTATCTATCTACCATCTATATCAGTCTGACAATACTTATCTATCCCCCGATCTATTTAATTTTATTCTTTATATCTATCCATCTATCTATTTATCAATATAATATCTATCTGTTAATATGTATATTTATCAACCAATCAGCTAATACTTACCCATCTCCCTATTAATCCAACTATCTATCTCTGTTGATATCTATCTGTGTATCTATCTTGTACCTAGCTCAGTCTATCGATAGCGATTCTAATCTTTTTCTATTCTTATTTCTCACTTGCTGAAATATCTGTCTAGTCTTTCTTAGTTTGTCACAATGCCAGCCTAATGAGTCAGCTTGTGAGAATCGAACTCAAACCACCAGCAAATCATATCCGGGAAAAAAAGTTTGGAGGACATTACGCCCTGGAATCTCCATTAAGCAAAGCTTAGTCTGGCATTAGTTCAGAGTAACGTGTAAGGATCGAACTTGCTACACAAGCAAATAGGTCTTGCACCACATATACATTTTTCACTCATTATTGAATTCAAATTCGATGGAGGTGAATTGTAATCACTTTGCAATAATCCCCTTGAAAGAAGCAAACGAAAAAAGTCAGATGGAGTCCTCCTGATATGTAAGGCAGTTCATCCGAGAAAGTTATCATAAACCAATGATGAGTACCAGGAGTATCATGAGTTCAAACTAAAGATAAGTCGAACAGATGTAGTACGATTTGGTATTTAAAGTTTGAGTATTTTAGTTATCTTCATGCGCTAGCTTCCTTTGATAACTTTCTTTTGGATATGTCGATAAGAATAGGCTTTATTTTCTCATCTGATAAGGTGTACCAATATAAAAAGTTTCTATCTCTCAGGTGTTGGGATGAAGATTTGTACGAAGGGTCGATGGTCTAAAAGGCTCGATGGTCTAAAATGAGACTTCTTCTTTCGGACTTGGGGAAATGGATTGTAGAATTGATCCACCTAAGTTGATTTTGTTACAGGAGGATGTTTATGTATTTTTTTGTTTAATTTCTGGTGTAAAAAGCAGGATTGCAATATTCAATAAACAATTTCGGCATTTGGCAATTTTTTGTATGTTCTTGCGCAGATATATCTCCGAGTATTTGACAACCCTGCTTGGCAGCCGTTTTGGTCGTCTTGGCTAGTAGCTGGCGTGTTCACCGCCAACAATTCACCTCCGAACAATTCATAGCCGTGGATTATGGAAAGTTCACCTCATACTAAAAAAGATTTTTTCTCAAAACTTAAAAATCATAGGTTATCAGATTTTTACGATCAAGTCATAGCTGGTATTAATATCGTTAAACTAGTTTGTGGATGAATTTAATTGAAAAAAAAAAAAAGGAATTTTTTTTTCTTTAAAGTTTCCATTTCAATATCTAAAGATGTTCCTGTTTTTGCCATGTGCTGAGTTTGGGATTATCGCTAATACGAATTGTTTGGTGGCGAATTGATGCAGATGAAATGTATATGGTGATGAATTGTATACAATGAATTGTTGGCGATGAATCGTTGGTGGTGAACTCTCCGTAACCCATCTTGGCCAGTCTAGCAAGAGAGTAAAGACATTAAGCTTAAAAAATGTGTGTGTGCGAGTAAATCTCCTCTTGGAAAAGCATCAACCAGGGTAGGTAAGGGAGAGTTATCTGCTAAGCAAGCAAGGAATAAGCCAACAATTAAATTCTGTTCATATTCATCGTAGTCTATTCCTATCTATCGAGCAACCTCTGAATTTAAGTGATCACCTTCGAAAAAAAAACAAAACAAAACAAAACAAAAAAAAAAAGCTTTCTTGGGGGTTTTCATGCCGGCTCCCTCAGTGGATTGATGCTGAGTAAACTAAGGCTTTTTTATTTTTTTAGACGCGGTCAACGGGGTCACTTTAGCTCGGCCCTTCTGTCTCTCTCCCTCTTGGCTGAAGATGCCGAAGTGAGACCCCGTTGTCTTCTGAATTTGCCCAAGGCATGACTTGGAGATGAGTGTCCTTGAGACGGAAGATGCCTCTCAGTCCAACTCCTTCAGAAACATTACTCTTGTTACGGTACTGTGAGAAGAAGAAGAAGAAGAAGAAGAAGAAGAAGAAGAAGAAGAAGAAGAAGAAGATAAGGAAGAAGTAGAAAAAAAGAAGATGAAGAAGATGATGATGATGATAATGAAGAGGAAGAAGAACCGCAATAAGAAGAGAAATAATTAGTAGATGGAAAAAAAGAAGTAGAAGAAATAGAAGAAGAAGAAGAAGAAGAAGAAGAAGAAGAAGAAGAAGAAGAAGAAGAAGAAGAAGAAGAAGAAGAAAAATAATTAGTAGAGAAGAAACAGAAGTAGAAGAAGAAGAAAAAGGAGAAGAAGAAGAAGAATAAGAAGAAAAATAATTAGTGGAAGAAGAAGAAAAAGGAGAAGAAGAAGAAGAAGAAGAAGAAGAAGAAGAAGAAGAAGAAGAAGAAGAAGAAGAAGAAGAAGAAAGGAAGATAAATCAAGAAAGCGAGAAACGGAAAAAGTGAGATGAAAGACGAAGAAAAAGAATTAAGAGAAAGAAGAAGAATTCCAAAGAGAAAAAAAAGAAGATATGAAAGACACTAATGAGAATAAGTGGCAAAAAGCGTGATTCAAGTTCGACCAATGGATTAACAAAAAAGAAAGATATATTACTTATCACACCGTCGACTATAATACACGCAGGAATACATAAAATACAACAAATTCTGAGACTAAGGGGACACATAAACAAAATCTGTCAGTCAGCAGAGAAGGGAATGAATGAGTTGAAGGTGTTATTCAGGGCCAGGGTTCCGTAGGCACAATCTGTTTTTGCAGAGCTAGGCTTCATGGGTTTTCCCATGGAAAAAAAGTGTGGGTTCGAATTCCTCCTAGGCTTTCTGTTTTCTATTTCCGATCATCGCTGTTGTCTCGCTCAATACCGTAAATAATTCAAAATATATTTCCTAAACTATCTTTCTTTTTTTTTCATATTCATCATAATTGGTGAAGGAGAAAAAAGGAACACAAAAGGAGTTACGAATGAAAGAGAACGAAGAAAAAGAAAAAGAAAAAAGAATGAATTTGGAACGAGGAATAAAGAAAGGACTTGGTATTTGGTTGTTCGAAGTGAAATGTCATATTTTTGCATCATTTAACTTCTCCTGGGTGCCTAATTGCCGACCATTCATCGCCTGTCGATTAGGGAAATATTTCCGACCCCAACGCTCTGTTGATGACCCCTGCTAATTGACTTTCGAGGGTCCATCTCTTATTTTCTCCTCTCTAATAGTACTGGGGTAACTACAAATTCATCAAAATTTCAGCGACTTGAAAAATTTCGTACTACCAAAAAGACTCCAGTTTTATAAAAAAAAGAATTATCTTGATGCTGCCAATACTGTACGTTTCTACTTCCCAAGTGCCTACCCCATCCTCGTTATAAACCTTTCTCTTTGTTTTGTTCAGATCCTACTAAATTGTGTCGGTAGCCAGGGTTTCCTTCTCCGTGCTTATTTACCCTTTTTTTAAAAAAAAACTAAGAGTGTGTGTGTGTGTGTGTGTGTGCTTGTGTGTTTCCTCTATTCAGGGTTGAGCATTCTTTAAGCGAGGTAACTCATCCATTGTAAGTTCATGCAATGCTCTTCCATAGGAATAGAGCACTCTGGTGGATGAGGAGTTTCTGCATAAATGAATATATCGCTTAAATTCAGCCTTACTGACCACCCAGTCCCGTAGTCCTGATGTAGGATATCGGCCTCCGGATCCGTTGTGAGGGTTTCGATTCAGCCTCAATATAGATAAAGTCTATAGCCACACTGAAGAGATGTAATACATCGAAACAGCTGTCTGTGGATGACACAATAATCATATATATATATATATATATATATATATATATATACATATATATATATATGTATAGCCAGACAGACAGACCGACAGACAAGCAAACTGAAGTAAGCTATGTTGACAGTCGTGGCTGACGGTTCTAAATATGAATAATTGACAACTGGCAATTGTACGAAGTTGACATTAGCCAGATATATAAGTCAGTACACAAGGAAGATTTTATGAACTTGTTTGGATCTGTGGTTCTCGAGAGAACTCTGATAAAAACGAAGAAGAAATTACGGATTATAGATATCTTTTCTGAATTTATAAAACTAAATTTAGGTATAAAACGTATTAATAAGCTACGATGAAGTGAAGTAACCAAGATACTTTGAAGTCGTTATTTCATTTGACGGACGTGAAAATTATTTCACATTATTAAGACAGGCTGCTCCACACACCAAAAGGTCTGATCCCGTCGAAACATGCAGCTTCTGAAAATGCACTGCCCAAGTTGATAATGATCATAAAACTGATTAATTTACTAATCTATTTGCATTTTTGGCAAATTCAATTTAAATCTCATTATAATTCACAAAATCTCCTTTCATCTCTCCATGTGACAGCATACTACCATAAGTACTCACCGTAACCCTATGGAATTTTCTGTGGGTACTGCAGGGACCCTTACATAGGTTTTGGGCAAATTAGAATTTGGAAATCAACTCCTAGAATATGTCTGAGGCAGGGAATTCTGAAAATGGTCACATGTTTGGTGGTTGCATCCTCGGCTGATGATTGAAATTCACTCTGACTCTTTGTCGTTTTATATTCTGCCTCCCTAACTCCGCCCCTCTAAGGATGCTGAGTCTTACTCCCCCCTCTCTATCAAGGATACGAATATATGAACAATATTTTTTTGTGCCGTAAGTTAAACAAACTAATTAAAAAACAAACATTAAAACGCAAAACTAATTAAGATTTAATTTTTATTAACTTTCTATTGACTTTTTATTTTACTTGAAAACAAAACGGATTTGGAGCAATTTTACCTTCATCACCAGCAGCAGCAGCAGCAGTACCAGCAGGACCAATAGTCTAGCGTATACCATTCGATATAAGCTCTCCCGAAAATTCGCCCAGCTTTCTATCATGGGCTTCGCTGA
>OY735233.1:40674391-40711891 GCA_963457665.1 Thysanoteuthis rhombus | reverse complement strand
GATTCTTCTAGTTAAGAAACATCTTATCAAGGAGTATCTGTCTTCTTTGAATCAAAATATTCCGTGTTAAAAAGATGAGAAAATAATCTTAGGGCAGATCCACCAACCGAACGACGGACTTGTAAAGAATTGGAACAATCCCTTATCTCTTGGAAGGAGTGGAACTACTTTAGATTCTACATTCCTGATTTTTTAATCTCGTAGACCGTTGGCCAATCAAGGCTAGAGAACATATACCCAGCTATCCACTTATGTCAATAGAGCTCAGTCTTCCTTGCTATTAACCTAGGAAGACGTAGATTTTTGGATTTCTCAAGGACATTAGTACGAAGTGAATATTAGATGTATGAACTGAGCTTGGTTTGCCGATTTTTTGAGCTGTTAACAGTTAGTCCACCCACACCTCCATTACTACCAGACTAGTAATGGTCTATTAGTCTAGCTTGGCAGCCATTGCTCAACGGCGAAATGTCCAAATTTCCTTATCTTTAAATGCCTCTGCTCTTACACCCCTCAACACCTTTCCCTCCCTTTGTTGTTCAAATGATCAACATGAAAACATCTCCATATTGGGCCTATAAAACTCTGTAGCACTTGTCCGGGTCGATATTATAACCTATATTGTCAACATCAAAGGTTGATCTTGAAAACCACTTTGATGGAACCATTGCCCGGGGGCTGCATTGGCAAACATCAAAGAAGGCTGGAGATGTTTGACCGCTCCAAGGACTGCCTACAAGGGTCTTTTCAAAGTGTGAGTCCGAGGGGCTGAAGTCCTAGACGCAGAAAATGACGATTGGATGACCAAGATACAGGCGTAAAAAGATTTCCCCGCGTAAGTTGTATCGAATCCAAGAAATTGTCCGTTTGACGAAATTCATTTATTTTTTGTAACCGAAAATTTGATCACAAAAAATAGTTATTTTTATCCATTTTTGTAAAAAAAAAAACAATTTTTGATCCAATTGAAATTAATGTATCAATTTTTTGTAAAAAAAATTAAAACTAAGTAAATACTTATTTTTTTAAAACAAAGTTGGATTTCATTTTGTTTACATAAACATTTGATAATAGAAAATAGGTTAATATCCTTGTTTAAAGGAAATAAACTTTTGATCAGGTCAAAGCTTCGTATTTATAAACATTTTATGAAAAAAATGTTTGAACTTCGCTGATAAGGCAATTTTCCCGATTCAGCGTAAAATATACACACAACTCACCCTTATACTCACAGAGAAATGTCAAAAGAAGAAAGTATATCACGTTTGAATATTCATTCAGTAGAAACTGACACATAGCCAACTTCCTCTGGCAGCATGTCATGTTAGGGGTGATCAATTGAAGCATCGTTAAAAGAAATGATCAATGAATGAGTTACTTCTCTTATTCTTTGTTGGGCAGTGATTGCTGGAAAAAGTCTGAATTCTAAAAAGTAAAACAAATGTGAATGCTACCGGACACAAACTAAGGGATCAATTTAGTATGCATAAACGCACATTATAACCCCGCCCCTATTTAAGAGGGTGAAAAAAAAAAACAAGAAGAAACTTTTTCATGCACAGATGATAAATGTTGAAAATTTCAGCCCTCTAGCTCCACTGGTGAGGCCTGCACGTGTAATACATACATAGCAAGCCAATCAGCCAGCCTGCCAGTTGCACCAGTGTAAAACGTGAAGAAACCAATGTTGACGATGTTGGTGACAGTTTTTACTGACGGTTTCTGATAACGTTGGCGTTTACTTAACATGATTAGCGATCTAGTATCACAAATCAATTCATTAGTTTAGAGAGGGCGTTCCTCACCGAGTGTTCTCGACATGTGACTTACCACTGTCGTGGGTTCGATCCCTATACGGTGTCAGACAGAGAGAAGATTGATGACACCTTCCGTGAATTTGGGAAATATCATTATCATCACAAAAATTATTCAGACCTCTGAATTCATTGATTTTTTGTTGTTTTTAAATGTGTCCACACATTTCTATTTGACGCTTTTTGGTCGGTCGGTCGGTCAGTCCATCTTTTGATGCCAGTTAAGTTAAACAACTGAAATAGGAAGGAAAGAAGAGGTGCGATATCATTAAAAGACGTGGTGTCATTGATACAAAACTATTCCGACCAATGTTTTTACTAGCAATTAATGAAGTCTTGATAGAATTTTTGGATTGAAAGAAAAGTTTTAAAAAATGGCCCCAAAGCCGCCAAGAATGGTCATTTAAGATCCTTACTGAAAATGATACTTGCAGAATATTTCCATATCTTTATATTCTTCAAGTATGAGAACCGATTGACTCAAAGGAAGAATACTTGCTCCCCTTACCCCTTACCCCTCCCCTTTTTGCTACTAATACCACAGATGGTGGACACATCGTTGAACTTATGGTTCTTGTTTGTGTCTATTTTTTTAATTATGTTGTTATCATAACGTTTCAGTCGATCCATTCTACAGCCCCCTGTAAAGTGTTAGAAACTGTCAACCAAAACTGTCACCGAAACAGTCAACATAGATTTTTCCCCAGTTTTACTAAGTTGGTTTGGATGATAAAACGTAAAAAGCAAAGGGGAAATATGAGAATACACGAGAAAGAAAAGTTATCCGGCAAGAAACAAAAAAGGGAAGAGCCAGAGGCGTATCTGGAAGTTTGACTCCCCAATATTTAGTGAGATCGTTTGCTGAAATGTAGTAAGTGAACTGATATTTATGAAGCTTTTGATGGGGGCCTACCCTCTCAGTTACGCCCTTAGGAAGTTAACTGGAAAGAAGTAACGAAAAGACAAACGGTCTTGATACAAGAGATGAAAGAAAGGGAAGGCCGAGAAAACAAAATAACAAAAGACAAAACGGAGTTTAAGAGAAACGGCAAAAATATATTTTTTAAATAAAAAAGGACAGCTAAGTACGAATACAAAAAAAAAAAAAGGATTTTTCTCAAAACAAAGAAAGGGGAAATCAGATGATTAAAAAAGGTTAAAAAAGAATTAAAAGAGAAGAAGAATAACAGAGAAAAGCCAACAAGGCAAAAATAAATAGAAGAAAATTCAACGAGGAAAGAACAGAAAAGGCAAAAGGGGAAGAGAGAAAAGACAAAAAAAAAACAAAGACAGAAAAGAAATAAATACAACGGAGTGAAAAAAAAAGACTAGAAAAGAAAGAAAACAAAAATGAGCAAGATATGAGAGAGAAGAAAGGCAAGAAAGTGAAAAAGAAATTATTACCCGAGAAAAAAATTATTCGATACTCATAGGAAAAAGAACAGCGAAATAATAACGTGTAGCAAATTAGAGTCAATAGATTTCATATTGCATAGGGTCCCGTACTGAGTCATGGCTTTGACATGGGCTCACCGTTATTACCAGTTCTCGCTCCTAGGCTATACCTCAAAACCAGTTCAAAGTTCAACTTATGACTTTCAAGCCATCTCCTCAGAGTTAGTGCAATGCACTCATATTCCCGAAGGAAAGTGGTCAGTCAGCGTTTAATACAGCCCAAATAAGAAGTCTGTGGTCCGGCTAGGGTCAGATATTTTAGCCAAAAGCGGGCCATTTCTCCCCGAAATCAGTGGAATTAATGGATATATTTTTAAACAGAAATGACTTGAGTATCTGAAGATGGGCTAGAAGAAGGGTTTCAAGAGCCTCTGGGCCGAGCCCACGTCTCAGGGTTGAGCAACGGAAAAGGGACTTCGCCTGGCTGAACAGGTCTCGACAGTCGCCATCTTTTCCCCTAGGTGAGAAAGACAACGACTTGAGTAATCTTCAGAATGACCAATCTGGGATATTTTCTAATAATGGGTTGTGGTCAATCAACCGGCTGTTGGATTCAAGTGTCTAATTTCCTGTAATTTACGCTCACTGGGTCAAGCATAGCTACTCCCATTCATTTAGTATTTACATTGTGGCTCTTACCTTTGAAATAACGAAGACTAAGTTAATGTTTCTAGCTCAAGTTTAGAAATGAGGTGTTGTTATATTATACAATAATTCTTCACGACTGCATCCTTATCTAAATGCGTGTGACTAAGTATCTTTTTGTGAGTGTGTATGTGTACAAACTGTGTAAGCTAGAATTGAGTACATCTTGCTTTTTGACGCTAGGTGTGGGATAAGCGTATTGAGATAGTACTAATTTGGTCTTTATTCCGTTACTTACCACTAAAAGGTATCGTCCATAATCTTAAAGCACAGGGGACTATATGAGAAGAAATAAGTTGAATTGTTTTTTTCACACACGATTCTGAGACTTTTTCTTTAGCGCCCACTAAGAAAACGAAACCCTTAACTTCTAAACCTAACCTCAAACCTAAAAGTAGTGAAGAGACTAATAAAATGCACTTACCATATAGATTACCATCGGTTATGGAGATTTTGGTCAGATTGAATGACTGGCATCCGTTCTGTCTTTACAGACAACGGTACAACACTGGAATCACACCTGAACGAAGCAAATGAAGATCCTGGAATGCTCGGACGCCAGAACCCCCCGCTTCAGCCTCGCTGATGTAGTCCAGAATAAAGCATTGAGCGATACACCTGGCATCAGCTTAACTACATGAGCTGCTGAGGGGTCAAATTCAGTACCAAACTACAGCGAGTGGGTTCCTCTCCCTACTTTGGAAGACCTGTACTTTCTTTAGACTGGTAGCCTTTCCAGGGCTAGAGGACAATCTACCCTGCTATTTTACCCATAGCTGGGGGTAGATGGATGTATGCATTTCTCAACGACATTAGTGCAAAGTGAACATAGTCCTGACCGGTCGCCAAATCCATTGTCGTGGCCGTTGCCGCTCGGTCAAACGAACCTCCTCTGTTGGTTGAGGACTAATGGATAAATGTTATGCCTTATATTGTAATTTTTTTTCTAATTTCAAACTTTTGACTGCATTGGGTGAAATTCAAAAAAAAAACCCTGCCTACTTAACAGATCCAGAATCCAACGAATTCAAGATATACTATGCTGATCGTCCGCAATGAAGGTTCAAAAGTTTTATTTCTCCAAGAGAAAATTGCAGGTAAAAAGTGACCTAAACTAATACTACAAATTGAGTTTCTAGTCGATGTGAAAATATGCAACTTCTTTTTTTAGGCATCCATACTTTAGATTCATATCAAATACCTTTTGATGGATACTATGGAAATCAAGCGAAGAATCACTCTGGGATGGCAAGCCTTCGGCGGAGCGAGATCAACTTTCAAAAACCAGTTGATCCCAATAATCCTAAAAAGAAGAGTATACAACCTATGAATTCTCCCAATAGTCATTTATGGAGCTGAAACATGGAACCTAACCAAGAGACAGACCTGCAAACTGAGAAGCATGCAGCGTGTGCATGAGAGAATCATGCTTAACCTGACATGGAGAGATCACAAGACAGCATAGTACATAAGGAAGAAAACGGGAGTCTGAGACATCATAGAAACCATTAAAAAAACTAAAATGGCAATGGGAAGGCCATGCTGCAAGAATGAAAGACAACTGATGGACTTACATCATGGATCCCCAGAGATCACGTGAGAAACCGAGGACGACAGAACACAAGATGGAAAGATGAACTGGACCAATTCAGGAAATATTGGCTCCACAACGCCCATGATAGAGAATTATGGCGAATCCTGGGGGAGGTCTACGTTCAACAATGGACGTTAAAAGACTGATGATGATGATGATGATGAGGGAAAAAACACCCTAAATTGTTACCAAAAACGTAAGAAAATATTTTAACTTCTCTCAGACTAATAAACAATTACATTTTTGTTCCTGGGCAGTGAGTGTTATTTTCTGATTGCTTATGAGTGGAAAGTATAGAAATTAGTTATTATTCTCCTCAAACATTGATTTCGTGACCAGGACAGTGATATTCACATGTTATAGTTTTTCTCACTTTACGTGATTTCTAATATGCTAACTTGTCTGTTGTCCAAGTGAAAATAAGTAAATTTCAAATTGTCACTGCCCTGGTCACAAAAGCAATGTTTGTAGGAAATAATTGACATTTTCTATTCTCTATTAGACAGAATCGATTAGAAAGTAATACTTTATACCCAGGGACAGCAAATATTGAATTAAAGTTGTAGTATTTTCATCGTAAAAAGAAAAAGATACTCGACCTTTTTTTTTGACTTGCTAAAACAGATCACGGGAAGAGCCAGAGGCTAAATGACAAGCAGGCCGGAACACATGCCTACTAATGCCCTTGGGAAAGGCAAGACTTTGGTGAAGTGAGTGATGCTACTTTAGATGCTTGTTGTTTGACATACCACAAACACAAACCTTGAACAACTATTCGATGTAGAGGAACCGACTATGTGAAGCCAGGGCAGAAATGGCTAAAGATGTGATCATAGTAAGGGCACTACTTTGATTTTTTTTCACCACTTTCGTACCAAATACTACTATCTATCAAAGAACTGGCTGAGACAGAAAAAACTTGTGATGTATGAAGCCTGGTCAGAGGCGGTTGATGCCAGCGCAAGGACAGTACCAAATATTACCACCTCTCGACTATGATGGCTTATCTAAGCTTTAGTCAGTTATTACATAAAAAGTTGGTGTTGCTTCTGCAATAAGTTCTAAAAGCATTTACTTCTGTATGTCCATATGTTCAGAGCTTTATTTAGAAAACAAAATAATGTTTGTTATACTAAAGATAAGAAAGGAATACTTATGTACAAAAAGTACTGAAATATCATCCAAAATACTCATGCGTACAACTAAACCATTTTGTTCAATCAATTGAACCATTTTTGAGCGTACTCAGCCTAATGGTTAATCCGCCTCATCCTCTTGCGCGAAATTTGTTCTGAAGGAAGAGGAATAGAAGACGATAGCGAAAAGTTATGAGATCGTTGAAAGGTATTTTAGTCCGATCCATAAACAAATACCACTTTTGCACTTGTTAAATATCCCTGCCTTTCTGCTGAGCGCCTGGTACGAAGCTCTTACAACAGCGGCCCTCAACCTTTAACATATGATGGCACACCAAGACATATATTTAAAATGGGGAAGGAAAGAGGAGGGGTAGAGAAATTTGAACGGCCCTGTGGGGATACGCATACGGGGATAAGTCAGTGGGTTTTGTTTTTTATTAGATAGCGTTAGTTCTTAGAGCTATAAGATATATATATATATATATATATATATATATATATATATATATATATATATATATATGTGTGTGTGTGTGTGTGTGTGTGTGTGTGTGTGTATCCTCTATTCAGGGTTGAGCGCGCTTTAAGTGAGGTAACTCGTTCATCGTAAGCTTATGCAATGCTCTTCCATAGGAATAGAGCACTAGGGTGGATGGGGAATATATTCTAAAAATAAATATATCGCTAATATTCAACCTTACCGACTGTCTAGTTCCCAGAGGTAGGATACCAGCCTCCAGGTCTGAAGTGAAGGTCAAGATGCCTACCTTGTGGTACTGTATGGGATAATGGATAGTCTATAGCCACACTGAAGAATTGTAATACAACGAACAGCTATATATATATATATATATATATATATATATATATATATATATATATATATATATATATGTACGCAGTTTTCAAATTGAAGTACAAAAGCATTACAGAATTCGTTGTTAAGAATCGTTTTTGTCATTCTCGTGATGTATACGTACGTGTGTACACATGTATTCATATCTGCATACATGCAAATCTCTCCTCTCTTTGTCGATGTTGCATCTAATTGGTTAATCCATATCCCTATTATGTCATATAATGCATGTCTTAACACCTTACATCTGATCACACATAAAGCAATTTGAGTTGAGTTGAGAATTCGAAAAAATTAAAATTGAGATACTTGAATGTTTAAATTGAGAAATTACCCAATAAAAAAGCCTTAGCCTCTCCTGTGCTGTTCCATACATAAATAAACCCATCGTTTTGGGAAGTTATATATATATATATATATATATATATATATATATATATATATATATATATATATATATATATATATATATATATATATATATACATATATTGTAAGAAAGAAATAGAAAAGAGATTTTATCCTTTATTGATATTTAATCACAATGCTCAATATCTGTCAGATAGATAGATCGATAGATAAAGAAAGATATATATAATAAGACTAGTTTTTATTTTATCAAATCATACCATAAAAAACGTCCATCTTAGCCTGGCACAAGTTAACATTTCTGGAGCATCCAGTCGACTTCGAACTCGCTGCAAAGGCAGTGATCAAGCCAGAGTAACTTACTAAACGCCCAGGAAACAGGTATGGTTAGTCACACGATAGAAACTGACACATAACTAAAGTTTTCTGACGGCATACCATGTTAAGGATGAGCAATTGAAAAATTGTTAAAAGGGGTGATCAATGAATAAGGTTCATTTCTCTCGCCTTCTACCGGATGATCGTGAATAATAAAGTCTGAACCGTTCCTTTTTTTAAAAGCAAGTGGGAATGCTGCTGGGCACAAACTAAGTAACGAATTTAGTATAAACTAGAATATAAAATTATATATAAATTACCCCCCCACAGACATACATACTCTAAAAACAATTCTAGAGATGATGTTTAAATTTCCAGCCCTCTATCTCCGGTCTGTACATGTGACACATACATAGATCGCAAGCCACAATCACTTCAAAACTGGAGAAACCTATTTTGACTGTTTTGGTGACGATTTTAGTTGACAGTATCTCATAAGAACCACAGAAAGAATTGAACATACTACTGATGTCCCCATCAAAGCACTCCAGTGAAGATTATTCTCTAGCACAATATGCATTAGGGTTGATCCTCGAACGGGAAACCGCTCTTTTTATGGAAAATGCAAAAAAAAGAAAAAGAAAAAAAGTAATTGCTATTCTCGAGAGACATGTAATTTGTTTAGATGTCTTTTCCGCATTGCAAAATCCTCTTTCTCGATAATATGGACAATTCTTTAATTCTCTGTCTCTGTTCGTCTCTCTCTCTCTTTCTTTCTCTCTCTCTCTCTGTTCTTTCAATCACTTGTACCGTCCCTGTCGCATTTACGCTCACTTCTTTTCACTTACCCGCTCCTAAGCATCCCCCACTAATATATATTCACACTCCACCTCTTATCCCCTCCCTACATATACTAACACACATGCGTACAATATTCCTTGACCCGACCAGATTCTGGGAGCCTTACTTAACCACAACGTCCACTCCTGTCCTCTCTACGAAAAACATTATATTTGCTTTCATTGCCCGTGCGAGATGTGGTCAGTTCGCAAGTTCGAATCGCCGGCGGGACCCACACACTTAAGATTTTTTTGTAAATATCTCTTCTGTTCGTTCAGGGAATGTACACCTTTTATTAGGGGAAGCAGTACGAATCATCTATCCTATATCCTTGCTCAATATTTTTGATATTGAATCGTTGTCCACTCAATAGACTCATGAACCCAGATAACTTTTAGGGACATCCAAACCCCTCAATTTACAGCATAAAGCGTGTCCGTTTCCACGACAAACCCCTACATCTTTCTTTCACGTGACCAATATTTTTTTCTTCGCTTTTTATGTTTCCTTAACGGTACTGGAGCGGCATTCGACTTCTCTCCCGTAGGCAAGTCTTTCAGAGTATCCTATTAGAATAATTTCTTTTTCTCCATTTTTTCGTATCGACGGACGCATAGTGATTCACTAACCTGGCGCAAGGACAAGAGAAATGAGTATCTACTGAATATCAGATAAAGGTAGAGCGTCCGTCTCCCAAGAGACAACTCTCATTCGAGCATAAATAGTCGGTGACGAAGTCCTGATTTCCTTTGCATGCGATAGCTTAGAGATCTTTGCAAGGTTGGTCGAGACCAGGACTTGATTCTTAAAAGTTTTTATAATTACCAAGATGCAAATCCAACAAAGAGACACCACCATTCAAATCATACAGCCTAGAGAGTATTCCGTTTCTAAGTTCACTAGAAAAATTATCCCTATTGAGAGTTTCCCACACTCTTCGGTCATACCGTGATTAGAACTTGGTACTTTCAGTGAGGCTAACCATAGCACCATCCCAGCGAATATCGAATGTTAAACTTGCTACAACTGTTTTCTCCAAAATATTACTAATTATTTGTAAAGGCATCGTCCATATCGGATGAGGTCCCAAAGATATGGGATGCAAGTTCAAATCTCGTTGGATAATTATTGTTTATTTCCGATCTGTGATGCTTAATTTGCTGATATAGAATGTACAATGAACTGAGCATTCAATTCAAAAAATCATTAAGACTAACGAAGAACTAATCAAAATTTGTAATTAGCTTAGCTTAGTCGACTGCAGAGCTTGTTCAACTTCTTTCACCCGTGTTCCGTTTTAATGTTTGCGATCCCTCAACTCACTTTATAATTGCAAAAGGTTTTAAAGTAATGGGCACTGCCCTTAAGCTGGCGGCGTCATCAGCCATCCCTGTACAGGCTTCAAATAATACAAGTTTTTTTCTATTTAGGCAATTTTCTCGAGGTTTGCGTCATGTGTAGTAAGTATAGAAACGACAATTACTCAAAATAATATCACTCATTTAATCATACGCTATCATTTCCATAGCTTGGGTGGGAGTAGACGGTTTCATGCCTTTCCCAAGAGCATCAGTGCCCGTCTCTGCTAACCGGTGGGTTGCTGACATTTCCCTTATAATGCAGTGAGACTATAGTTAAACTTTAGCAGTGATATTTACATAGGAGCGAAAAATAACTAACGAAGATTTTCAAAAATAGTCATGTGAATATTTTCTATACTAAGTTACAAGGTATTTATTTCGAGAAAAAAAATGAATTATTCTTAAAAACACATCATGTAAACTTAACGGAAACGAAAATCATTTTTTCAAAATCACTGAATTGCAATAATCTATTTTTCATAGCAAACGTCCGAAGATATTGATAGAGATGGAAAATGAATAAACAAATAAATAAAGTGATACATCTATATAAAGTAAGTGCTAATAAGTATATTTAATTGTATAATTGATTGAATGGTTGTCATGACCAATTCCTGACATGAGCTAAAAATATTATTGGTTCATGTGAAATAGAATAACAAAGCTAGTGAAATAATTAAAGGATGGTAAAAATATGAGATCCTTCACTGTGACATAACAAGGTAGATTACGTCATAGGAACTCTTGAGGCTTTATGTCTCATCATCATCATCTATCTTTCATCGTCCGTCGTTGGACATAGACCTACCCTACGATTTGCTAAACATCTCTATCGCGGGCGTCGTGGAGGCAATATTTTCTGAACCTGTCCAGTTTACCTCGCCGTCAGTTATCTGCCATTCTTGCAACATTACCAGCCCATTGCTACTTGAGTTTTCAAATGGTTTCTATGAAAAAAACTACTTACTCTTCCTCCCCTTCCTCCTCCTCCAACTATTACTACTATGGACGCATTTTTGAACATACGGTGCATTTTTTTAGAAATATTTTCATTCTTTTTTTTCTTTTTTCTTTTTACCACAGATTTGATTGGTATATAGTTATAATTGAGAAGCATAAAATCTTAAACCAGATAGAAAAATGTATTTGAATAAGAATATTTTTGAATATAGACAAGTGGGAATATATGAGAGAGGACTTCAATGATACACTGTAATAAGTTGGAAGAAGGAAAAAGAACATCAAGAAACAAATGACCACACCAATGACTTGTTCTAGGGTTGTTATGTTATTTTGCAGTTTTTTTCTGTTTTCCTTCTACCTCTCCCAATAGTCACTTATGGAGCTGAGACATGGAACTTGACCAAGAGACAGACCCGTAAATTGAGAACCATGCAACGTGCACATGAAAGAATATTGCGGGGCCTCACATGGAGAGACCACAAAACAGCACAGTACATCCGAGAAAAGACAAGGGTTAGAGACATCATAGAATCCATAAAAAAAACTCAAATGGCGGTGGGCTGGCCATGTCGCAAGAATGGCAGACAATCGATGGACATCACGACTCACAACATGGATTCCCCGAGACCACATGCGCAACCAAGGCCAGCAAAATGTTAGATGGAGAGACGAGCTAGACAAGTTCAGGAAGTACTGGCTCCGTGACGCCCATGATAGAGAAGTGTGGCAAATCCTGGGGAAGGTCTATATTCAACGACGGATGCTAAAAGACTGATGATGATGATGATAATGATGACAACGTACCAAGTAAGCCCACTTACTATGTACTAACAAGCCCCAAACGTATGATTTTCTTTACATTCTATTTTCACAAAACGGAAGATGTTTGAATTGTGGTATATATATATATATATATATATATATATATATATATATATATATATATATATATATATATATATATACACTGTTTATTGCCACTTCTCATAAGCATAGACAGCGCTAACCTAAACTAAACAATAAAGCATGGACTAGGCCCTCGTTTATCAAAGTCAAAAAGTTTCTGTGGAAGTTGAAAAACAGATTTCACGGAAAACATTTCTTGTTTACAACACATGACTCAAAGTTAATTGAAAAATTTTTTCCGCTCAAAATAAGATCAAGGGGGGACGCTATCAAGTGAATTTATGTAGTTTAGATACAAAAACTTTGACAAGCGGTGGAAACAAAAATTAAAGAAAGTGATTCAACATTCCACTGTGCCCAACTAACCTCAGCCTCTCCATTACTGAGGAAAATGTTACCGGTTGGTATACCTTCGAAGGTGCCCTCTAATTTTCTGTAGTCGTCGTCGTCATCATCATCATCATCATCATCATCATCAGTCTTTTAACATCGGTCGTTGGTCATAGACCTTCCCCAGGATTCGCAACAATTCTCTATCATTGGCGTAGCACAGCCAGTATTTCCTGAATCTGTCCAGTTCATCACTCCATCTTGTGTTCTGTCGGCCTCAGTTTCTTATGTGATCTCTGGGGATCCATGCTGTGAGACGTGATGTCCATCAGTTGTCTTTCATTCTTGCAATATGGCCTGCCCATTGCCATTTGAGTTTTTAGTCAGTGTGCCAAAAATTTTGTCTTGTTCAATTTTTCACTGCGAGAAAAGTATGTGCGTATAAAAAGTATAAACTTGAAATCGTTTGAAGACAACTTTGGTACAACCTATATTTCATGGCAAATAAAAATTGCATTGACTTGTTCCAATACTGTGCAATTGTAATTGCATTGATTAAAGTCTGATTCTATATTAATCACAACCATTTACAAAAGACTGTTGCTAGTTTTAGGCTATCCATAGTGCAATCCCTCACTGTTCCGGGTAGCAACTCAAAATTTTGTTCTCACCTCGTCTCAAAGGGTAAAGAATTTTTTTCTTAAATCTCCCTCCAAAATATGTTTTCGACGGGAGAGGTCACTATCCAATGAACGTTTATGCTAAATTGGTACCTAGATTGCACGCGTTCGTTTTTTGAAAATCCAGACCTTTTTAGAGATCATAGCTTCACAAATGGCTAGAGATATAACTTCATTGATAATCTTTTTTCCAACCTTTTAATTGATCACCCCCAACACAGCACAAATGGGCGGTGATGATTCATAATTTCCCATGATCTGCTAGTTTGTACTATATGGTTCAATTTGTTATTCAATAAGAGGAAACACTGGGAGCATTTATTGTTTTTATGTGATGCAATGTCGAGATGAATTAGTTATAGCAACACCTATCAATCAAAGATTATTATCAATTAATTAGCCGGGAAGAGGTAAATAAAAACTCATTCAACACAATCATTATTACATTATTCAAGGTAACTAACCTTTTCTGAACCCATAAATATTCCTTTGTGAGCTGGTTGCAAAACTTATGTGAGTGCACTATTCTGAAGACCAAAATCAGAGACGTGACTTTATGATAAGAGTTTAACATTGTTTTTAGCTGATTTTAGCTAAAAACTAGCATCATGGTCATATACAATCTTTATTTGGTTCTAGTTGTTAATAATCTTACTTTTGTGATGGAAAAACGCACACTGAATGATTTTGCAATTGAAATTATTTCAAGATAATTTTGGCATAGACTCTATTTCATCGCTAAAAAAAACTCTATTGATTTGTTTTAACACAGCAGAAGTGTGATTGCATTAATTAAAATCGTGTTCAATAAAGTGAGGTGATTTGCTCAGTTTATTATCCAATTAGAACATAAATGAGAATTCATTGTTTTTATGTGATGTAATATCGAAATAAATTAAGAACAACAGTACCCATCAATTCGAAGATCATCATTAATTAATTTGCTGGAAAAGGTTAAGCTATAACTCATTATACTCATTCATTACCACATTATTTCAGATACCTAACTTTTTCTGTGCACAATAATTCCCTTCGTGCGCTGGTTGCAAAACGTGTGTGTGTACGCAAACGCGCACAACTTTGAGGGGACTATGACGTTACTTACTTGGCTAGTATTACGCCACCCAGTTCAACGAGTACAAAGCTATCGATTTTTTGAAGTTGTTAAAGACATCGCTGGAGCTGTGTGTGTCTGATTGGTTTTGATGTGAAACAATTATTTCCAAGGCCTGACACGCTTCGTGGAGAAAAGACGCGAGATTTGACGAGAATAGGCGGAAGTGAGGTTCAAAAGGCGGGAAAGTAATGGACGTTTACGTTGGATAAAAGTGGCCATTTTGGAATTGGAAGAGAAAAAAAGAACTAATAGGACGTTCAATAGTTTGATACATATATATACATATATAAGTGAATTTGAGTTCTCACCAGAAAATCGCAAGTTCATAGGGTTACAAAGCCTTATATATAGAGAGAGAGAGCATAAAGCACTCTGAGAGTGCTTATCTCTGCCAACTCCCTTGTCACTAGAACTGAACGAAAATAAAATCATACAGAACTACGATGTAGGGGAGATAAATGCTGAAATATTTGTATGTATAAATTAATTTGAATTCATTTCATAGAATTGTTAGTTTGCATAGCTACAAAGCCTTATTGACTATATATATATATGTGTATGTAAAGGCCCACTTAACTGTTTCGATTCCCAATTCTCATTTTGTTCATTCACACTTTATATTTGCTCTATTTGTTTCTTCAAACATGGACAATGATGCTATTAAGAAACGGATATAACGCAATTTAAGATCATTCTGTGCGATCATGAATCCATTTCTTAATAACTTAATTGTCCGCTTTGAAAGAAATAGATAGACACTGTGAATAAACAAAATGAGAATTTGGAGTTGAAACAGTTATTTGGGCCTCTGCATTACCGGTGGCTCAATTGCTCAATGGTAAGCGCAACGTTAGATTGAGAGAGTGTATGTGAGATAGATAGAGAGTCAATAGTACTCAGAAAAAGCGCATCTGCGCCAACGCCATCGTCACGGAGAACTGAACGAAAACAAGTTTATAAGAAACTACTATGTAGGGAAGGTGACAGTATACATTTATGAATCCGCCTCAAAATCTAATCAATTCTCCCTTCGTCCATGGAACACCTCTCCACGAATGTCACTGAAATTGAATGAGAAATTCCGGAGGTATTGTGCGAATGGATATGATAGAATTCATAAAGGTATGAAAAAGAAAGAAATGGAAAAATGACCTCAATCAAAGAGAAATCCCTTGATCGCACCAACATTCAATCAATTCTTCTTTATCCTGTGGCCCACCCTTCCGGATTGCTAAGAACAGGTGTGAAACATAAGTACATACCTTGGGTACATCTATAAGTCCGTACCCTGATGCTGAGAAAAGCATTTATTTTACACAACAAATGTTCATTCTCCCAACGCGATCTCATTCCCTGTCAAAGCACCTAATCCGATTGTGAATATCAATCGCATAGATTTCACATTGTGCTGTGAAATTTTCACACTGAAGTTCAGCTAATTACTTATTATCAGCCATGTAGCTCAATCTGTAACAATCCATCTATCTCAGCCCAACCTGATCCTCTCTCTCTTCCTCTCTTTCTTTCGCTCTCTCTTTCTCTCTCTCTCTCTCTCTCTCTCTCTCTATATATATATATATATATATATATATATATACATGTATATATATATATATATATATATATATATATATATATATAAGTTACACGAACTGCGAGTCATGTCTGTTGTTATACTTACTGATCCCTCATTGTTGAGTAGGTTTTTGGGGTAACCTTCCAGAGTAGGTCCTGTTTCAAAGAATTAAATAATGTGTAGTATAAAATAACATCCCTATACAATAAACTATGATAATATCGTATGTAAGATTGCTAACTACATGTATGATATAAGCTCTATATTAAAATCATAGCTAAATGGGAGGTGGTATTTGCTCAACATTGCTAGGTGTTCAGTTAATATAACTGCTTTGTTTTCAAAATCATCGAAGGGATTTCATGGTAAACAACTGATGATCCCAACTAGAAACAATTCATACATTGTGCCATAATAACAATGAATATTTAAAACGTGAAAAACACTGAAGAAAATTACATAAATTATATGAATAGATATTAGGAAATAACTGAATGAAATGACACAAAATAAAATTTGAAATTTTTTTTGAATGATTAGTGTTTAAAGCTGCAAAGCTTTCTTGAATATATATATATATATATATATATATATATAGTAGAATGTGGATTCGCTATACAAACTAGCTCATGTTTCTGCCCTCTCCGGGTCTCATCAGGCAAACATGAGCTAGTTTGTGTAGAGAATCCACAATCTACTATTTATTTCCAGCTCTACTCTAAAACAACTTAACTTCAAGAGTGAAAAGTTGTATGTATCGAGCGCTCTATGAAATAAATCCATTACATTTCAGAAGTGGCTTTATATTATTGATATATCATTATATCATGTTGTAATGCTAGCCTGATTTGTACCACATATACAGTATATATATATATATATATATATATATATATATATATATATATATATATACTGTATATATATATATATATATATATATATATATATATATATATATATATATATATATATATATATATATATATATATATATATAAGAAACCGTGAACAGAAACTGTTACCAAAGCTGTCCTTGAGTTCTCAGGCTTTCCTGTTGGCTGGCTAGTCAGGTATGGATCATGCATACTGGCCACCCCAATAGAGCAAGAGGGCTGAAATTTTGAACACTTACTTATTATTATTTTTTCTAATTTCTAAAGTCCCCCCCATGTTTTACAAGGGGTTCAATCGGCAATATAAGTTCATGCTGAATCCAACCGTATGGCCCTGCTTGTTTTTGAAAACTCAGGTCTTTCATTGTGATCACAGTCTAAAAAAAAGTGATTTTTTTGTCAATTATTTAATTGATCAACCCCAACACGGCATGCTACCAAATGATGTTAGTCATGTGACGGTTTCTATCGAGTGACTAAGCAGAGCTGAATTTTTTTAAACAAAACTAAACTATTATATTCCCCCTGAAGACTGGCCGATTTTTCCCTGAAGTGTTTTGCGAATGAAGAATTCTTACCGTTGATTGCACCAAGAAGAAATTCGAAATGTCGGCTTCGTCATTTCAGCCAGGCATTCTAGTTTCTTTTCCGGCATTGACTGTTACGATCTCCGGCTTCCTTCACTGCCCCCCCACTCATTACGCAAAACCCCTAGAAGCTCTTACGTAGAATTATCTCCGAATTCACCCTATGCTTTTATGTAACGACTTTATGTTTATATTTACTGTTTAAACTATTTCGAAATCAACAGTTTTGCAAGCATGGGAATGTAAAGGATAGTCAGGCGAGGAATAATTAGTGTCAAGACAAAGCATAGATCAAGGGGGTTTCAGGGGGTCCAGAACCTCCACCCTACTCAGGTAGAACACAGCTAAATTTCTTTTTCAAATATCTCGATAAAGAAAACTTTTTTTTAATTAATAACAAGAAAAACAACTGATTCTGTTCAAAAACTGCCACGTTCTATGCACAATTTTTGACAACATTAAGTCAGCATTTGTTTCTGTAATAAAAAAAAAAATCTATTTCCAATTCAATTATCAAGATATTCCCCCTTAAAATGTCCGAAATGAAACTAATTAATACTTGCATCGAAAATAAAATGAAAAATGTCAAACGAAATGTAATATTATTAATTGTGAAAAGAAAAAGTAAAGCGTATACATTGATCATAAACACTGTATAGTCTGCTTTATTTCTTTCCTTCTGTCTATTTTCTCTCTCATACATTCTCTTAGGTATCAATCTTGAAAATTGATTTTTAAAAGACGGTTATGAATGTATGTATGTGAAATGTATGCTTTAATTATGAAAACTGGATAGTCTGTGTTTTTTTCCTTTCTCGAATTTATCTATCTCAAGAATCGATTTTTTCAAGTTATATATACATGTATACGAAGTGTTAATACTGAAGTTCAAAAATAAACTCTTCATTGTGTTAAAAAATGAACTAGCAATTTGTTTCCTAATGATGTCACATCATTAATGACATCACACCGCTTCCTTCCTATTTGGTTGTTGAACGTAGCCGGGACCGACTGACTGACCGACCGACTGACCGACCGAAAATCGCCGAATTGATATATTAGGAAACATCTAAAAAAAAGCATTAAGAATAAACGGGAGACCTCTAACTTGCATTAGATGAGAACCAAAATAATAGTTCGTTTTTTAAAGTAATTTTATGATAACTTTGTTTTTTTTTATTTATGTATAAGATTTCTTTTCTATATCAAAAAAGATGTTTTTTATCATACGAACAGGGAAGCCCCCCCCCCCCTCCTCACCCGGATCAGCGCCTTCAGCGTGCAGACTGTCTTTGCTTTAATAATACGTGTATTCATGCAAGAATAAATGAAGTGTAATAACGTCAAGCTGACTCTAATTAAGATCTTCTCTTCAAACAGAAAGAGAAATCTATTTAAGCAACAAGTGTTGTATTTACCCAATGTCCACCTGTTAAGGTCACTGTTATCAATAAATTTTTGACTCGACCACATCAAGATTCTGACCCCTTAATTAAGTCGTTTGATGAATGTTGAATTCAATTATAATATCATTTATTGTTTTATTTGTCTCCACACCTTTGTCATGACTGGGGATCAAGTGACCCCAAGTCATTCCTAATCAACATTCTCCTCAGTCGATTAATCCCTAGAACGCGTTTGCCAATAGGTATTGTTCGAGATCTAAATTGGGCAAATCTGGTACTGAATCAAACTATTTGGTTCCAGGAATAAAAATTTGATACCGAGAGAGATTTTACAAGCGATAGCAATTTCTTAAACACGACTTATATAATACGACATGGATATAGATGTACGATTGGTAATAAGGACATTAGTCTAAAGATACATCCATATTCAATCTGTCATCAATACAATGCATTAAGTATCTTACTCATATCACTCTTCTGTGACTGGCTGAGAAGATTCATATCAATGAAAACTGCGCTATAAATATGAATATATAAATTCACATCATTGCAAACTGTACTATAAATATACATATATAGATTCACATCATTGAAAACTGCTCTCTAAATATGAACATATAGATTCATATCATTATGAACTACGCTATAAATATAAACATACAGATTCCCATCATTGCGAACTCCACCATAAATATAAACATATAGATTCATAACATTGCAAACAGCACTATAGATATAGATATATAGATTCACATCATTGCAAACTACGCTATAAATATAAATATATAGATTCACATCATTGCAAACTACGCTATAAATATAAATATATAGATTCACATCATTGCAAACTGTGCTATAAATATAGATATATAGATTCACATCATTGCAAACTGCGCTATAGATATACATATATATATTCACATCATTGCAAACTGTGCTATAACTATAAATATATAAATTCACATCATTGCAAACTGCGCTATAGATATAAATATATAGATTCACATCATTGCACACAGCACTATAAATATAGATACATAGATTCACATCATTGCAAAACCGCGCCATTAATATAAATATAAATATAAAAATATATAGATTCTCATCATTGCAAACTGCGCTATAAATACAAATATATTGACTTGCTTCATAGCAAACTGCGCTATAACGAACTGCATTCTACCTGGACATGCTTGTATCAATATGATAAATATTTTTGATCAGTCTAAGATGTATATATTGCAAACAGCGCTATATCAAGGACGCTTGTAACAATGTAATGATTGCATCTTTGATATCGCAAACTGCGTTATAACGGAGCATGCTTGTATCGATATGAGATCAGGTAAAAAAAAAAATTCTCAAAGATAGAATGTATGATCAGTTCGTTTTGTTCTTCGATATTTTTTGACCCCATCGGAGAATTTTTTTACGGATATAATTCCAAGTGGTTATAAGTTAGGGTTCAGTCCCACATTGTAATTGTACATTAAATTGACCCCTATTTTAAAACTATACGTCATGGGCGGAAACCCAACGATTTAGTTTTATTAGAGAATTAAGCTAGATCAGGAGTTTGAGCACGATGAAGATTCTAGGCCGAAAATCGATTTCAAATATATTGGGGACTGACCTACAGACCCTGTTATAGAGATACCTGTGGATGCATATAAAGAAATACGTATTTTAATCCATGTTCCTGTAAGCCCAGTCTTATGATGGATTTTGAGTTGTATAGTTATTTTGGCAATGAAGCTACTCAGCTTTATCCCAAGGCAGTACAAATGTGGTCTTCTGCGACAAATGACATCTGGTTACCCTGACACGGGGACAGAACGGAACAGAACGCTCAGTTATATGGCTACATCTTTCTTTATCAGATTATTTACACGGTATTGTTTGTGTACCAACTACTTCTAGTAGACATGGTAGTCTGTGGTTGACCAAAATTCTTAGATGAAGCATTTTTAAAATCATTATTTGACTATTTTAGCTTTCTCATTATTGCTTTTTTTCTGTTACGATCATATAAATCAATAGAATCATCTCATTGCAAACTGCGCTATAAATATACATATATAGATTCACATCATTGCAAACTGCGCTATAAATATAAATATATAGATTCACATCATTGCAAACTGCGCTATAAATATACATATATAGATTCACATCATTGCAAACTGTGCTATAAATACAAATATATAGATTCACATCATTGCAAACTGCGCTATAAATATACATATATAGATTCACATCATTGCAAACTGTGCTATAAATACAAATATATAGATTCACATCATTGCAAACTGCGCTATAAATATAAATATATAGATTCACATCATTGCAAACTGCGCTATAAATATAAATATATAGATTCACATCATTGCAAACTGCGCTATAAATATACATATATAGATTCACATCATTGCAAACTGCGCTATAAATATACATATATAGATTCACATCATTGCAAACTGTGCTATAAATACAAATATATAGATTCACATCATTGCAAACTGCGCTATAAATATAAATATATAGATTCACATCATTGCAAACTGCGCTATAAATATAAATATATAGATTCACATCATTGCAAACTGCGCTATAAATATACATATATAGATTCACATCATTGCAAACTGTGCTATAAATACAAATATATAGATTCACATCATTGCAAACTGCGCTATAAATATACTTATATAGATTCACATCATTGCAAACTGCGCTATAAATATAAATATATAGATTCACATCATTGCAAACTGCGCTATAAATATAAATATATAGATTCACATCATTGCAAACTGCGCTATAAATATACATATATAGATTCACATCATTGCAAACTGTGCTATAAATACAAATATATAGATTCACATCATTGCAAACTGTGCTATAAATATAAATATATAGATTCACATCATTGCAAACTGCGCTATAAATATAAATATATAGATTCACATCATTGCAAACTGCGCTATAAATATACATATATAGATTCACATCATTGCAAATTGCCCAATAAATATACATATATAGATTCACATCATTGCAAACTGCGCTATAAATATAAATATATAGATTCACATCATTGCAAACTGCGCTATAAATATAAATATATAGATTCACATCATTGCAAACTGCGCTATAAATATACATATATAGATTCACATCATTGCAAACTGTGCTATAAATACAAATATATAGATTCACATCATTGCAAACTGTGCTATAAATATAAATATATAGATTCACATCATTGCAAACTGCGCTATAAATATAAATATATAGATTCACATCATTGCAAACTGCGCTATAAATATACATATATAGATTCACATCATTGCAAACTGCCCAATAAATATACATATATAGATTCACATCATTGCAAACTGCGCTATAAATATACTTATATAGATTCACATCATTGCAAACTGCGCTATAAATATAAATATATAGATTCACATCATTGCAAACTGCGCTATAAATATACATATATAGATTCACATCATTGCAAACTGTGCTATAAATACAAATATATAGATTCACATCATTGCAAACTGCGCTATAAATATGAATATATAGATTCACATCATTGCAAACTGCGCTATAAATATAAATATATAGATTCACATCATTGCAAACTGCGCTATAAATATACATATATAGATTCACATCATTGCAAACTGCGCTATAAATATAGATATATAGATTCACATCATTGTGAACTCCACCATAAATATACTTATATAGATTCACATCATTGCAAACTGTACTATAAATATACAAATATAGATTCACATCATTGCAAACTGCGCTATAAATATACATATATAGACTCACATCATTGCAAACTGCCCAATAAATATACATATATAGATTCACATCATTGCAAACTGCGCTATAAATATACATATATAGATTCACATCATTGCAAACTGTGCTATAAATATACATATATAGATTCACATCATTGCAAACTGCCCAATAAATATACATATATAGATTCACATCATTGCAAACTGCGCTATAAATATACAGATATAGATTCACATCATTGCAAACTGTGCTATAAATATAAATATATAGATTCACATCATTCCACACTGCCCAATAAATATACATATATAGATTCACATCATTGCAAACTGCGCTATAAATATACTTATATAGATTCACATCATTGCAAACTGCGCTATAAATATAGATACATAGATTCACATCATTGTAAACAGCGCCATTAATATAAATATAAATATATAAATATATAGATTCTCATTATTGCAAACTGCGTTATAATCATAAATTTACAGATTCACATCATTGCAAACTGCGCTATAAATATAAATATATTGACTTGCTCCATAGCAAACTGCGCTATAACGAACTGCATTCTACCTGGACATGCTTGTATCAATATGATAAATATTTTTGATCAGTCTAAGATGTATATATTGCAAACAGCGCTATATCAAGGACGCTTGTAACAATGTAATGATTGCATCTTTGATATCGCAAACTGCGTTATAACGGAGCATGCTTGTATCGATATGAGATCAGGTAAAAAAAAAAATTCTCAAAGATAGAATGTATGATCAGTTCGTTTTGTTCTTCGATATTTTTTGACCCCATCGGAGAATTTTTTTACGGATATAATTCCAAGTGGTTATAAGTTAGGGTTCAGTCCCACATTGTAATTGTACATTAAATTGACCCCTATTTTAAAACTATACGTCATGGGCGGAAACCCAACGATTTAGTTTTATTAGAGAATTAAGCTAGATCAGGAGTTTGAGCACGATGAAGATTCTAGGCCGAAAATCGATTTCAAATATATTGGGGACTGACCTACAGACCCTGTTATAGAGATACCTGTGGATGCATATAAAGAAATACGTATTTTAATCCATGTTCCTGTAAGCCCAGTCTTATGATGGATTTTGAGTTGTATAGTTATTTTGGCAATGAAGCTACTCAGCTTTATCCCAAGGCAGTACAAATGTGGTCTTCTGCGACAAATGACATCTGGTTACCCTGACACGGGGACAGAACGGAACAGAACGCTCAGTTATATGGCTACATCTTTCTTTATCAGATTATTTACACGGTATTGTTTGTGTACCAACTACTTCTAGTAGACATGGTAGTCTGTGGTTGACCAAAATTCTTAGATGAAGCATTTTTAAAATCATTATTTGACTATTTTAGCTTTCTCATTATTGCTTTTTTTCTGTTACGATCATATAAATCAATAGAATCATCTCATTGCAAACTGCGCTATAAATATACATATATAGATTCACATCATTGCAAACTGCGCTATAAATATCCATATATAGATTCACATCATTGCAAACTGCGCTATAAATATCCATATATTGATTCACATCATTGCAAACTGTACTATAAATATACAAATATAGATTCACATCATTGCAAACTGCGCTATAAATATAGATATATAGATTCACATCATTGCGAACTCCACTATAGATATAAGCATATAGATTCACATATTCTACGATCATTTTTAGTGCGCAGACAACTTATTTTTTGAAAAATTACCGTAAAAGGAATATCTTTATTGTTACATAAAAACAATGCCAAATTGGGATGAAACTATTGGTATGACAGCCACGGTAGAAAATTGGAGATGAATCAACATTGGGTTGTTCAATAAGAGTGTACGGTGGGTGGAGGGAGAAAAGAGAAGTTGTTTAATAGGAGGGTAAGAAGGGAAAGGGCTAGTCGCTGCTAACGATGCTACTGGTGTACAGGACACGGCTCTTACCACATAGACTAGCATAGTATCCATAGAGATTGAGGGAATTATTTATGTATGTCTTGATTATACAACTATGTATTTTAGCTGGAGTATTTACGGAAGACAAAAACGCATACCTCGAAAAGAATCAATTTTCCTCGATCTTCTACAACTGTTTATAATTTTTGTTCATAAATGATTCCAAAACAATAAGACGACAGAAGTAAGTTTTGAAAAATGTAGTAGTAGTAGTAGTAGTAGTAGTGGTTGTAATATTACCAGCGGCAGTTGCCCGTTGGCTTCTAGCGAACATGCAGATAGCATAAGGCCAAAAGCTGCTAATTCTTGTTGGTGTGTTCGCAATAAAACCTTTCCTCTCTTTCTGTTTGCTCTTGCGTGACAGAAAAGCAACTAACTAACCAACAAAGTAATAAGGACTTTTAATGCATAAGATGAGTGTTCTCGCTGCTGCTGCTGCTGCTGCTGTTGAACAATGAAAATGGAGAGTCACAAAGGAAGACGGATTTCTTTTTCATCATCTTTCAATTTCACGAGACGGACAGTTGGAAACAGTTAACGGCAGGTTTTCTTTTCTTTTTCTACTTTTTCTTCAAATTTGTTTCTTCATCATCTCTTGATTTCCTTTCCTTTCTTCGTCGCTGCTGCCGACGTTTTCATTTGCAAGGCTCGAGTATTGGACGATATGGGACGCGAGAAACACCCGTCAATTGTATCAGGTTATGGTTAGTAAAATAAGCGGCTTTCTTCCGAGAAAAACGGTACCACTTAATAGAATCCTTTCTGTGCTGTTCGGCCGACAAAAGCCGGTCTTTTTGTTTTGTTTTTTTTTCATCTATTTGTTGAAATGGAAAGTGGGAATCCATTTCCATAGACGACGGAAGTGCAGAAGAAGTAAACAAAATGGATTTGAATAAATACATGATGAGAATAAAAGTTAAAAATAAACAGGTCTGGTTAGTCAGTCAGTAGAGATCGTCACGTCACCAACGTCTTCAGGCTGCAGGCCGCGTTGAGGGTGATCCATCAAATATTTAGGAAAGTTGTAATCAATGAATAAGCATTTTTCACTCACCTTTTGTTTGGCAGTGATCATTGAAAAAAGACCAATCTGAAAACTGAAAAAATTTATGTTGATATTTTTCGTTGACGCTTTCCAATACAATACGTGAGCAAATGTTTCAGAAAAAAATCAATAACCTGGAAAAAGTAGTACTTAAAAAAGTACCCATGAATATTTCTCACTTTCTCCCAACTCTCTCTCTCTCTCTATATATATATATTTATATCTATCTATCTATCTATCTATCTATCTATCTATATATATATATATATATATATATGTGTGTGTGTATGTGTGTGTGTGTGCACTCGTACGCATGTGGACACTAGTGGAAATGGTTTTATTAAAATCAAGTTTTTTTATACTTACACGTTTCACTTTTCAGCTTTGTCAGAGTAATAACTTTTAATGAAACAATATTGAAAACTTGACAATATTGTCGGATATCATATCCATGTACTCATTACATATATATATATATAAATAGAAATATAGATATATAATTCATATAAAATACATAATGATAATACCCTATATAGAATAACAAACTATGTGTATGACACTAGCTGTATATTAAAATCATAGATGAAAAGGAGGTTTTGCATAATCTACACTGTTGGGGTGCCATGTTAATAAAACTGTTTTGTTTTTAAATACCCTAGACGGTTACTTCGAAAATAACTGATGATCCCAAGAAGAGAAAATTTACACGCAGTGCCATAATAACAAAGTATATGTAATACAGAAGATAACACTTTGGAAGATTACATAAATTGCATTAACAGGTATTGGGCAATAAATGACTGGAGTGACACAAAAACATTTCAAAAAGGCTTTTTAATGTATAGTGTTTAAAGCTGTAAAGCTTTCTAGAATATATATATGTATATACACACACACACACACACACACACATATATATATATATATATATAGTCTAGACAACTTTACAGCTTTAAACACTTAACTAAATCTTCAAATTCTATTTTGTGTCACTTCAGTCACTCATTTTCCGGTATCTGTCAATGCAATTAATGTAATCTTCGAAAGTGTTTTTCCCTGTTTCCACTTTACTTTGTAATTATTGTACAATGTATAAATTGTCTCTTGTTAGGTTCCTCGGTTGTTTACAATGTAACCGTTTCGGGGATTTTAAAAACAAAACAGTTATATCAACATGGCACCCCAACAATGTTGATCAAACACCACCTCCCTTTATTATTATATAGTCTATGCCATACACGTAGTTTATCATTTTATATAAGGCTTTATGTGTATTGTTTATTGATATCTTTTATACAGCATATTTATTTCTCGAATCAAGGCTTACTTACGTATGTTACCTATATAACGTATTCAACGATGAGGGATCAATAAGTATAACAACAGACGTGACTTGCTGTTCGTGTCGTTTCTATTGAATGTTCACCCATGTGAATATTAAATCTGATGTGTTGGCTTTAAATTCAGACAGCATGCAAGCCAACTCATGATATCTTTAATACTAGTTACACGCATAAGTAGTCATAAACTTCGCTCGTTTGATCGAAAAAGAATCATTTCATAACTTCAATTGAAAACAGTGCTCCAAATCATTAAACGATGTCATGTAATGTAAGTCAACCACTTCCCGATCACTGTTGATACAATATGCTCAGATATGAATTCATAGAATTTTATAATTATTATTTAAAGCTAGATTATATTATTGAACGTTACGTATTGAGGGGATCATAAGCTGGTTAACATGGACCTAGTCCGAGGATTTTAGATATATATTTACATATCTATAGCTCTTCTATCCAATTCCCAGAATGATGATGATAATGATGATGAGGATGATGATGGTATATTAGGCTTAGTCATCGGAAGTTGGGTGTTAGAGGTAGTGGGTCTTTTCTATAATATCTCGTTTAAAAACAAATGCTGAGTGCTATTTCCGTTTGGGGGGGGGGGCTTTTCTGCATCATCGAAAAAGTGTACAGCTTTCTTCTTTCTTTATTTCTTTCCCTGGGTAGATAGTCACTTTGATCATGTTTGAAAGGCATAAAAAATGTTTTGTGATCAGGACAGTGATAATTTGAAAATCTACTTATTCTCAATTGGACAACAGGAAAACTTGTACATTTTTAATCTAATAAAAGTGAGAAAAAAAACCCAATTACATATGAATATCATGGTCCTGGTCACAAAAGTGAAGTTCTATGGGAATAACAGCCATTGTTATACTTCTTACGCGTAAGCATTCAGAAAATAACCATCACTACCCAGAAACATAAATAGCGTTGCCCGATGTTATGAGATGGGGTATCAACGAATCAAACAAGCTCGATCCTTACTGTATGCTTCATGTTAGTGACCTTGTGCCAGACAAATAGATGAGAGTCTTTCTCATACTCATCATTCGTTGGTCTTCCTATCCAGGTAGCGAGCCAGGATTTCGAATATTGATTTTTCGAGGGGGTCGGGCTCTTTCGGGGATACTCAATTTTCCCAACCCCGTATCAATCAATTTACCATTTTACGTTTTACTTATGCACCCACCCTCATCTCTAAGCCACCTCCCGCTCTCACGCCCGATATTCCTGCACTTTCTAACATGTTGTAATGTAAGTCAATGGGAGAGAGGGAGCACTATCCCTGTAACGGCTCGATGCAAAGCAAACACTGGACAATGTTTTCGCTAATGTTTTTTTTTTCTTTGGAAAGAGCAAAAAAGTATCGTAAGAAACTTTCGAAAAGTGGAGGGTACACACACACACACACACATCTCTCTCTTTCTCTCTCACTCTCACTCTCTCTCTCTCAATATATATATATATTCATATACATATATATATATATATATACACACACACGCATGTATATATACATATACATATATATATATATATGTATATATATATGTATACATATATGTATATGTATATATATATGTATATATATATATATATATATATATATATACACATATATATATATGTATATATATATATATATATATATATATATATATATATATATATATATATTGAGAGAAATATATAAATGTGGTTATGTAATTCATTAACTTTAATAATTTGATAATTTGAAAAAAAAAGGACTAAACAGTAAACTTATATATATTTTTTTAATTTTCAATTTACTTCCAAATTTTCAAATTAATAAATTACCCATTGTCGGAAAAATCTTTCCACTTATAGAGAAATATATATATATATATATATATATATATATATATATATATATATATATATATATATATATGTATGTATATATACATATATATATGTGTGTGTGTGTGTGTGTGTGTGTGTGTGATGGAGTGTGTGCGTATGCTGTGCGCACGAGTGCATGTGTATGAGTGTGTGTGTATGAGCATTAACAAAAAAAAAGGATAATATGCTCAACCAGGTAACAATCCAGGATTTCCGAATACTGGTTTTCAAGGGAGTAGGACTCTTTTGGGGTGACGCACTCTTCCCGACCCCTTATCAACCAACGTACCATTCTACCCTCCACCCAGCCCATTCTCCACATGTGTCCACATCTCCTACCCTCGCTCACACGTCCGATATCCCCGCGCTTTCTAACACGTGTTTGTCGTTATGTAATCCAACAGAGAGCGTCACATAATACGCCATTGTTGTACGATCGAATTGCAGAAAAATCCATTCTGTGTCCGCACGGCCATATGGTTTACATAAATCTATCTTTTCCTAACCCCCACTTTGCCCGCCATATTGTTTTCGCTTCTTGTCTTTTTATACACTACATGAACCTCACCTTCCGTGGAATCGTCAACTCTGGTTTTACTTATCTTCAGTTGGATCATTTAGATGTTTTTTTTTTTAAATATTTAGATCTGGATGTTTTGCTTACGTCTAGACACCACAAATAGCTATTCAGATGATTTTTTTATTAGATAGAATAAGGGATATTTTGATTTAATTTATTGTAATAAAATAGATGATATTTTTGACCGGATCAGTATTATTTCAGTAAAGTAAATTATGACGATTTATCTATACATTTTCTAGATTCTATTTATAAATATCTAAAGAATCTTTCTTGGCTTTAAAAATCTTCTTTTTTTTTTTACTCAATTTCAGATTTACATAACTTTGGCAAATCAGCTTGATTTTCGAAGATTCCACCATATGTATGGGTTCTTACAACCTATCTATCGCGTGTAATGGAGTTTAACTTTGGTAACGGCTAACGTTGTTGAAGGATTTTACCAAGACGTTAGTTTCAGCTTTAAGGTTTGATTAAGTTGTGAAAAAAACGGTGTATTGCAAGTTGTTCAACACGATTGGGAGTGCAAGGTTCTGGTGTTAAACAGAAAACTACATTTATCTACTTATCTATATTCATATCTATCTCCCTCTCTCCCTCCCTCTTTATCTGTATATCTTTTGGTTCATATGCATGTATACTTGTACGTATCTATGTATCTATCTATTCAAATGTATCTCCTTATGAGTATATCTATCACTGTTCATATCTATCCATCTTTTCATCTCTGTTTATATACATCAATCTGTTCATATCTATCTATATATTTATCCCTGGTTATCTATCTATCTATCTATCTATCTATCTATCTATCTATCATATCTGTTCTTATCAATCAGTCTGTTCATATCTATGTATCTATTCATCTCTGTTCATATCTATCCATCTATTTATCTATTCCCCTCTGTTCATATATATCAGTCTGTTCATGTCTATCTATCTATCTATCTATCTATCTATCTATCTATCTATCTATCTATTTCAGTAAGTTCATATCTATCCATCTATCTATCTATCTATTTGATGTGAGAACGTCTGTCTGCAAAGGTTGCTCTGATTTGAAAAAGATAATCACACACACAAACATAATCCCAAATATGAATCACTTCGAATCCCAGGCTGTCAATAGTTCGTATTGTTTTTTTACTTGCACATGCGCAAAAGAGCTTTAAAGACGCCATGTTTCTTTAAAAAAACCCGTTCTGGAAACCTTCATGTAAGCATGCGTGAAGATGGCTTGAAAAGGATCTAAGTGAATGGTCGGAATTTCGCCATTTTATTCAGTTGTGACAGGAATTCTTTTAAAGGTATTTTTGAAATAAACACATATCAAAAGCTGTAAAAAGTATAAAACAAATATCCAAGCAAAGTTCTTTATTTTTATCTTACTACGGTCTATCTTTTCCCCCATGTATCTGCAGCAGGTGAATGTCCTGATTATCATTTCCTTTGATAGATAGATAGATAGATAGATTTGGTCAGTCATTTCAAACCGTCACATGACCAACGTCTTTCAGTAGCATGTTGCAGTGGGGGGGGGGTATCAATGAAAATATTGGAAGAAGGGGTGATCAATGAATAAATTACATCCCTCGTCTTTTGCTTGGCGGTGATCACTAAAAAAAGGCAGAATTTTCGAAATACAAACGTGAATGCTGCCAAACTTGAAATAAAAAACCGACTCAGTATAAACTTACATTGTAAATTGAACTCTATTCTATAAAAAAAACTTCTACTGGGGTAATTTACAAAAAAAAGGAGTTTTTTTAGACATTTCCAGCCCTCTAGCTCTATCGCAGCCCTCTGTGCACACGACCCATTACATAGATAGATAGACAGACCCACTTGGAACTAAAAAAATCTATGTTCACAGTTTTTTTGATAGTTTTGATTGACTGTTTATGATTGATAGATAGATAGATAGACAGATATATAGATAGATAGATTTGAGGACACACGCACACTCAAGTATATATACGAGATCATTCCAAAAGTAATGTTCAAATGTTAGGCCTGGAAAAATATTAAAAATCCATGTTTGATTATAATTTATTTATCAACATACTTTCCAACATTGTGACAACTTTAAATCTGATGGCTTAATTTGGCACAGTCAAAAGAAGTGAGAATCGACATTTGAAATCCTGGCTTTTACTGGCGCCGGTAGGAAATATGGTACTTTCAAGACTGCTGTGGTAAATATTGTATACGGATTTAATTTTTTTATTTAAAAAGCAACAAAAAGCAGTTGCAAGAAGTAATTCACCGATTTCTATGTATTGGACAGTTCAATTTTTTTATTATACATACTCTATTTTATCTCAAGTTCAATTTAATATTCAGCAAGTGTTTCAACATGAAAAAAATAAGATATACTGTTCAACATAATGTTAGAAACCAGCAACCAAAACTGTCATTAGCTTCTTTCAGTTTTTAAGCTGGTCTGGCTTGATAAGCATGTATATCATTAGCTTGGATAGTTTGTGTCTGATAGAATGTGATAGTTTTAGAAACATTTTAATTGGAAACAGAGTCCAGTAACTAAGAAGCAAATCGAACAACTGATCACGTGAACGAAGAAAGAAAATGAAAGTCGTCTGGGACTCGAACCTGCGTCGATCAGGAAGCAGTCTTACCGCAACTACGTTCTGCAAACTGAGCTAACAACACTCTTGGTGGGCAGGGGTCCGAAATAGCGCGGTTGATTCACCCATCCCTCTATTCTGTAATCGTAAGCGGCTTATGTGCGCTAATGGGTTTAACTAGCTATTTGGTTAACTTCGGTGCTGGACGAAATACGTTTCCAAAAAAAAAATGTATGTTTGTGTCACACATACAGGCCACATTGATAGAGCTAGACGGTTGCAAAATTGAACATTCACTCCTTATTATGTCTAGAAAGAACAATCTTTAAGAAATATTCCCCTAGAATAGGCTTTTAGAGGGGGTTCAATTCGCAATCTGGGTCTATGCTAAATTAATCCCTTAGTTTGTGCCCCTATTTTTTTCTTTTCTCTTTGAAAATAAGATATCTTCTGGCGACCCATGTCCGAAAAGGCTCGAGAAGTAACTTTTCCATTGAACACCCCATTTTCGAATTTTTTTACTTGATCACTCCCAACACCAAAAGACGTTGGACACTCTACGGTTTCTATTGAGTTGACTAACTATACTTATTTTGATACTTTTTCAAGTACAGTGCAAAATTTCTTATATAATCCCGTCATTTTTTTGACGACAAGGATAAACTAGTTAATTAGATTCATTCGTGTATTTCTCAATCGTACTTAGAACAGATTTGATGTTGACACTAATCCAGTCTGAATAAGTCTGCAACATAGAAATTAAATAAAATGCCGGTCGGTATTAAGTATTCGGCGTTTTTTTTTTTAATTTTTTTTCTTTAACGGCTTCTCAAATGCAGAACGAATTGAACAACCGTAGCCACCAAAGGTGGCAAAAGTTTCTTCCCTTTTTCTGTGTACACATGTTTGGTTGCATGCATGTTTTTGCGTTACAGAGTTCTTGGCCATACCATTTTGTCTACAGACTTGAAAATTGACAGCAGTATTTCACTAGATCCCTTACAAAATATCTTCTTTTTTTTTTCAGAAAAAAGCTTTTTTGAACTTTTGAGGTGGCACTTTAACGGATATGGTTTATTCATTCTTGATGAATGTTATTCTATTTTAAATATTTTCCTGTGGTATTAATATTTTTACTCTATTATAGATTTTTTACAACGTAAAATATCAGTGATGCCGTAAGTAGAATTCATCCTGACCATATTTCTATTTTTCGATGGGATTTTCTACATGGCTTCGAATATATTATATAATCGCTCAATAGAGACAGTCACCAGAACAATGTCATTTGGTAGCATGCTTTCTTGGCGGTAATCAATTAAAATCATGGAAAAAGGGGTGATCAATGCAGAAGTTACTTCTCTTGCCTTTAGTTGGGCGATATAACTAAAAAAAAAGTCTGGATTTTTTAAAAATCGTGCGTGAATGCTATCGAACACAAACTAAGAGAAATTTTAGCATATATTTATATTGTAAATTGAACCCAATTCTAAGGACCTACTTTTGATGGAGAGTTAAATAAAACGAAAACATCGTTTTTATATAATAAGAGTTAAATTTTAAATTTTCAGCCCTCTAGCTCCATTGGCGCAGCCTATCCACCTGATACACACATACACAAGTGTGCCTGCTGCTGGGCCAGACATGGCCTTCATTAGAAACTGTCAGCTAAAACTGTCACCAACCAAACTGTCTAAATAGGTTCTTTCATTTTTCTTGGCAGGCTGGTTAGCAACGTATCATCAATAAAGCTAGAGGGCTGAAAATTTCAACATTTATCATCATATCTATTGAATTATGTTAAAAATTTCTCTCTGTAATATGTTTTTGGTGGTAAGTTCAATTTACAATGTAACTTCACGCTAAATTGATCCCTTAGTTCGTGTTTCTTCATTTTTTAGAAAATTCAGATTTTGTCAGTGAGCACCGCCCAACAAAAGCAAGAGGACTGACTTATTCATTGATCATCTTTTTTTCCTTTGATCCTTTTTTAATTGCTCACCCCCAACACAGTATTCTCCCACAAGATGTGCGTCAAGTGACGTTCTATTGAGTGACAAACAGGAACTGTTTCTATTCTGACTGAAGATGATTACTGCAACTTTTGTTTTGTATATATATAAATACATAAAATAAATGAAAAATTATAAGCAAATATACTTTTGTATAGATATAATCATCAATTAGTACTAATTAATCAGTCACTTGGTGGTGAATTCAAATGGCGTTTGGGAAATATCAATTTTATAAATGTATTTATTTATTAGAATGAAATAAGCCTTTGCATATTTGTAACATAACTACTTTTGAATCCATATCAAGTTGTTCAAGCCGTAGATCAAGCGATATGCTGTGTTGCAAATTTTTAGATATTCCAAGCTATCTTAAATTATAAATATGGTCATTTAAGCTATTTAAATGGCAATGAGAAGGCTAATAGGGTTTTTACAGCACGTTTGATAAAACTTAAGAGGTTGATTTAACATGAATTTCTTTTTCAAATCGACAACATTAGCAACAGCTCTCCTCAGTATCTCAGAAATATCTCAAGTGTTCTTGCTATCATTAATAATGCTGTCGTCCTTTAGTTTATCAAGGACAGTATGTTTATAGATTGAATCCTAACCTCGATTGAGACAAAAGTTTGAGGCACAACATTATAAATGCCACAGAAACTTGATTAGAGGCCTCCAGAAAATATGGGGTCAGCAATCGCAATGACCACAATATATATCCACTTTAGTTTGGCCTGATGTTTGTCACAGAGTCCCAGTAGTTCAGCAGTAAGAACAGTCGCTTGTTAAGTGAGCCAGCCTCCGGTATAGAGGGTCATGAATTTGATTCTCGCCTGAATTTCATCTTTATTCCGACCAACCCTGTTAATTTATTTACTCAGTGCTGAAGAGTACCCAACCTGAATTTAGTAGCAATATAAAGCAATATCAATTACAATGAAGGTCGATAGTACCAAAAATAATTAAAAAGAAAAAACGATTTATAATATTTCATCTACTGAAATAAAAGTAAAACATTGGACCCTCATGTACGTTTATAAAAATTTTGTACATAGGAAAAGCGATGTTCTGTTTTAATCTCGCGAGATTTGGGTTAATATCACTTGAAATGTGTTTTCAGTCCAGCATTTTACACTCACCGAACTTTCACTCTAGAGTGAATGTCTGGTGTCTCGTTGTAATCTAAGGACATTATGATATGTATATCTTTATCAAGGTGGGGTCTGGATTACTTTCCAAGTGTTGATGTCTTTTCTTTGTCCAGTGTTGGGAGAGGCTAGCAAGAAAAATCTGATTGCGTTGTTCCTATCACTGGACACTGCTGACAGGTACGTGAAGGGGAGAGGAATGGTCGGTTTCGCACTTAACATGACAAACTGGACAATGGCCAAAATTCGGTACAATGTCTGTTTTATGTCTTTTTTTTAATTTTTTGTTTTGTCCCCACTCTTTCTTTATTTCTCGTCCTTTTCTTTCTTTTCTCTCTTTCACCCTCTCTCTTCCCTCTTTCTACCTGTTTTTCTTTTTTTAAGCAGTTTTTTTTCTTTCTTTCTTTCTATCTTTGTTTGTTTCTTTCTTTCTTTATTCATTTATTTATGCTAATTTCTTTCTTTGAAGTTATTCTGATTCCTTTCTCTTCACTTCTTATCCTTTCATTCTTTTCTGTTTTTTTCCTTCCTTCACTTTCTCTCTTTCCATGTTTGTTTACTTTTTCACACTTTCTTCCTTTCTTTCTTTATCAGAAACCGTCAACCACAACTGTCAAAATAAGTGTCTTCAGTTTTCAAGTTGGTCTGGCTGACAGGCTCAGTATGTAATGCTCGTGCAGAACGGACCAAGGAATAGATTCTAGAGGAACGATTATATCTAGAAAAAAAACTTGACTTCTGCTTTTTAAGCTTAATTGATCTTAATTTCGTCTTAACAAATTTATGTTCTGTCCTCCCTTTTAAGAAAACTGTCAACCAAAACTGTCACCAAAAACTGCCAACATAGGTTTCTTTAATTTTTGGTCTGGTCCAGATGGCTGTCTGGCTGGCTGGTCGGCTATGTACGTATTACAAGTACAGACCAATGGAGAGGTGTTAGAGGAATGAAATTTTGAATATCAACCTTCAAAAACAAGACGATCCAATAATCTTTAAAAGAAGGGTGTACAACCAATGTATCCTCCAAATCGTCGCTTATGAAGCTGAAAAATGGAACCCAACCAAGAGACAGATCTGCAAATTGAGAACCATGCAACGTGCATATGAAAGAATTATTCTGGGCTCACGTGGAGAGACCACAAAAAAGCACATTACATCCGTGAAAAGACAAAGGTCAGGGACATCGTGGAATCCATTAGAAATCTTAAATGGCGGTGGGCTGGCCATGTTACAAAAATGGCGGACAACCGATCACGACATGGATCCCTTGAGATCACATGCTCAACTGAGGCCGGCACAATATTAGATGGGGAGACGAGCTTGACAAATTCAGAAAGTACCAACTCCGCGACACCCACAATAGTGAATCCTGGGTAAAGTCTGTGTCCAACGACGGACGTTGAAAGACTGATGATGATGACGATGATGATGATGATGATATCTAGAAAAAAGGTCATGTTTTTTTTTTAAATTCAGCCATTTTTAGCTGGGAGGGGGGACTAATTTGCAATGCAAATTTGCGCTAGTTATTTGAAAATTCAGACATTTACTTACTTGAGATTACTGCTGATCAAAAGACGAGAGAATTACATAATTTTTGATTCACCACATTTTCCAATTTCTCAATTGATCGCCCCCAACATAGCTTGACGCCAAAATATGTTGGTCACGTAACAGTTTTTACTGAGTGACTAACTAGACCATTTTATCTATGTATTTGACTTTTTGAACATTTCCCTCTTCCTTCTATTTTTCTTTCTTTCTTTCTTTCTGTAAAATTCCCACACTTCCTTTCTTTATTCTTCTTTTGCTCCAGTATTACTTTCTTTTTTTCATTTGATTTTCTTTCATTCCCTTCCTCCGTCTCTTTCTTTCTTACTTTCTTAATTCATTTTTTTTCTTGCTTTTCCTTTCTACATTAAAACAATTTCTTCGATATCCAGCTCAACCTTTAAGAACAAGAAAATCCCATTAGTCCTATGAAGGAGGGTTTACAATCAATGCATCCTCCTGATTGTCACCTATGGGTCAGGAACATGGAACCTAACCAAAAGTTTGACTCTCGAATTGAGAACCATACAACATGCACTGGAGAGAATCATGCTCAACATCACATGGAGAGATCACAAGACAGCACAGTATATTAAAGAAAAAACATGAGTCACGGACATTATAGAATCCATTAGAAAACGCAAATTTCAGATAAAAAATCAGCTTATAATAATTTCAGACTATGAACCCACCG
>OY735233.1:40644391-40669391 GCA_963457665.1 Thysanoteuthis rhombus | reverse complement strand
CGGTGAAAGAGATGAGACAGTAAACTACATAACTAGTGAATGTAGTCAACTCGCCCAGAAGGAGTATAAGCATAGACACGATAGAGTAGCAACGATGATACACTGGGAACTAAGCAAACAAATGGGATTCAACCATGTGGGAAAGTGGTATCAGCACAAACCAGAGGCAGTTTTGGAGAATGACAACCACAAACTACTCTTGGACTTTGACATCCAAACTGACCACCTCATCAAGGCAAGAAGACCGGACTTGGTAATTGTAGACAAAAAAAGGAAGACCTGCCAAATGGTAGACGAGGCTGTACCTGCAGACCATGGAGTAAAAAGGAAGGAGAGTGAAAAACGGGAAAAATACACGGACCTAGCAAGGGAATTGAGGAAGATGTGGAACATGAAAACCAGGGTAGTACCGGTCATAGTGGGCACACTAGGAACTGTCTCAAAAACGCTGAGGGTGGGACTGGAGGAGATCGGGATAAGGGAAGGATTGAGACTGTACAGACCACAGCACTACTGGGAACTGCACGGATACTGAGGAAAGTGCTAGAGATATAAGGACTGCAACGAATTGTAGCTCTGACATGATAGGTGAAAGAGAGAGGAGACGTTAGCTGAAGACCTGAGGAGACTTATTGTCACTCAGCCTTCAGCGATAACCACTGGGCAACCAGTGTGAAACTGTAAATCGCGGAATTACTGCGACCTATGGGTACTAGGAGAGGAGGGCTGGAGACTTGAGGAGACTTGCTGTCACTCAAACTCCAGCGGTTACTGGAGATTGCAAAAATAATAATAATAATAATAATAATAATAATAATAATAATAATAATAATAATAATAATAATAATAATAATAATAACAGCAGCAGCAGTAGCAGTAGCAGTAGTAGAAATAAATTTTTAAAAAACTGAACAACAGCAACAGTGATTCAGTGGGAACTGTGTAAACAAATTAGGATTTAACCAATCGGTAAAGTGGCATCAGCACAAACCGGGGTCAGACCTGGAGAATGGAGATCATAAATTACTTAAGGATTTTAACACCCAAACTGACCACCCCGTCCGAGCAAGAAGACCGGACCTGGAAATCGTGGACAAAAAAAGGAGAACCAGCCAAGTAATACACATCGCTGTGTCTGCATACCACAGATTAGATAGGAAAGAGAGTGAAAAGCTGGGAAAATACTAGGACCTGACAAGAGAGCTGAAGAAGGCGTGGAACATGAAAGTCAGGGTAGTACCAGTAGTAGTCAGTGCACTCAGGACTGTACCAAAGACACTGGAAGTGAGGTTTGGAGAACTAGGGATAGAAGGAAGGATCAAGACTATATAGACCACAGCATTGCTGGGGGCTGCTCGAATACTGAGGAAAGTGCTAGAAATATGAGATATACGACCCGAGCAGTTAGCAGTGGCCTAACGGAGTGAAAAGATTGGGAGTGAGGAGGAGAAAAAACATAACACAGCCCACAATAAATTCTAGTGGAGGTACAAACCACAGCGCAGTGATGTTAGGGGAGGAAGATATGAGAGGAGGGCTGGAGACCTGAAGAGACTTACTGTCACTCAGCTCTCAGCGATAACTAACTGGCAACTGGTGTCAAACTGTAAATCACGATACTGCCGTGAATTGTGAGCGTGCAGAGAGGAGGGCTGGAGACCTGAGGAGACTTGCTATCACTCAGTCTCAAGCTGTGATTATCAGGCAACTGGTGAGAAAATTGATGATAATAATAATAATTGACAGCACTCTGATACCATGGCTCCTCACAACGTCATTTCTATCCTCAGTTGTCTCACTACGTTCTCCTTAATCTCTTCCAAATCTCTTTGTTGAAAGACCGAAGTCGTAAGGACCTAAATCTGGACTGTACGGGGGTATTTTGCCAACAAAACCCTGCACGAAACTTGAAGAATCGACAGGCTCGGTCATTATGAATTCGACAGTAACACAATACACAAGTGCACTCGATGGTTTGTCACTGCCGACCGAGCAAACCCACTGGAGAGTGTTCACGTACACTCAGTAAGGTCTTCTACTGTTGGTCGCCATGCAGCATCAAATTCTCGCAACTAGTTCTCGGTATGTTGGAAATGGCGTGAGACTTTGCACACAGATCTTGTAATTATTTAGAAGAACAGAGACACAGCGCGGGAAACTATGACGATGTTTGTGCTTAACTTGACCACTCCTGACTATTCCGGACCATTCTTGAAAATCGATGACACTTTTATGCAGGTAGTTCAACACGTCGTTGCAAATCATCCATTTGTCAATCCCAAAATCGAACCTTCATCTCTGTCGAAGTTTTCTGCAATCGGCGATAACTGAAAAAAATTCTAGACGAATCGATCGATTCCGTACTTCCTCTCACTTCGATTTTATATATTCTCTGCTCGTTTTATGCAGACGACATTTTTTTAGAGGCGTCCTCGCCTTTTTATAAGAGGCCTTGTCCGTCTGTCTGTCAGTCGGACAGTAGGTCTGTCTACGTGTTGTTTCTCAGTTGTTTCAAGAAGAGAGGTGTCTATTGATAAGATGCTTCTTACCTAGAAAAAGTAAATCTTCCACTCAGGAGTCACGTGAGCTGGCAATAATGGCATTTGAACTTTATGTTTTTAAATTGATTAGAAGTAGATTAAAAGTTGTCTCTTGTCAGATTTACTTGAAACTTGGTAGAAAGGTGTCCCCGTGATAAGATGCTTCAGGCTTATGAAGATCTTCCATTCAAGCTCACGTGATCCGGCATCGGTAGTGTTTAAACCTTTTGGTGAACACCACATTGAACTTTCTGTTCTTGTCATTGATGATTCTGCTCCTAACATTTGTGTCTCTTCAGATCATATGGGAAATTCTCCAGAAGGAACTTGTTTTGGTTCTAGGACAACTGCTACTGATAATGTTTCCTGACAATAGCATGGAAATTGTAAAGCCAGAGTTGAAGTTTATGGAAATGAAATAGTTGACTATTTAAATGATTATATGCATGGAGAAATTATCAAGAGTCATTTATCTGGGGGGCAGTTATCCAGGGGCAGTTGTCCTATGGGAAAAATTGTCATGAAAGCAGTTGTCCAAACGTGGCCTGTCAAACAGAAAAATGTAGTAGTTAACTGCCTATTACACAATAGATGGGAAGTATGGACTATGTATTGTCGGAACAGCCAAGTTGAGGGCTTTAATCGAAATATGTCAATGCACAATAATGATAATTCTTCATCTCCGAAATTCAGACAATAATAAGAACAAAACCGATACGATAGATATCTGGAGAAGGCAGAAGAGTATAACGGTTGAAACGTTGGAACATTACCTACGTAGATGTTCTAATAGGCCAATGCAGCATTCCTCAGCCTTTTGAGACTGAGGCACCTTTGAAATAGCATTCATATCTTAAAAAACTCCAGCATAAGAATTGATATCATATATACAGCTAACAACTCATTAGCGTGTTGTGTTTGTGTGTGTCATAATCTTAATGTAATGCATTGGAATTCTACAGTGTACACGGAGACAGTTTACTACATATTCGAGGAACATTCCAAGATACTCCAGTTTTAATGGAGGGACCTGTATAATCTAAACCTCTGTGGAACTCAACCAATTTTAATAAAATTTATGTCATCTTGTGGAGACTTTTATTGTTAGTAACCTTTTTAATTACACCGTCTCACGAAAATAGCCCTGAAAAAAGCTTGATATGATTTACAAGAGAATATTCATTTCAAATTTGATTCATTGCAATAAACAATAAAACTGTAGGAATCAATCACACCAGTCTTTTCAAATTCTGTTGATATGACCAGTCGAATGATCTTATGAAGAAAACAAGGATTCTCCAATTTGTAAGCGTATAACAAGAGTTTTAGTTCTGGAAATAAGAAAGAATTCGAAAGTCAAGCACAGAGGATTCATAATTGATAAATAAATCTATTTTTTACACGTCTCCATTGAGTAGGTATTTAGCAACAGCATTTTGGAATCAAGAGATTGATGGTTCGAACCCGCCCCCGGTGCTACTATCTTTAAAGAATAGTAATTCGAATTGTGGATGTCGTGTGCACATACTAATATTAAAGAAAACAGGACTAGTAAGAAAAATGCACACCCACACAATATGTTGATATAATTGTAAAAAGGTTAAAAATACTGAACATGAACACTTCAACTGACGAAACGATATTGATGCAGTGACAAAATTGAACAGTTTCAATTTAGTTAGATGTGAGTACATGCCACAATAGGTTGCTATCATTTTGGAATAGGTTTTTGTCTATTTTATGCTACAATATTCTTGTTCAGTATCTTCAACGTTTTTATCAATTACATTAACACATCGTGCTGGTACGTATTTTTCTTACTGTCTAAAGGTGATCACCAGTTTTCTATGGCGGACATGACAGTTGAACAACCGCTGCGATTGAAGCTGACAAAGAGTTTTATCCGTTTTATATATGTGCATATGTCTGTGTTTCTGAGTGTTCCAGCGCTCCTGGCCATACTGTTTTGTTGACAGATTTGAAGATTGGCATCAGTACTCCACTACACCCTTTCTAGATATCTTTATATTTTCATTTTTATTTATTGAAAAAGCCTTCTTTTCTTATCTTTTGGAGTCCTTATAATGACGTGTATAGTTTAATATAAACGTCTAAATTTTCTCAGTGACAGTTTTAGTTGACGGTTTATAAATGGACTGCAACTAAATTTCATAACAAATTTCAAATGAAGTTAAAAACGGGTACTCTTTTCATGCAAAAAGCTTAATTCAAATTTAAAGGGGGGGAAGAGAAAGAGGGAAAAAATCAGGGAAGGAAGGAAGGAAGGAAGGAAGGAAGGAAGGAAGGAAGGAAGGAAGGAAGGAAGGAAGGATAGAAAATTCTTTGCTAATACCTTGTGGCAAACTTTATCCTGGAGTGGACTTCAACTTCCCCTTGTAACAACGATGACAGTGACAACAACGACAATAACCCTCAACAAAATTAGAACCCTCCACGACTACTGGGGAAGTTGAAAATTTCTCCCCACTAGAAGATTTAAAAGAAATATTGGGCACACTCGACTCTCTTTCCCAGCAGGGCAACTTGATTCTTTCAGTTTATATCTGGGGTTTCCCCAAATTATATATAGAATTATCTAGATTTCAATGCTATTTATCTAAAAAAAATTCTAAGTACTATTTAATTGAGGTCCCTTCCATGGCAAAATTCAACGATCTTTTTCAGGGAAACTATTTTTACAAAAGTTGAAATATTTTCAAAACTTCTAAGCTAAGTCATTTAAGTTTCAATCATACCAGAGTTTGACCCTAAAGCAACCAATTTTGTAATACTTAAAATCGCTACACAAGCTCCTATCGTAGAGCAGTGATTAATAATAAAATATATTTAGACGGGACCAAAAAATAAAGAATGCTGTAGAAGAAGCGGGGGGGGGGCGTTAATGAACTGAATTTTTATGAATTCCAGACTGAAGAAACCTATGTTGACAGTTTTGGCTAACGGTTTATAAGAGAATTGCAACGACTAACGTAACTAAGCTCAAATGAAGTTAAAGACGGGTGTTTTTTTTTTTTTTTTTCATGCAACAAGCTTAATATGAATTTAAAGGGGTGAAGAGAAAGAAGCAAAACATATCAAAGATAATTTAAACATCTGTCCCACTCTCTCTCTCTCACCATATATATATATATATATATATATATATATCACTCTCTCTATATCACTCTCTCTATATCACTCTCTCTATATCTCTCTCTCTACATATATATGTATATCTCTCTCTCTATATATATATCTATATCTCTCTCTATATATATATATATCTATATATCTCTCTATATCTCTCTCTACATATATGTATATATCTATATATCTCTCAATATATATCTCTCTCTCTATATATATATATATATCTCTATGTATCTCTCTCTATCTCTCTCTCTCTATATATATCTCCCTATATCTCTCTCTCTATATATATATCTATATCTCTCTCTCTATCTCTCTCTCTCTCTCTCTCTCTCTCTATATATATATATATATATATATATATATATATATATATATATATGTATAGTGATCACTGCCCAACAAAATGTAATGGAAGTAACTCAATCATCGATCCCTTATATTTCCATTTTTTTAATTGATTACCCCCAACATGGCATGCTGCAAAAAGACGTTTGTCATGCGACGATTTCTACGGGATGACCAACCTGACGTTCTATTTCATTTCAAACACTTCTCTGGAGTGCAGGGTAGCTGAACGGTTAACGGTGCGGGGAATGGACTCGACAGACCGAGTTCAAATATCGAAAGAGACCAGCAATCAAATACCCTTGGGAAAGGCATCAATCCATCTCCAGCTATGAAGAAAATAGATAGTAAATTGAGACGCCATTTCAGGTGCTTATTGCCTCCAAGTCAATTCCAAGAAGAACTTGCCGCGGGAGAGACACTCGTGACATGTGAAGCCCAGGCATAAACGGTAGATGCCAGCGCAAGGGTGCTATTTTACTTTTGCAAAACATTTGTATCTAAGAATGTCACTAATGGCCTTTGGAAATGCATGAATCTGACCGCTTCCCCAGCCTCAGGTGCTTGCAGCTAGTCTATCCCACATATTTCGAACCACGAAGAACCAGCCGAGACTGAGTATCTTACGATATGTGAAGCATGGAATAGAACGGCTTATGTCTCAGCCAGCGCAAGGGCACTGCTACAACAACCTTCATTCTCTCCAGACTTTTAACCGTTTGTTGATCCAGGCCAATTTAAACGGCTGAATTTCCCTGTCCACCTCCCTTTCTCACTCTCTCTCCCCCAGTATCTCTCTATCTCTATCTCTCCCAGTCTCTTTCTCTCTCTCTCTCTCTCTCTCCCAGTCTCTCTCTATCCCTCCCAGTCTCTCTCTCTCTCTCTCTTACTCTTTCTCACTTTCTGGCAGTTACCAAAAATCTGACGTTACGTCAGAGTGAATATAAGGAAATAATTACTGTCTCCTGTAATTAGCGTCGCACCAAAACATTATTTTAAAACATTAATTAAAGGAAGAAAACATAACGAACGTGAGATAATTAGAGAGTTTGTTGCAGAACGGTTGACTCAAATAGTTTTTGATTTTGGTTCCGTGGGCCCCAGGGGGATTTTTTGTGACGTTTAAGCATTGCTTCTTTATTTTAAAAGGGAAGGAAGGAAGGAAGGAAGGAAGGAAAGAAGGAAGGAAGGAAGGAAGGAAGGAAGGAACGGAGGAAGGAACAGAAGGAAAACAGATAGAAAAAGGGACGGAAGAAAGAAGGAAAGGAGGAAATAACGAAAAAAAGAAGGAAAACAGAAAAGAAAGAAAGAACAAAAGAAAGAAAGAAAGAAGGGGAGATATGAATGAAGGAGGGAAAATAAAGAAATTTGAAGGAGTGGGAAAGAATAACGAGAGAAAGAAATGAATGAAAAAAGATAGAAATTCAAAGGGCTGAGAAAAAAAGAAAGAAAGAAAGAAAGAAGGCAAGTTAGAAAATAAGAACAGGAAAATTTAAAGATGTGTTAAAGAATGAAGGGGGATAGAAGGAAAGAAAGAAAGGAAGAAAGACTGAAAGAAAAAAGAAGACAAGTGCGAAAGGAAAAATGGGGAAAATCTGAAGGGGTTGAAAAGAATGAAAGGAGAAAGAAAGAAACTAAGAAAGGAACAAAAAAAAAGAAAGAAAGACGGCAGGAAGGAAAGGCAAGAAGAAAAAGGTGATACAAATTTGAAAGAGGAATGGAAGAAATGAAAATAAGAATAAAAATGTGAAGGAGTGGGAAGAAAGAAAGAAAGAAAGAAAGAAAGAAAGTCAGACTGAAAGAATACAAGCAAGAAAAAAGGAAGGAAAAGAAAGAAAGCGGTAAAAATATAAGGGGTTGAAAAGAAAGAAAGAAAGAAAGAAAGAAAGCAAGAAAATTTAAAAGAGGATGAAAGAAAAGGAGAAAAAAAGAAAAAAAAAGTATCCTCAAAAGGCCCTTTTCTTTTAAAACGTGTCTTTTTATTTACATGGTTCTAAAATATTGATATCTCACAAGCTGTGATTTCATTTTCTCAGTCTCTTGTCGAATATTTGAGTAAAATAGTTTGTGATGGTGGTTCCGAATGCCTAGAGCGGATTTGGTGTCGTTTAAACATTGCCTCTGGTCTGAGAAGGTTCGTGTGGGTGGTTGAAATGGGTGTAGTTGGTGTCGACTGCAGGATGAGTGGTTATTGAAAAGAAGTGTGGAAAACGCGAAGACGTTTTGTGAAAGAAAGAAGAAAGAGATAAAATAAACAAAAAGAATGAAAAGAGAAAGAAAGAGAAGTCGATGAGATAGAGAGAGAGAAAGAAGGGTAGAAATTTCCAGACAAAAACAGAAAAAAAAATTAAGAGAGCGGTAAACTTTTATAAAGTTATCAATAAAAAATTTTATCAAGAATTATCAAGAAAAATATAGCTTCTAAAATTATCTAAAAAAAATCATAATCTATCTATGATTATGATTAAAAAAAATGTATCTTTTATTTGAAATTATCTGAAAAATATCTCATGTAAAACTATCTCCTAAGATATATCCTCTATCTAAAATTATCTAAAAAAATAGATCTTCTATCTAAAATTATCTCAGAAAATAGATTTTTTATCTAAAATTATCTTTAAAAAAGTCTTTTATCTAAAATTATCTAAAAAATGAAATATCTCATGCAAAATTATCCTCCAAATTATATCTTTTATCTAAGATTTTCTTACAGATTAGATCTCTCATCTAAAACTATCTTTGTAAATAAATCTTTTGTCTGAAATCATCTTTAAAATAACTGAACAAGATTTGGGTATTGTTAATCTGTTAGTCTCCCCCCAAAGCACTTGTTTGTAAAAACAAAAGTTTTGGTGGTACTTTGTGGGATACTTTAGCAAATTTTCAAGGTTCCCCCCCCACTGATGTGACTAGGAGCGCACGAATACACACATGCACACACACGTACACACACACACACATATATGCACACACACACACACACACACACGCACACACACACACACACATACACATGCATGAATACATACATACGCACACACACAGACGAGCAAAGTGAGAAAAATCTTCAACCCAATTGGCTGGTTGGTAAGATGGGCCATATATGGGGCCATGGTGACTCGATTGATGAGAAGGGAGAAAAGAAAGAAAGAGAGAAAGGGGGAAAGAGAGAAAAATAAATCAAACAAAGGAAAAAAAGAGAAATAAAAGTCAATGGGAAGGATAGAAAGAAAGAAAACAAGAGAAATTCAAAAAGAAAGAAAAAAGGATGAAGAGAAAAAAAAGGGAAAGAAAGGCAGGAAGAAAGTTATAGAAAAAAAAAGAAAAAAAGAAAAGAGAAAAATGTCTAGAATAAAGGGAGAGGAATAAGAGAAGGAAACAAATGAAGAAGAGAAGAAGTGAACCAATAAAACTCGAGGAATGAAGAAAATGGTGTAACAACGAAAAAATAATGCGAGAATAGAAAGAAAGAAAGAAAGCAACAAATGAACAGAAGGAAACAACGCAATCAGAAATGTAAAAAAGAAGAAAGAAAGAAAGAAAGAAAGAAAGAGAAAATATCGTTACGTAATCCCCCTGCCCTAACAGCCATATTCATTGTGAGATGTATTTTAATTCCACATTATGCTTCTAAAATATCCACATCTTACAAACTGTTGTTCGAAACAGCCAAACAAAGATGTCACTACGACTGTCAACGTATGTTTCTCTCAGTTTCTAAGTTGGACCGGCTGGCTAGCTAGCTACGTATGCATCACGCGACTGGCCACACCGACGAAGCTAAAGGGCTGAAAATTCCAACATTTATTCCTCATTACGTCAATAAAAAATTCTTTTTAATTCCCCGAAATAGGTTTCTAGTGGTTGATTTAATTTGCAATATAAGTTTACGCTACATCGGTTCCTAGCATGGGCCCGCTTATTTAATTTCTTTTTTTTGAAAATTTCAGACCTTTCAGCGATTACAACCCCAACAAAAAGCTAGAGACGTAACTCATTTATTGATCATCCCCTTTCCGAAAACTGTTTTGATTGATCACCCCGAACACAGCAGATACGGGTTGTTTTGATTCATAATTACCTTTGCCCTCGATGCTGCCAAAAGACGTTGGTCACGTGACAGTTTCTCTTGATTGACTAACCAGACGTGTTACAGTTATTTCTTCCGGATCTATATTCTTTTTTTCTTTTTTTTTTGGGGGGGGGCTCTTTTGCTAATTTGTAAATTCAAATGTTGTTGTATTTTTTTTTTTTTCAGCTTGCAAAATAAGTAAATTGCTTTATTGCAATGACGGAAATAGTAATTTCCGTCCGTTAAGTACCTTCCTCGATCCCAAATACACACCCGACCATTCACCCTGAAACAAATTCCCACCTACATCCATCGCTATTTTCAAACTTCTGCCTTGGCACCAAAGAAATGTCCCACCCTCATCTCGACCAACGCCTTCATTCATTCAGAAAAACAAAAACGAAAAAAAACAAAACACTAAATATATAGATATGATTAGTCACTCCATAGAAACCGTCTTATGACCAACGTCTTCTGGCAGCACGCCTTGTTGGGGGTGATCAATCTGAACATTGGTAAAAAAAAAGGGTTGATCAATGGATAAGTTACTTATCTCGCCTTTTGTTGTGTAGTGATCACTAAAAAAGACTGAACTTTCAAAAGCTGTCACCACTGATCAATTTAGCATAAACTTACATTGTAAACTGGACCCACTCCATTAAAAACCATTTTGGGACAGGGAATTCTAAGAACACAATAAAATACAAAATAAGAAGTAAATGTTTAAATGTTCAACCTAGGTCCATTGGTGCGGCCTGTACGCGTAATAGATGTGTTGATAGGGAGATAGCCAGCTAGCTTATTCTTATGGCAGATGCAACTAAGACAACTCCAGTCGTTAATAAAGGGGTGCTATTTGAAACCACTCCCGGGACCCCAATTGAAGAAGACTCCAAATCTCACTAAACATGGAAGCCTACAACCCAAAGAGCCAAGCCAACTCCCAACCCGAATCTCCCCAAATCTCTAGCTCCGCTTCCGAACACAAGTGGTGGGGACCAGACTTATTTAAAGAGACGTAGGCTGTAATGTCATTTTTACAAGCCATAGTTAGTGAGATTTGTCCCCGAAGGGTGCTCAATTGTGGTAGCCAAATGCCAGACTAAGCTGAACTCAGTGAAATCCTTGAAAGTCTGAAGGCAAACGCAAATCCCGAGGGACTTCAGTGGCGAAAGCAAACCACTAGTGCAGTTTGATACAAGGGATTTTACGTTGACAATCTGGCAACTTGGTCAATTCTTCTGGAAAAGGCTATACAAAATGGTATAGTCAGCTCGTTGACTGACACAAAATTGCAAAGAAAACATTGACCATAGTTTGACACAAACAATTGAAAAACATGCATAAAACAGAAAAAAGTTTGTAATTCGCTGGTTCCTTTTATTAGACATTCATAAGACAAGCAGTAACTCATACATCATCGGTATGCGATCAAGTTGATATTTACTTAGTTTAGTCTAGGGGAGAGCTATTTGAAAACGCCCCCTCCCCTGCCCCAACGGGGGCAACCAAAAGCTTCAAAAATATTAGTTCACCTTCTACATTTCTACTGACAAATTCCACTAAACATTGGAGTCAAGGAATAACCCCTCCGGATTTAAACAATCACACAAACCTCTAGCTATGTCTTGGGGGTCATTGGAGAAGAGCAGTCGGTAAGAATTAAAATTACGAACAACTACTTGCGACACTCACGAGTTGACTGATGCACAACGATAGGTGATCAAATCGATACTTTGTAAATTTGGCCCTGACAACAGGTCTGTGGCCCCAGTTAGCCAAGGTTGGTCCGGGGTAAACAGCTTCTGGCCACTAGGCTTGGGCTCCTATTTACTGCTGTACTAAAGTTCAATCACTCCCGCTCGACCATGCTTAAGGCTTAACAAAAAGAAAAAATTGTTCAACATAAATGAATTACCATGCCCACACGTGTGCCAGAACTAATTATCTAAAAGATGAACTAAAATTATCTAGACAAATATATATTTTATCTAAAATTATCTCAAAAGGATAGATATCTTATCTAAAATAATCTATAAAAATACCAGCACTAGATTTGGACATTGTTGGTCTTAAATGGCCGAAGAGACCTTCTTTTCTTTTCTTTTTTTAAAAAGTTTTTAGAGGGTGCTTAGTGGTGAAATCAGGTAACTAGTTCACACACACACATAGATGCATAGATAAGAACATTGACACCGACACTCAAAGAGAGAAGCATCTGTTGACCACTTGGCTGGTTGATCGGGCTATTTGTGGGGCTGCGGAGATTTGATACCTTTTGAAATCAGTACGGCTTTATGGTATACCTCCCCAGTTGGTTACGGTATGTGGTACCCTCGGACGGTCACTCATCTTGGTATTGACCCTGAAATCAGTTGGTGAAGTGGAACCAAAATAGAAAAGGTCCGGGGGTCAAGCAAAGATCAACAGCTACTCAGTTCAACCGTCAACAAAAAAAGCCGAAATAGATTTCTTCGGTTTTCAAGTAGGTCCGACTGGCTAGCGATATATGTATGGATGTATGTATGAATGTATCATGCGGACAGGTCACACCGATGGAGCTAGAGGGCTGAAGTTTTCAACATTTACACTGTATTATGTCTAGAACAAACTTTGTGTTTGTATTTGTTTTTGACCCCTGCCCCCTTATATAGGTTTTTGGTTGATGCCAAATCAATCACTCGCTTAGGCACGCTTGATTTTTCAAAATTCAAATATTTTAATGATCCAACAAAAGAGAGAGAGAAAGGGAGAGAGAGAGAGAAAGAAAGAGTGAGAGAGAAGTAACTTATCCATTGATCACCTTTTATTTCAATTTTTTGATTGATCACCCCTAACACGGCAAACTGCAAAAGATGTTGATCATGTGACGGTTTCTATTGAACCACGAACCAGACATGTTCTACTCATAAGTCATTTAACGGGAGGATTCCTGCTTGTCTTTATTTTACTCTACTCTACATGGAGCGAGTGACGCCTCTTCAGGTGCTTATCGCTCACAAGTCTTTATCCACATGTCGCATAAACCTAAAAGAACTCCGAGACGAGGAGAAACTTGTGTGATGTGTGAAGAAGCCCGGGCGGCGACAGCTGTAGTCACGAAAAGCGTAAGGGCACTTACTACTACCCCAACGTCTATTGCTAAGAAGAAAAAAATCGAAAGACGAATAAATAAGTAAAAAAATAGCACCCTCGTCTGCCATTCAGTACCGACCTCCTCATCTCAAGCGAGTACCAACTTTGCAATTTTCAACGTCCTTAAATATTGAATTCTACTTTGATAGCAAAAAGAGCGCAAATTCGTTGTAAATGTGTCAAATGGTGAATATTTTACGAGATGCACTCGTCAACCTCGGCTGTTTTGTCGAAAGCCGGTGAAAATTACGGTAAACACGAATTTAGAAAATTGTCTAGCATCTTCTAGGGTATCAACTTATATAATAGAACAATGTGATTTTCTTGTGTTTCTTGACTTAAAGGTAACAATTCTGGCGATAAAACATCTATCTACCATTCAAACCGACTGACTCTTCTCTGCGTGAACGAATCATCATCATCATCATCAGTCTTTTAACATCCGTCGTTAGACATAGACCTTCCTCAGGATTCGCCACAATTCTCTATCATGGGTATCGCGGAGCTAGTATTTCCTGAATCTGTCTAGATGATCTCTCTATCTTGTGTTCTGTCGGCCTCAGTTTCTCATGTGATCTCTGGGGATCCATGTTGTGAGACGTGATGACGTAGTTTTTTCTTTTTAGAAATTGTCTCATAGAATTTCAAGTACATGTATCTCTGTTTTTTTATCATTGCAATGTGTATCCATGCTTGTACATGTTATTGAGAAATGTTATAAAACAGTTATTTGGGCCTTCGCATTACCGGCGGATGCTTGGCACTATGGTAAGAGCAATGCTACGTTGAAATAGCTACCCTATCGGTTGCAGGATCGATTCTTACAGCAGCCCCGCAGATTACAATTGTTTATTTTGATTACGTGGTCAAAGTCAAAAGATACATTCAACTTGCAATAACGGGATATCATTTCAAATAAGAGTTGCAATGTAACATAACGCAATTTATGATCATACAATGCTCTTCCAACCTAGGAATATAGCTGGATATGGATGGGGAATATATTTGTGAATAAATATAACGCTTAAATCCAACCTTACTGACTGTCTATTTCTGCAGAGGTAAGATGCCAGTCTCAGGGTCTGAAGCGAAGGTTTCAATCCTGCCTCGTGGTATTGGATGGGATTATGAATAGTCTATAACCACACTGATAAGTTGTAATACTACGAAACAGCTGTCAGTGGATTACACAATGTGTGTATATATATATATATATATATATATATATATATATATATATATGCACACACAAAGCTGGAACGAGATGAATGGCTATTTTGAATTACATGGCTCAAACATAACATTATTAGTGAAAGTAAGCACCAATAGAATCGACATGGTGTTGCCAACGATCTGGCGATGAATTTATTCTGTCAGAGAAAATACTGGAGTCACAAGAATCGCCTAAGTGCCAGAATGTGTTTCCAGCCTGGTCTACATTGGTTCACACCTGCTGATGCGTATATATATCTGAGACCCCCTACCCCAAATCGGTAATCAATAGGGAAAAGGTGTGGTAAAAAGATTAGGTAGGACAGGACTCCGTGGTCTGACTGTATCAGTTTTACCGGTTGGTTTGTGAAGTATGAGGCATTGTGTTATCTTGCAGTGATGGTTTGAAAGAAGTTGAAAGAGGCAGTAATGGATGGCACCATTACACAGATTTAGATATTCTTCAACGATGAATGGCATGAAATCTAGCTAATTTTAGATATAATTTGAGTGGTATGAAAATTTAGCTAATTATAGATATAATTTAGGTTATTTCCCCCTCTCTCTCTCTCCCTCTCTCTCTCTCTCTCTCTCTCTCTCTATATATATATATATATATATATATATATATATATATGAATTGGATTCAGGGTTGAGCATTCTTTAAGTAAGATAACTCGTTCATTGTAAAATAATGCAATGCTCTTCCAACTCTAGTGGATGGAAAATTGTGCGTAAGTGAATATATCACTTAAATTCAACGTTACTGAACGTCCAGTTCTGCGTAGGGCAGAGATAAGATGGCAGCGTCTGAGTCTGAAGCGAATGTTTTGATCCTGCCTCGTGGTACTGGATTGGATAATGGATAGTCTAAGGCCACACTGAAGAGCTGTATCTCAACGAAACAGCTGTATGTGGATGACTCAATTATTAATTTTATATATATATATATATATATATATATATATATATATATATATATATATATATATATATATATATATATACTGGCGGCAACAAGTTAGCCTGTTGCGAAAGAGCTTCGGGTGACCACAATTGTCCTTTATTAATGTTCTGGTGTGGTTGAAGTGAGGTTTAATGCCAAATTCCTTGAAGAGTTCTAATTTTGGTTATGGATTGTAATTGTCGATAAGTCACCTCCAAACAGCCAAGAGGATCTTTTTTTTTTTTTTGGAGAGGGGTGGAGATTTCGTTTGGGGAAAGTTTAAATTGGGAAGTAATTTTGACTACCGAACGACAATCACGTTTCATATGATCAAACAGAAACCACTTTTTATCAATCAAAAGTCCCTGATAAAGAAAAGGGTCATTTCTAGAGGCGTTCACGCCTCTCCTTGGGAAGCTTTGTACGTCAGTCAGTCGGTCGGTCGGTTGATGAGTCTGCCCCCGTATTGTTTCTCAGTTATTTTGAGTCAGATTTACATGTAAATTGGTAGGATTTATAAATCTTTCAGAGGAGTTTGAAAAAAGTTTAATATCAAATTTCAGCTCCCTTTCCGAAGGGCTCTTATTATGGTCATTGACATTATGATTGTCATCGTTGTTGTTGTCATTATGAGAAAATTAAGTCAACTAGAGAGTAAGAATTTGAAAACAAGAATAAAAATCAATCTCCTTTTAAATTGATAAAAAATGCAATTAAAACCAATGACCATCATAAACACTGGAAAATCATCATCATCATCATCATCATCATCATCAGTCTTTTAACGTCCGTTGTTGGACATAGACGGACCCCAGGATTCGCCACACTTCTCTATCATGGGCGTCGCGGAGCCAGTACTTCCTGAACTTGTCTAGCTCGTCTCTCCATCTAATATTTTACTGGCCTAGGTTGGGCATGTGATCTCTTGGGATTCCATGTCGTGTGTTGCTATGTCCATCGGTTATCTGCCATTCTTGCAACATGGCCAGCCCACCGCCATTTGAGATTTTTAATGGATTCTCTGATGTCCCTGACTCTTATCTTCTCTCGGATGTACTGTGCTGTTTTGCGGTCTTTCCATGTGAGGCCCAGCATAATTCTTTCATGTGCACGTTGCATGGTTCTCAATTTACGGGTCTGTCTCTTGGTTAAGTACCATGTTTCAGCTCCATAAGTGACTATTGGGAGGATGCATTGGTTATACATCTTTTTTTTAGGATTAATGGGATCTTCTCATTTTTGAAGGTTAAGCTAGCTCTGGCAAAGGCTTGCCATCCTAGTGTGATTCTTCGATTGATTTCTTCTTTTTTTTGAGGGTCTCATGGAGATTCGTTGTCCTAGGTAGATGTCATGATCCACTTTCTCCAGTTCTATGTCCTCGATTTTCATCTTAATTTTTTTCATCTCCGATGTGGTTGTTGCACATGATCTTTGTCTCGCTGAAGTTCATGTGTAGGCCGACTTTCTTGCTTTCTTCATTAAGTTCATTTATCATTAGTTGGAGATAGTGTAGGTTCTCTGCGAAAAAGGCAATGTCGTCTGCAAATCTGAGGTTGCTCAAATACTCGCCGTCTAATTTCTCTTAATTAGTACTTATTCATCGCTAATGTCTGTTCCCCGGAGTTTCTACTAGGGGTTTTACTTATTCTTAACTATGAAGCATTAGGATAGCTTATAACTCTGCCGATGCCGAGCATTAACTCAATCGGGAATAATCCCTGGATCCACCCCAAAATTTAATAATTCTTCCTCAACCCATTACCCAATTTCTGCAAATTTCCATTGAAATGTATTGAGAACTATTAGAGGTATCGTGTGGACAGACATGAGCAAATACATAAATATATGACAAATTTCCCAATCGCTCAACCATGACCAGACTAATTACAGGTATTTCCTTTGTTTATGTTGATAAGAGTTTCAAATTTTTATGAACCGGGTACATATATTATTATTATTATTATTATTATTATTATTATTATTATTATTATTATTATTCCCACACATTTACATATCAATAACTATACAGATAAAAAAAGCACACCAAAGTTCTGCAAAAATAAGCAATTACCTACACATAATTCAAAAGGTTTCCACCTATAAACAGTTATTTCCTTATTTCCTCGTATCATTTGCCATTTGAAGAAGTCCAGAAAATTAACAAAACGTCAGGAATTAAAGTTCAATGATTCAAAACAAAACTTCTAATGTTGTCATTCTTTTCTCAAATTATCAGATTAACCATAATGTATACCAATATCTATCCATAGATATATGAACGAAATGGAAATGTTATCTCTCAATTGGAAAAATATTCCTGAATCAGACTCCTAATTCCAACACTTCGTCTTTAGCTCATAGCCCAAACCTCCACAAAATTTGATTGAAAATCCTTGGAGATATCGTATGGATTGTTGCGAAGACGAAAGGGCACTGAGTGAGACGTATACCTCTCCAACTGCGATAGCTGAGCTAAAAATGATACGTGTGTGCGCGCCAGAGGGTAGACGGCATAAACACAAAATAGCTTTTGCATGAAATCGTGTGAGATATTATCTGACCAGAATCCTGATGGTCACTGATTGACCAGTGTGGTTCTATGGAAGAGCAAAAATACTGTCATTTCGTCTGCTTTCATCGCAGGGTATTAATGGTGTTTAAAGTAAAGAAATGAATACGTGACATCGATGATTTTTCCCGTTTTTATCGATTATATTTCTTTATCATCAAAATATCCATCTGAGCGTGTTCATTGTATCTATTCATCTATCATTTAAATTTTCTTTTTAACCGAGTGTGTGTGTGTGTTTGTTGTTTCTATCTATCTATCTATGTATCTATCAATCGATTTATCTATCTATCTATCTATCTATCTTAGTTCTAATATATCTTTCTATATCTATCTATTTATCCATCTCAGTCTGTTCATATCAATATATCAATCTATCTATTTATCTATCTCAGTTCATATCTATCTATATCCATCCATCTGTCTATTTCAATCTGTTCAAATCTATCTACCTATCTAGCTATCTTAGTTCATATCAGTCTATATCTATCTTTCTCAGTCGATTCATATCCATCTATCTATCAATCTATCTATCGATCTATCTATCTATCTTAGTCGGTTCATATCTATTTATCAATCTTAGTTCATATCTATCTATTTATGTCTATCTATTCAGCCATCTATCTCAGTCTGTTGATGTCTATCCGTCTATCTCAATTAGTTTATATCTATTTGTGTTTATTTCCATTGCTTTCTTTTATTCTGTCCACATCTATCTACCTTAAAATGTTTTATATTGTCTAATACACGAATATATATATATATATATATATATATATATATATATATATATATATAGTCACTTTCAAGCAATTTCTCTCTCTCTCTCTCTCTCTCTCTCTATCTCTTCCCCCTCTCTCTCCCTCTCTCTTTTCTCTTTCAATATTTTTCTTTATGTTCCAGCATTAACGTTTTCTTTTTCAATTCTTCACTCTTTCAAATCATTTGGTTACTTAATCCTGTTTTCCCGGAGAAATATCCACTCCAATTTATTTCACCCCCACGCGCTGACCTTTCATGCTATATATCCATTCCTCTATTCCTCATGGCCGACCACCTCATTGCATTCTCTCCACCGGGTCGGCTAAAACCATCACTATGTATTCGTTCTGCAATTTTTATAACCTCGACTTCCGGTGTATGCACCTTTATTAACGAGAGCTATTTTTTTTTACTCACCTAACGATGCAGACAAACAGGAAGTTACGTATTTCATCACGGCCATATTGCATTCATCATATTGACACCCACGCTAACTTCATATTGAACCGCGATAATAATTTGGGCTTCTTTGTTCTTTGCATAACTTGTCATTTCCTTTTCTTTCTTAACCTTTCCCTTCTTCTTTTCTCTCTTTCTTTGTCTCTCTTTTTTTTCTTTGTTACACAACCATAACCAACAAAAATAACGAAGGGTTCTCTCCCTGTTTATGTTGTGTGTGTTTATGTGCTTGTTTATGCTTTTGTCTTCCAGCTTTTTTCAAACAATAGTAATCTTATTTGAGAACACCGTGTATACATATCAATATTAAAGAAAATAGGACTGGTAAGAAAAATGTGTATCCTGACCATACTGTTTTGTTTCCAGACACAAAAATTGTTATCAGTGCTACACTAAACCCTTCCTGAAAAAGCTTTTTAACCTTTTGAGGGCCTTATTTTGACGGGTATATTAATAACATATATGTCCTCCAGAATCTGGATGTTTTAAATGTTGTTTTTTACATTTTTTTTAATGTTTTCCCAGGGGAAACACCACTGATAGAATTTATCCTGACCATATTTATTTTCCAATGGAATTTTTTTTTTTTTGTATGACTTCAAATTCCGATGCTACGGTTGTTCAAGCGTTAACTGTAATGGTGAGTGTTTTGTTTCTTTACAGTTTGTCAAACTCCTACTCTGGAGTTGACTTTATTTTGCCCTGGTAACAATAATGACGACAACAATGACGACGACAATGACCTTCACCATTATAAGAACCATTTTGAAGCTACCGACGAAGCTGAAATTTGTCATGCAACGTTCTTTTAATCTCACAGAAGGATTTATACTCCCAAAACTGAAATGTTCCAAAATCCGAAACTTTTGAAAAGCCCGTGCCCATTGAGTCTGAACGGGAAACTGATAAGTACAGTAAGAAATAAAAATTAAATAATTCGGCTTTTGAAACAATTCTAAAACTTTTCCATACTACAAAATTACTCCCCTTACATTAGAGACGACATCTCTGATTAATCTCATCGTGAAAATATTCCGATATCCCAAACATTCCTGATCAAAGGCATTCGGAAAATGGATACTTTACCTGCTCAAATAATGGGGCCACTCGACACCCCTCGCCCCACAAGTGACTTTTTTTTTCAGTGTAGATATCTAGAATTGCCTCGAGTTATATCTAGAATTATCTAGATTCCCACGCCATTTATCAGATGCGTCCAAACGCATCTCTGATAGAGGGGCTGTAGGTCGGTCAGTCGACTGGTCCCCGACGCATCTCTGCTAGAGGGGCTGAAAGTCGGTCAGTCTACTGGTCTCCGATGCATCTCTGTTAGAGGGGCTGTAGGTCGGTCAGTCGACTGGTCCCCGACGCATCTCTGTTATAGGGGCCATAGGTCGGTCAATCGACTTGTCTCCAATTTGTTCGAAATCGATTTTTGGCACATGGCAGGAATAATCTTTTTAGCCTTGCATCTTCAGCCTTCTCAAACTTAGAGAATAAAGCTAAATCAGGTAGTTTATGTCCGTTATGTCAAGTTTTAGAGGGGGTTCAATATAACATAGAATTACAATGCAGAACTGAACCTTGACTTTATGTCCACTCTAAATAACAACATTCAGAGAATTGAATAAAAATCACTGATGATGTCATAAAAATTCGACGAACAAAACGATCTGATCAGATATTCTTTCTTTTGGAAGTTAGATTTTTTTTTAGATGGCCTCATATTGAGTTTGAATCTTCTCAACCTGTCATAGGAGAGAAATGTAAGTAAAAGACTTATTGCCTTGTAGTAATGGCAGGCAGAATGTGGACGTATCGTTGGACTAATGTCCTCGTTTCTCCTCTTCATTCCTAACATTCCCCTCCAAAATTATTTATTACCAGACTCTTTTCGATCGCTAGATATCAGGACACAAATGTCTCGTCACTTGCATGCCACGATAGTTGACAGAGAAAGCAGAATCATACTACCGAAGCAGATGCTTCACCAGAACCCTTATAACCGTATATATCAGACGGAGAGGGCAGTCTTTGCTCAGTTTGTTGCTAGCCTCACACAGCGATGAACAAAGGTTTGTTATCTCAACGTTGAACCAGTAACCGTGAGTTCAGTACTTTCTTTAAATTTTTTTTTTTTTCGGCTAAACAAATTTTTTAACGAGTCAAAGTTAAATGAATTGTCGTATAATTGTTTTTGTCTGTCACGTTTTTTGGTTTTTTTTTACTCTTTTCCAGGTGTGATCAACATGTGCAATGGGTGACAGTTGAAATTAATACTTCACTGGGAATATACTTGTGTTTTATTTTCACTGAAACGTTAACTAATTCTTTACGCCTGGATTTGGCAGGAGTTGAAGGTACTCTCATTTCGAAAAAGTTGTGTTATGGATAGGTTCACTACATGGTGTAGGCTAAAATGATCTCCGTTTTACGTACGTGATCGTGTATGTGTTGAAAAACGAGGCTGGATTATTTTGGTTTGATTTTTTAGAATTGTCCATCTTCTAAACTGCTTGCCAACCAAGGCTGAAGTGACATGTCCGACGTTATATTTATCCATAGATGGGAAAAGGGGTTAGATGTGATTGATAGACGTTACTCTGCTCGTATCTCCGATCAAGTCAACAGCACTTCCATAATTAATCATGCTTCTAAAATACTGAAGTACTTCATGATGCTGCAATATACGATCAGAGATTCATATATGCTTTCTGTAGTGAACTGAGAAAGAAAGAAAGAAAGAAAGAAAGAAAAAGAGAGAAAGAACAAATGAGAGGAAGGAAAAAATAAAGAAAAAAAGAAAGGGAGAAAAATCAAAGAAAGCAACAATGAAAAGAAAGGAACGAAGAAAAATATAAAAGGAAAAAGAAAGAGAAAAAAGATGGAAAGAAAGAAACAAAAAAAACAATCAAAGTAAAAGAGAAATAGAGAAAAAAAGAATGAAGGAAGAAAGAAATAAATAAAAGGGAGAAATGAACGAGAGGAAGAAAGTGGAAAAGAAGAAAAGAGAGAGAAAAAAAATAGGAAAGGAATATGAAAAGAAAGAAAGAAAGAAATCAATTACCTAACCATCCGCAAAAGCAAATGAGAGTTTCGTAAACTGAAGCGATTGTAGCGCCACCACCCGTGTCGTTAGATGACTAGGAATGAAAGGAGATCAGAAAAGTGTCGGCTGCCCTTCATGGGTGTCTCTTATGTCGGGACCTTTTGATCTAGAAAGCGGCATTCAGATTTAATAGAATCAAAAATATTGGTCGCTTATTCAGGGTATGATCAGCCTGTACTGATTGACGCAAATACACTCATTAGGTCTCTCTCTTTCTTCACCCCTCTCGTTCTTTCTTTCTTTCTTTCCTTTTTCTTTCTTTCTTTCTTTCTTTCTTTCTTTTTACTTTCTTTCTTTCGTCTTTCTTTCTTTCTATCTTTCTTTCTTTCTATCTTCCTTTCTTTCTCTCTTCTAAGTGTTTTTGAATAGTATTGATAAGAATTATAACAATAATAATAATAACAACAATAATGATAATAATAATAATGAATTATTAATAATAATGAAAGTAATAATAATAAATCAATGATAATAAGGATGATGATAAAATGAATTAATGATTACAATGATGGCAATAGTAATGATGAAATAATAGTAATAACAGTGATGATATTAATGAATGATGATAATAATGATGATAGCAATATTGATAATAGTAATACATTATTATCAATGATAATGATAACAAAAATGATGAATCAATGATAATAATAATAATAATAACAATAATGATGGTAATAATAATAATAGCAAAAATAACAATGAAATAATAACAGTAGTAATAATGATAACTATAATGATAACAACAACAACAACAATGATAATGATAATAATAATGATAATAATAATAATAATAATAATAATAATAATAATAATAATAATAATAATAATAATAATAATAATAATGTTTACAAATAAATTTACTGTTTATTACATTTGAATGATTTTTTTTATTTCGTCTCCAAAATGCGATATTGCTTTGCAAACAAATTAATGAATTCGTATCGTTTCAATTTTGATGCCCTTTGCCTTCCATATATTTGAGCATTCAGGTGAATCAGTAAAGGAATTAGCTGCTGGCTCTACAAACACAAATGTAAATAGACTTCAATGAAATAAAGAAAATATTGAATTACCTTCTCTATCATCCCACTTCACAATGAAGAGGGGAGGGCTACAATATCTATCAGGAATTCGAGACACTGTCAGAAACAGTCAACCAAAACTGTCACCAAAACAGTCAACGTAGATTTCTCTCAGATTTTTTCAAGTTGATCTGGCTGGCTGCTGGCTGGTTATGTACGTAAGTATCATGCATACAGACAGCACCAATCGAGCTAGGGGGCTGAAATTCGAAAAAAAAAATTCACTCCTTATTACGTCAACAAAAAATACGTGTTATTTTATAATTGAAATCATTTTTCATTGGGAGTCAGTTTGCAATGTAAGTTTATGCTGGATTGGTCCTTAGCTTGTGCTCACTTTTTTTGTTGATAATTCAGACTTTTAAGTGATCACTGCCCCACAAAAGGGGACAGTAGTAACTTAATTATTTATCACCACCACTTCCAATGTTTTAGTTGGTCACAAGCGACTCACCATGCTGCCAAAGATGTTGGTTACGCAACGGTTTCAGCTGAACGACTAATCAGACCTGTTTTAATTAAACTTCAACATTTCAGCTGATTACCGTTTTTACGGGTCAATTCTGAGTTTGCAGATGGTGTCTTCGAAGAGTTCTTCAACGTTTGACATTAGCTGGGTGTTATGTTTTCACTTTTTCAATTTATCAATTAAATTCAACTTTGCACATTTAGTATTTGTTCATTTATTTAAATATTATTTCAAGAATCTGTTCGCTGTTTTTTCTTTCCTTATTTAATTGGTTCTGTTTACGAGCTGGAGAAACCTGCCGATTTCTGGGGGTTGAGTCTTAATTAGGCGTTTTGGCGCATTTAAGTTTTCGGTGAAAATTATCTGGTGCCTCTCTAGAGGACAGCCAGGAGAAATCTTCTGTGACAGGAGATAAGAAAACTCTTTGTCTCTCTGTCAACTCGTTTCATACCCATTTAAATTTCGATTCTTTCACAAGATTAATCTATCTATCTATCTATCTATCTATCTATCTATCTATCTATATCTATCTATTCATATCTATGTATTTATCTATTTATCTTTCTTTGTATCATCCTATCAATCATTTGGTGCCTCTCTTGAGGAAACCCAGGAGAACTCTTCTGTGACAGGAGGCAAGAAAACTGATTTCAACAAGATGGAACCAAAGAAAAAAAAGGAGACAATGATGACGATACAAAAATCAGAATTAATATTTGCAGGGATTATTTCTTATTTTCTCCTGATTAGGACCGTTTTTTTTTTTTTAATTATTTTTATTCACACTTCAGAATTGATTTATTCACTTATAATTCGTTTTGTTACAGAGTGTTTGCTTAACAAAGTTCGATACTGTTTTGTATAGTCGGCCTTGTACGTATATGACATAATTTTCTTTCATTATTTTGTTTCAGGGGAAGAGTTCTAAATCATTCCCAGCATCAATTTTATTTTTCAAATCTTGAATTTATCTCACAATTTGTACACTTGGCATCTATGAATTCAAAAGCAAACAATCATTTGTTATCATTCTGATTAATGGTTTTAGATAAAATTTCAAATATTCGTGAATATCTTGCAGGAATTCTGCATTATAGAAATCTCAATAAGGCTTTGCTTAGCACAAAGCCATGGGGGGGGCGGG
>OY735233.1:40624391-40641891 GCA_963457665.1 Thysanoteuthis rhombus | reverse complement strand
GATATTATTAACATCATAGATCTTGTCGACACAACGTTTCAGCAGATCCATTCTCCATCCTACGTCACGTGTAAAATCTGAGAAAAAAAAGCAACCCTCTGTAGGACAGAAAAAAACTAACATTACTATATCAATCGAATCAATCCATTTCAGTGGCGTTGGGAATATAGTAATAACCATTCTGCCATTCAAGTATCCGGCCGATTCCGAACTATACACAGGGGTATATCCCAACACCTGCTTTGCTAAGCAAAAAAAGAAAACAAAACCTCACGCTGTTGAAATCGGTGTCTCGACAACATCAAGGTTGCAAAGAAGAGATTCAATTGTTTGGACAACATTTGGAATCTTAATGACTCTTCAAAAAGTTATAGACAAAGGTCTGGGTACAGGAAAGCAATAACGCGCCCTTTAAAGAAAAGTGATTTAAAAGGGAACAGAAGATGAAAGCAATTCGAATCACTGAGTTGTTGGAAAGATCAAAGGGGTTAGACCCATCGATACTTTTCTACCATTCTGTCAAGACTAAAGCGACGAATGGGACAGACGATTAAACAACGATTACCCCCTGTTTACTTTTGATATGCTGAGCCACCATGCAGTTATATTATGTGAATGGGGCTGTTTGAAGCATTGGGGATCTATTGTTGGTTTTTGGCCATCAAATTTATGCGAAAAGAGATTACGCCCTTTCTCGAAGCTGATTCTGGACGAAACATTTTCGTCGCTTGCTAGTTTCATCATCATCATCAGCAGCAGTCTTTCATTGTCCGTCGTTGGACATAGACCTTTCCCAGGTTGCGGCACACTTCTCTACCGTGGGCATCGCGGAGCCAGTATATTCTGAATTGGTCTAGCTTGTCTCTCCATCGAATACTCTGCCGGCTTTGGTTGTGCAAACGATCTCTGTGGATCCATGTCGTGAGTTGTGATGTTGTATGCCATTCTTGCAACATGGCCAGCCCATTGCCGTTTATGTTTTCAATGGATTCTATGATGTCCCTGACTCCTGTCTTCTCCTGGATGTACTGTGCTGTCTTGTAGTCTCTCCTTGTCAGGTTGAGCACAATTCTTTTGTGTGCACGTTGCATGGTTCTCGGTTTGCGAGTCTGTCTCTTGGTTAGGTTCCAAGTTTCATCTCCATAAATGACTATTGGGAGGAGGCATTGGTTGTATACTCTTCTTTTTTAAGATTGATGGAATCTTCTTGTTTTTGAAGGTCAAACTTGCTCTGCCAAAGGCTTGCCATCCGAGGGTGATTCTTCGCTTGATTTTTTTCTTCTTTTGAGGGTCTCATGAAGATCTGTTGTCCTGGGTAGATGTACTGTGGGCGGAGTAGAGTCAATATTTTCTGAACTTGTCTAATTCGATAAGCCGTCTTCTGTTTTACCGGACACAATTTCACATATGATCTCTCTGGGAATCCACAAAGTGAGTTGTGATGTTCAGTGGTTGTCAAATATTCTTGCAACATGACCAGCCCATTGGTATATAGTTTTCCAAATGGATTCAATAATATCCTTGACTCCTGTTATATTTCTATCAAATATACTGTGCTGTCTTGTGATATTTATTAAAAAAGAAATATTATGTCTATACGAGGATGGATCAGTAGGTTCATCAACCGAAACTGTTATTAGCTGATTTTTTATCTGAAAATTTCACAGTATAATTACAAAAAAATAATAAATTTAAACCAATTAATTGTATATTTTCTTCCTAGGACTAATGGAGAACCAATTTTACCCTGCTTTCGATGTGCTCGTATTTGCGTAGTGGGTGAATTTCAATACGACTTCTTTTATCCTCGTATATGTGAGAACTCAGAGAAGTACAATCTGTCTCCCAATTGTGTTTAGTATTCAGGCTCATCCCCAGAGGGCGGAGTACCTCAAAGTGAAAAAAAACAAACAAGTGCATTCATTTCTACTTGTGCAGTGCACATGGTTGGTGCTTGCCATAAAACAGAGGTTTATATTCTGTCCTGCCATTTTGTTTAGTACCCAGGCTGACCAACAGGTGGTGGAGTAGTTCAAAGTGGAAGAACAAGAACCATAAGTTCAACAATGCGTCCACCGTGTGTGATGATTGTAGCAGGAGAATGAGGAGGAGGATGGAAGGCAAGTAGTCCACCTTTGATTTAATTGATTTTCATACTTGTAAAATATTGCAATTGGGAAATATTCTTTGAGTATTTTTTCTATAAACTTTTAGGCATTTTTTAAAACCATTTTCGGTGTTTTTTCTAGCGTGATATCATCAGCAGCCGGTAAAGATTTATTGGAATAGATTTTCTTTTAGTGCATCACACCTTTTATGACGTCACTCCATTTAATAAGATCATACCCTTTATTGACATCATACTTCTTTTTGTTTCCTATTTCTTTTGTTTAACGTAAGTAGGACCAGCAGACCAACCAAATAGAGTCTAATAGAGATGCATAGAGACATCTAAAAAGAAATGTGCTAAAAAAAATGAATAAAAAGCCTTGGTTAATGGTAATCCGTTCTTCATTAGAAAGAATAATTATTACAAAGAAAAACTCAAATATGATTATTCCAGGCTTCGGCAAAAAAATTTCATCTTAATCAAGGCTTAACTAAAATATTACATTATTTGATTGCTATAATGGCCTGGCTTCGCAAAGGAAGAACTAGAAGATTCGTCCATGTCTTCGTAGTTACTAAGCCACTGGGAGTATTATAACAGTATGACTGACCATGGTAATCGCAGCTCAGTTCTGCATATGCTCATGTCGGCTTTAGAGGTCTGCTGTCCCTTTGGAGTACCGGGACACACCACTTACTTTCCTTTTAGAGGACTGACTATATAATAAACTGTGCAAGATTGGAGCGCAGGTCCAAGACACACCACTTGGGTAGATGCCTGATATGGCTATATAGATCTACTGCTTCTTTTAATAAGAGTTAAAGACGATGCATTTGCTTTTGAATTTTGGCCTCAGGTCCTGGACCCTAGTTTTCAGGTTATATATTTTCCTTTTCACTTCCTTTTATTAAGTTTTAACTTAGTATAAGTTTATATGCCCTGATTCTTCTCTTTCGGACTGTACACTACTACCTTTCTTATTCCAAGTTTTTACTGATAAATAAATTGTTTGGTAAATTTGTAGAATACATATTAGTAAGAGGGATTGATTTCTCATAAAATAGCATGTTTATATCATCAGTCTGCTGGTTTTATCGGAGAATCAGATGATATTGAATCTCTTGGGATGTCCAGCACCTTCCCCAGTATTCCTTTCGACCCTAGAACTATCGTTGTCAGCATGATAATGCTTGGATGTCTGAAGGTTGCTGCTAAGAGAAAAAGTGACTAAAAAAACAAATGAAGGTAGGGGAAGGAAGAAAAACGAAAAAAAAGATGAAAGAAATGCAACGGATATAAAATCATAATCTGCTCGTCCGAACGAAACGAAACTAGATTTTATTTTTATTTAAATCCCTATTTTATTGTTATTTATTAAATGATTTAAATCGTCGGCTTCACCAGCTGCTGCTGATATTAAGTTGATTCGTTTTCTTGCCAAATTTGATTCATCATCTACACCAGCTGCTGCTGACATCAAGCTAACGTTTCCGTGCAAAATTTAAATCGTCAACTACGACAATTGCTGCTGATCTCAAGCTCAAAAGTGTATAGTTCTCAATCGTAGTCGTGACGTTGTAGGTAGAAGACGTTTTTTTAGCTTATCTGTCACGAAGTCGACCGTAAACCCAGGCTATCACTTGGAATAAACGATAGCAAAGAGTGAGCAGAGTTAATAATTATAGGAAGAAAGGAAAAAAGAGATAAAAAGGGAAGGAAAAAGAAGGAAATGTATAAAGGGGAGAGGAAAAAGAAGATGAGTCTTCGAGGGGAGAATTGAAATCAAATAAGAAAGACCGAAAGAGAGAAAGGAAGAAAAAAATAGAAAGAAATGAAGGGATGGAAAAAAGAAGTGAAGAATGAATAGGATAGAAGAAAGGAAAACTTTTAAAAAAATAGAAATCACAAAATGGATATGAAAGGGAGGGAGATGAGAGATTATGAAAAATGAAAAAAAGAAAGAGAAGAGTGGAAGAAATGAGAAAGAAAAAAAAAGAAAAAAAAGAAACAGAGAAACAAAGAGAGAGGGGCAAAGGCGAAGGAAAATTGATAAAAAGCCCCCAAAAGACGACACGATAGAAGGGGAAAGACTTGGTCAATGAATGAGAAAAAGAAGAAAAAATACAAAAATCAATAATTTGAAAGATTGAAAAAAGGAAAAAGGAAGAAGAAATGAAATATGTAAATTACAGGGGAAAGTATTCGGCTCTTTCTTTGCCCTCAAGAATTGGCACTTGAAAAAGTTCTTGAATAAATAATTACGACCTGTAAATTGTCAAGAAATCCAAATGTTTATCCCTCAAAAAACGTACGCAAGGCGCAGACGAAAGACACATACACACATATATATACATACATGCACACACACACACACATATGTATAAATGCACACATACACACGTGATATATATATATATATATATATATATATATATATATATATATATGTCCGATAAGTTTTAAAACTCGGACACTTTAAATATCTGAGGTCGTTCGTTTTATACATACATATATATATATATATATATATATATATATATATCGAAAAAGAAATTATGAATATCAGATGGATCACAAAGTTCATTGCCTGAAACAATTTTTAGCTGAATTTTGATCTGAAAATTTCCTCGTATAATGTTCGATCTATGTGAATAAAGGAGTAGCGTGTAATGACAAAGAAAGCAATTATGTTGAAAAATAGATATTTGTTCTGTAAAATGAATGTTTTTTCCTCATTAGGCAATAGACTTATTGTCTTACGTGCGTATATGTGTGTGTATGTGTGTGTCTGTGTTCAGGTATTTATGTGCGTGCATATGTAAATCTGTGTATATATAAATTAATATGTAGATGTATATACATGCATTTATAAAATAACAAATATATATAACAAAATCAAACCAATGGAACAAATATTTCCGTCCAAATGGTGTGTTTACATAATTATAATATATATTTACTCAAGTACATATACATATATATATATATATATATATATATATATACATATATATATATATATATATATATATATATATATATATATATGATGCATATATATATATATATATATATATACATTCCTTTCCATGTGTGTGTATATATATATATGTATAAATGCAAATATACATGTATATATATTTGTGTATGTACATACATATTTATATGTATACAAATATATATATATATATATATATATATATATATATATATATATATATATATATATATATATATATATATATATATATATATTACATAAATTGCACAGCTGTCTCCATTCCAATATATCTTGTGCAACTTAGAAGGAAAAATGCCCTCCCGTTAAGCAAAATGTTTTTATTTATTTCTTATTTTCAATTGCAAAAGTTTTCTTCTTTTGTAAATTGTAAATCCGACGCCACTGAAAGTTTTTATTTTTATTTTTACACGTGGGATGTTCTGCAATGATTTCCAAGAACAGGAAAAAGAATTCAATTTTCCAAAATTGAAAACAAAATGACAACAAAATACCAACAGGGACAACGATGAAAAATGTATATATATATATATATATATATATATATATATATATATATATATATATATATATATATATATATATATATATATATATATATATATATATATATATATATATATATATAAGATTATCAATAGACATAAACCTGGCTTCAGCAGGGTCGAATTCCACTCTTATTTCTATGAAAGATAATTATTGTAACTTTTGTAACATGTATATTCTAAAGATTGATGATGATAGTATTCTACTGCTGTAATAGTATTGAGCTTCTTACAGCGACGGTCGAGTCTCCTTAATCTGGATTCACTGAGTCTTTTCTGTGCCAAAGGTTCTTAGCTACCTCCAATTATTGCCAGATCTTCAAGTTCCGAGTCTTGCATCTTTGAGGTCCGTCGTTCGCAGATCACCAAACAATTTTGTGCAGTAACTTTTTTTTTCGAGCCTTGTAGATTTTGGACCATGTTACAGCGAATTCTACGGATTTTTTCAGGCACTTGTAGTTTATGACCTAACATAGACTACCATAGTTGAGCCACTTTTGTTGAGATTGGAATTGTGTTGCACATCTTGTTCAGAGCTTTGTTAAAGATCAGGCTGTATTGCTATTGGTGTCCGTTTAAAACTCCCAAATGTTTGCAGAGCCAGGTATCAAGCTTATCCAAAGTTGCCCTTTGAGTCCCAAGCTGTGGCAATTATATATAAGCAAAAACACACCCTGCATCATTTAGGTGCAGTCTCTTATTTTAAAGTTTTATGAAGTAAAAGCGGTCTTCATTTGTCGATACCAGACATAAAGATTGTTAAAAATACCATCATTCAATTACGAGTGAACGGTGGAAGCAAAAATGTGACTTTATTTGGCATAGGGTGTCGATGAGTCCAAATAAATCCCAAATCGGATGAAATAATTTGCAACTATTCCATGAATAATTCTCTTTCATTTCTTATCTTCGTTCGAAACAAAGATGGCCAGATATTACAAGGAACATAGTTTTAATCATTCATCTTCTTCTCAAATATATCAATTTTCTTACCTAAGAATGAAAATGTGAAAGCATCGCATCGAAGAAATCTTCCACTTCTTTTTTTGTTGTTTTTTGACATCGAGTCACGAGTTTTCTGTCTACGTATATGACTCATTGGTTTTTGATGAGGGAATCTTGTTACGGAGAGAAAATAAAGTCAACTCTATATGGACGTTTTTTACGCAAATTGACTGAATGTTCGTTCAGAATGTAATTTAAGGGAAAGAATAAAAGCTTGATCAAGAGTGGCAAAAGTTAATTTTATTTCTCTTAGACTAAATATCGAAAAACCGTCACCATCAGAAGTCACAAATGGTTCCGTCTCTCTTTATATGTGCTTGTGTTCGAACGTTCCTGGTCATACCGTTTTGTCTACATATCTATAAAGTGGCAATAATACTCCCCTATACCCTATTTTCTTCAAAACCTCTTTGACATGTTCATCAATTTTCTGGAGTATCTTGATGTTCTTTTAAAATTCTGTTTTAGAAGTATTCCAGTGGAAATTACATCTGGATCCTCAAGAAACGCGTCACGAGCTTTCGATGTACGAGTATGATTCATCGGTCTTTGGTGCAGGAATCTTGTTATGGAAGTAATTTTTGAGAATCTAGATCTTCCAAGATGTTTTTAACTCTATTTTAGATATTTTTCAGTGGAAATAACATCTAGATTTTGGAGAATCTAGATATCTCTACATGTTTATTTCACTTTATTTTAGATGTATTATAAAATCTAGATTCTTCAGAATGTATAAGTTTCTAGATGTTTATTTTAATTGTATTTTAGATGCTTTCCAGTGGAAAATGCCAGTGATGTCATGAATAGAATTTATTCTGACCATATTTATTCTTCGATGAAATCCTTTTCAAATTACTTCGAATTTTGACGCTACGGTTGTTCAAATATTGACTGTGCTGGCGAATACTATTTTGCATTTTTTTTAAACGGGGACGACGCAAATTTGAATTTTGATAACTTTTTTCAACAGTGGAAAAGTCCATTATTTAAAATGGTGGGTCAGGAATAATTTTTTCGACCAACTTCTATTCTTGGGATAGTCAAAGGTTACGTCCGAATAATCAGAAAATCAAGAAAATCATATTGCGCATTTTTTTTGCCTGTTTGTACATACAACCATTCTGCAAAGCTAAGACTTGACTGTTTACGTCGTTGCTTTCTCACATACATACATCTCCAAGGAGTACGCATGGTAATCTGCTCTCATAGGAACCGCCATATTTGTATCGATTGACAATGGTCATATAAATCCATAATGCTTTTTTGTATTATTTTTTCTTCAATCCATATTGTTCATGCTTCAATTTCCCATCACTAACCACCTTTGCAATGTAATGAACAAGGGTAAGAACGGAGGATCTGAGTGTTATTCTCACTGGAAAACTTTTGAAAAAGAATTTTTTTAAAAAACGTTAGAAACATCTTGATTCTGGATAATCTAAATATTTTTGATAAAGTAGGCCCATCAAAAAGAGACACCAAAAAGGTCAGAAAACTTTATTGAAAAAATAAAGAAAAATACAACATTTCTAGAAAGGGCCCAGTCAAGTACAGTGGACAGGAGCGCTGGAATGCACAAACACACGCACATATAAGAAAAAAAAAAGGTGTGGGGCCATTCTACACCTTAGGTGGCTAAGGTGGTTCGATAGCGAAAGTAATCAATACTGATAAAGCAGTAGATATATTAGCTCCTTATACAGTGTTGTCATAATTGATATAGAACTATTCCATAGATAATAAATTACTTAAGCAAAATAAATACTTTAATTGCACAAATATGTATGTGGGAGGAATGATGATATCTTAGTAGTCAACACCCGTGAAATCTCCACAGATTCAGATATAAGGTTGTTTCAAATAATATGTTCTTTGCATTCAAAGATAAATGATTGTATCAACAGTAAAACAGAAAATGTGACCCATTTGAAGCAATAACCCTTTTACGGTGATCATTCAATCATAATATGCTTTCTCTATTAATTGTTTATCCTTACTCAACAGGAATTCAGTAAAGCGCAAATTATGGCTTCCCTAATGTTGAACCTATTATTACGGACATGAAATTCAAAATGCTTTAAGGGGTGATAATCTGTAGGAGAAATGTCAGGTGGGTATGGAGGGTGCTGAGAAACTTCATATCTCAACTCTCTATGCTTTGATATAGTCAGCTGAGAGATGCAAGGTCTTGCACTGTCACGGAGCATTTCATTCAGTTCGTGTGGGACCCATTTTCCAAACTTTTAAACCTTTCTTATTGCCTATATACGACGTGATATAAAGAAGGAGACGAAAGAAGAAGAAAAACGTGTTCATTAAAAAAAAACAACAAAAAACAAAAACAGAATGTTTGTAAATAAACATTGAAAGAGTTGCGTGGTCTTACTTCAAAGGTACTCTTACTCTGATTTCCCCCAAATTATTGACGGTTAAGGACAGCCAAATGTAATTTTATTGTTATTTGCATACTTATGAATAGAAAAACCAAAAACTTGCGTTATTAGGCAAGAACCATAGAAGTATAAAAATCTATGCAACCAACCCAGTTTGTAGTAGAGTGTCACGAGATAAGAGCTTTAATTACAGTAATAAGACTAATCTGCTAAATCATGAAACAAAAAACACATCAGGAAGATCTGAGATAAATAAAATGCACATTTAAATTTGACGAACAAAGGTAAGAATCAAGTTTCTTAAATGAGATCCAAAATCACCCAAAAAGTCGACTGATGATATATCAAATGATTTTTGCATTTTGTCTGAAGTCATTTTTCCAAGTCCTAAATTCTCCAGTAAGTGCTCAAACCTTTCTTTGTGAGTCGTTGGCCACTAATGCCGATAATTCTTCATCGTTTAGAACAGATCTGGACCTCCCTTGAGGTTTATTATTGGTATCCAGATGTCCAGACGTAAGCATATCGAATCAACGCTGTTCTTTATTGTCGCAGTGTTCACTCTAAATGTTTTGTTGACGTGATCAGCTACTTAAACAGTATTACGTCCTATTTGAATTCGTTCTTGAAAATATCTCTAACCTCTTGGATAGACACCAATGGTGTTGAGGACTCAACAACCTTCAATAATAACAAATAATATCTCTATTTACGTTGAATCTGCAAGAAAATTCAATTACAGTAGTAAATCTTCCACGTTTAGGAATACTCTCTCTGAAATAGAAAAAAAAATACAATTCAGGTATAACAACCTTATAGTGACATGTTATTTATGCAAAACTGTCCTCAGTGCAGCTGCTGTTTTGTTTTTGTTTTTTTAACGATAATACTGTGCAACTTTTTCCTGCTTTTTTGTTCCTGGGTAATAAGTAGTATTAGAAACAGTCAATCAAAACTGTCAACGTAGGTTCCTTTGACTTGTTAAGTTGGTCGATCTGGCTTGTTATGTATTGGTAACACGCACAGGTTACACCAATAGAGCTATAGAGCTAATAAAAATTCAAGACTAGTTTCTTAATATTGTAAACAAAAAACTTTTCTTATGTTTTTTACATTTCCCCGAATGTTTTTAAGGTAGAGTACTACATCTACCTAGGACAACGAATCTCCATGAGACCCTCAAAAGAGGAGGAAATCAAGCGGAGAATCACTTTGGGATGGCAAGCCTTCGGCAAAGCAAGATCAACTTTCAAGAACCAGATGATCCCAATAATCCTAAAAAGAAGAGTATACAACCAATGCATTCACCCAAAAGTCACTTATGGAGCTGAAACATGGAACCTAACTAAGAGACAGACTTGCAAATTGAGAAGTATGCAACGTGCACATGGGAGAATCATGCTCAACCTTACATGGAGAGATCACAAGACAGTACGGTATATAAAGAAGAAAACAGGTGTCCGTGACATAATAGAAACTATTAAGAAACTCAAATGGCAATGGGCAGGCCATGTTGCAAGAATGAAAAACAATCGATGGACATCACAACTCATAACATGGATCCCCAGAGATCACATAAGAAACCGAAGCCGACAGAATACAAGATGGAGAGATGAACTAGACAGATTCAGGAAATACTGGCTCTGCGACGCCCATGATAGAGAATTGTGGCGAATCTTGGGGAAGGTCTATGTCCAACAACGGTCGTTAGAGGACTGATGATGATGAAAGTTTTTTTAATGGTTTTTTTTTTCAACGTGAGTTTATGCTGAATTGGTGTCTAATTTTTACCTGCTTGTAATTTTTTTATTTATTCATTTTTTCAATTCGGACCTTTTTAGTAATTGAAGGCAAGAGAAGTACCTTATTCATTGATCAATCGATGTTTTAATTGATCACCCCCAAAACAGCATGCCGCCAAAACACTTTGGACACGTGATGGTTTCTTTTAAGTGATTAAGCATACTAATTTCCTGATTGCTCATGTCTAAAAAGTGGAGAAAATGTCATTTACTTACTTCAAACTTTGCTTTCACGACCAGGGCAGTGATTATTTGAAATTTACTTATTTCGACATGAAGTAAGAAAAGCAATTAAATATGAGCATCGCTATCTCGGCCACAAAAAGCAAGGTTTGAAGGGAATAATTGACATTTTCTATATTTCTTTTACTCATGAGTAATCAGAAAATAACATTTGCATCCTGAGAACAAAAATTGTACTGCACGGTGCAATTATTTAGCTTTTTCAACACATTATTTCTGAACTTTTCAAATTCAATATTTTTAAAGCCCAGATTGCAAGGAACTTTTTCATCGTTATGTGATTGTTTTTCACCTTTTGCCCTTAAAAGTCGTTTGAAACTTATTTGTGTTATTTTTTGTATTGATTCCATTCGTTGCTCTTTTCTTTCCGGATTTTTATTCGAAGGATTTAATCTTGAAACAGAGAATCGTAGAAAACAAAAGGCGTCATAATTCGACAACTAACTTTGGCGACAACGACGACGACAACAACAACAACAACAACAACAATAATAATAATAATAATAATAATAATAATAATAATAATAATAATGAAAAAATGGACAAATTGAAAATTTATGAAATAAAGTATTTAGTTTCTCATTTTCCCAAAGGTCAGAATTACATTTCAAATTGTAACAAATTTCTTGAAAATCTATCCATCTTTCTATTTTATTCTTGTGTCTGGCGTTTTCCAACTGCGTTTACTATTCCGTGGGCGCCGACCGGTTAGTCTTTTGCTCCATCTTTTGTCGTTGCGTCTTGTGTCCTGCCCATCTCTATTTTGTTGCTCAATTATTTATATAGTATCCTCCACCCATAGTCTCCCCTCTGATCCATTTTGATATTTTTCTATTCCTCAGAGTTAACACAACCATTGTTCTTTCCATAACTCTCTTTGCAATTCTAAGTTTGCTCTTGGCTCATTTTATTAGTTTCAATGTTTAGCATCCGCAAATTCAAGCTGGTATTATACATTGATGGTTTATTTCAGGCTTTGGGCACATAGGCAAGGTGCTCTTCAATATGTCTCTATCTATACCAAGTGATTTTATGTTGTTTGTTTTGCTTTCATGATCTTTCTTATCTGTATTACCTGCCCCTAGTGAATGCATTCGTCAAACTCTTCCAGAGTCTCGCCTTACTATTCTCAAGATATGGGGGAGGGCTTTGTCGTCGAACATTATTTTTGTCTTTGTCTTGTCCATTTTTAAGGCGACTTTTTTATATACTACTCCTATTTAGACCAGTCAACTTGTTTTGTCTTTGTTCTGGTGCTTTTAGTGTCATGGAAACGTTATCGGCGGATCACAAGGGGTTAGAATATCTTCAGTCTATGTTCAGTCCCATTCTCGCCAAATTGTAATTGTCAAAAAAACGTTTTCAAGATTTGCTTTTTATCTTGTTCGTATCTCCTTATCGAATTGAGATGAAGATTGTTGTATAGTTCATTGAGTCGAATGCTTCTTCATAATCTACAAAGACCAAGCAAAGTGTTTTGTCGTATTCTAATGACTTTTTGATTAGAGAGAGAAGCCTGTAAGGAACAGCGGCCAAAACGTTGTGTTTGAAAGTTGAACCAAGATGATTTCAACTGTTTAGAACAAGAACCATAAGTTCATGATTCTTCTACTGACCATGATAGTAGTAACAGAAGTGAGAGGAGGAAGAAGGGCAAGTTGTCTTTCTTTGAGACAATTGATTCTCATACTTGTAAAATGTTTCGATTAGGAAACATTCTGTAAGTATTATTTTCAATAAAAATTGAGAATGGCAATTTTTGGCATTTTTTTTTTCTTGTTCAATTTTGGCTTTCATGAGGACTTTGGATATTCAATCATGACATTAGTAGCAGCTGATAAAAAAAGAAAGCATTTTAATGATGTCATGTCCTTCAATGACATCATAAGTCTTCGTTCCTTCCTATTTCTGTTCTTGAAGACTACTGGGACCGACAGATAGATGAACAGACCGATCGAAAAGCGTCTTATAGAGATGTATGGACGCATATAAAAATCTATGCATACAAGCTAAGCTTACTAATTAGCCTTGTTGTAAGAAGAATAGCCAATATTTTAGCGGTTTGCCGTTTACAAAACCTTAGCATGGCACATTTACTAGAGTCCCTATGCTTTTACTAAATATGAGCGCCACACTGTGAAGGAAGAGTTGCAAGCTAGTCTTATAGAGTATTATTACTGCAGTTAATTTGATCTTCAATTTTTGTCCCTGTGCCTTAGATAGCAGGACGAAATGTTTGCTTACCACCACTTTTTATTTCAAGAGAAAAGGACAAAAAGCAAAGATAGAGTAAAGCATTTATTTTATAGCGAGCCGTTACGTATGCAATGTGCAGCTCTTCGTTACTCTCTCTAATACGTCATTTTCTTGCACCTCCCACCAGTACAACCTAAACTACACAGACTAACGAAACATCATCGATATTTTGGAGGTCTGGGGACGCTTAGAAATGCGTCCCCATATAAATAAGAGGTTATTGCTTCTTGCCTTTACGCCATTTCGTCTTACGGAAGGTTTTATTGAAACGCCCAATATCAGGAGGGGGAGGGCATGCAGAGTGCCTTTGTGACGGCTCGCTGTCCATTATACTTTTTAACGTTGCCCTAGATTTCGTATTTCGACCCCTGAACATATATTTTTTCTCTAACCGTTATTTTTCGAATAACACTTTTAAAATTGCCATCCTTTAAGGAGAACCCGACCGGTGGCAAAGAGTGATCGTCCGCCCTAAAAAGAAAAGAAAAAGTGCCCACATTGAACAATCTCAAGAAAAAAAAGGTTGGGGTTGAGAGATAATGACAGACAAAGACAAAAGTAAGTGACAGACACAGATTTAAGGAAACCCTGGAATTTTCATGCTTTTTCCCCAGATTCGGGAAATATAAAGGGTCGGTTTCCATGACCTGCCATCTTCGGATATCAGTTTGATAATTCCACATCAGAAAATGTACATTATGGGGCAACGTCGGACGTAGAAACCTCGCCCGAAGACGTCCACTTCGACGGCAGCAACGCAAAACGTCGCTCGGAATTCGTTCGGGGTCAAGGCAGGGGGGTGAAGAGATCTGGTACGATGGATCAAGAAGGGGCTGGGGTGGTCCTTTTTTTCTGGTGGAAGTGATGATCAGGAACCACGGATTCTGGCCAGCGGCAAATAGTCAGGAAAAGAAGATGGTCCTAATTTCGTCGATTAACTTGACATTGCGACTATTATTATTATTATTTCGGAATCTCACACCAGTTGCCTGGTGGTAACCGCTGGAGTTTGAGTGACAGCAAGTCTCCTCAAGTCTCCAGCCCTCCCCTCCTCGTACTCATAGATCGCAGCAATTCTGCAATTTACAGTTTCACACCGGTTGCCCAGTGGTTATCGCTGAAGGCTGAGTGACAATAAGTCTCCCCAGGTCTTCAGCTAACGTCTCCTCTCTCTTTCGCATATCATGATAAAGCTACGCTTCGTTGCAGTCCTTATATCTCTAGCACCTTCCTCAGTATCCGTCCAGTGCCCAGCAGTGCTGTGGTCTGTACGGTCTCTATCCTCCCCCTAATCCCGATCTCCTCCAGTCTCTCCCTCAGCGTTTTGGGGACAGTTCCTAGTGCGCCCACTATGACCGGTACTACCCTGGTTTTCATGTTCCACATTTTCTTTAACTCCCTTGCTAGGTCCTGGTATTTTTCCCTTTTCTCACCCTCCTTCTTTTTTACTCTATGGTCTGCAGGTACAGCAACGTCTACTATTTGGCAGGCCCTCCTTTTTTTGTCTACTATTACTAAGTCCGGCCTTCTTGCCTGGATGAGGTGGTCAGTTTGGATGTCAAAGTCCCACAGTAGTTTGTGGTTGTCATTCTCCAAAACTGCCTCTGGCTTGTGCTGATACCACTTTTCCCCATGGTTGAATCCCATTTGTTTACTTAGTTCCCAGTGTATCATCGTTGCTACTCTATCGTGTCTATGCTTATACTCCTTCTGGGCGAGTTGGCTACATTCACTAGTTATGTGGTTTACTGTCTCATCTCTTTCACCGCACATGCGGCATTTGCTGTTTGTCTGTGTTCTGTCGATTTTTGCTTTTATGTAGTTTGTCCTTATGCTTTTGTTTTGGGCTGCCATGATGAGCGATTCTGTTTCTCTCTTAAGGTTTCCCTTTCGTAACCACGTCCATGATTTCTCGTCTGCTATTTCTTTTATCTGTCTTTTAAACTCGCCGTACAATTTTTTCCCTTCCCACTTTTCTTTTCTAGTTTGCTGTACTGTTCCATTGTTTTCTACTTTATTGTTTGTCGCACTATCCCTTGCGCTCTTTATGATTTCTTCACTATTTGTTTGCACATATCTATCTAGGACTACTTTAGCTCTCTGGACACAATCTTCTATGCTGATGAGCCCCCTACCACCTTCTTTTCTCTTAACGTATAGCCTATCTGTATCATCCCTAGGATGTAATGCTTTATGCATCGTCATAAGTTTCCTTGTTCGCCTATCCATTGATTGGAGCTCTTCCTTTGTCCATCCTAGGAATGGTCCTGTATACCTAATTACTGACACAGCCCAGGTGTTCATTCCTTTTATTAGATTTCTGCTATTTAATTTGGTTTCTAATATTTTCCTTATCCTTCTGAGGTATTCTCTCTTAATTTTCTCCTTCATCTCTTCCCGTTTTATCGTGTCACATTCAAGGACACCTAGGTACTTGTATCGGTCTTGTGCAGTCAATGCCCTAATCTTGTTGTTGTCCGGAAGTTCAATTCCCTCAGTCATTGAAAGCCTTCCTTTATGCATCACCATGATTGCACATTTTTCTATCCCAAACTCCATTCCTATGTCCTCACTATATTCCCTTACTTCGTTGAACAGAGTCTCAAGCTCTCCCCTGTTTTTTGCAAACAATTTAATATCGTCCATGTACATTAAGTGGTTGACCTTACCTTTTGTTTTAGAGAAGTGGTATCCTTTGCTGTTTCTCAGGATTCTGTTAAGCGGTATCATTGTTAGAACAAATAATAGTGGGGACAACGAGTCTCCTTGGAAGATTCCCCTTTTTATCCCTACCTCGGCTAGTTTGTCCCCTGCGGCTGTCAAATCTACTTTCCAGTTTTTCATCGAATTACCAATGAATTTAACCACCGGTTCGCTAATTTTGAACATTCTAAGGCATTCGAGTATCATTTTGAACATTTATTATTATTATTATTATTATTATTATTATTATTATCATCATTATTATTATTATTAATAATAATAATAATAATAATAATAATAATAATAATAATAATAATAATAATAATAATAATAATAATAATAATAATAATGAGAAGAAGAAGAATGAGGGAAGAGAGGAGAGACTTTCATTGTTGAAGTGGAAATTAGAGACAAATGAAGGCAAATGAAGAAATGGAAGAGAAAAGAATGAGAAACCTAAAGAAAATAAGAGGTGAAGAAAAATTTGGAGAAACGAAGGAAAGTATGAAAAATGGTGTAAGGAAAGAATGACATAATAATGGATATGAGAAGAAATTGAAAGAAAACTAAATGAAAAAAAAGGTAGAAGACCAAGAAAGAAAGAAATAACACAGTGTGGATGAAAGGAAGGAAGAACAAAGTAAGAATCGAGAAAAAAAATGAAGAATGAATAATAATAAAGTGGGAAAAGAAGATTGGATGAAGGAAAGAAGGAACATATAAATAAGTAAATGAAAAGAACGGAAGAAAGAATCAAAGAATGTAGGAAAAAATGAATGAAAGAAGGTAAAAAAATAAAAAAAGTAACAAAATGAGAATGAATAAAAAAAAAGAATTAATGATGAGTAAATAAATGAAAAAGCTGCAAAGAAAAATCTGAGTGGAAGAAAGGCGAAAGAAAAAATGGAAAATCGAAGAAAAATGAATAAGAGATCGAACGAATAAAAACCCTGTGAAGGAAAGGAGAAAAAAGAGAGTTAATTAGTGGAAGATAGAACAAAGGGAAAAAAGAATGAAGTGAATGAAAATGCATGGATAAGACAAAGAAAGTTAAAACATAATGAATGAAAAAAGGGACGAAGGAGTACAGGTACGAGCGAGGCATCTTACTTCAAAAATGAAAAAGAGAAAAAGAAAGAGGAATTTTAAAAAAAAGAAATGAAAGAAACCCAATCTTTGCAGAATCAATAAAAATGGTGAAGAATAAAAGAAGAAACGAACAAAAAAATAAAGACAGAAAGGAAAACAGGAAAAGAGAAAGAATTTTAGAATCAAATAAGAGATAATCATAGAAGTGTTGAACAAAAGAAAAAGTCAGAAAATTACAAAGAAAAAAAGAAGAGAAGAAGGAAAGGTAACGAGAGAAAAATGAAAAAAAAAATCACGAAAGAGAAGAAGAAAATCAAAAGTGTCATATGTGAAAA
>OY735233.1:40611891-40616891 GCA_963457665.1 Thysanoteuthis rhombus | reverse complement strand
AAGGCAGCTCCCAAACCAACTGAGCTAAAATGACAAGCCTTCATCATCATCAGTCTTTTAACGTCCGTCGTTGGACATAGACCTTCCCCAGGATTTGCCACACTTCTCTATCATGGGCATCGCAGAGCCCGTACTGCCTGAACTTGTCTAGCTCGACTCTCCATCCAATATTCTGCCGGCCTCTGTTGCACATGTGATCTCAGGGGATCCATGTCATGATTCGTGATGTCAACCGCCATTTGAGATTTTTAATGGATTTTATCTTTTCTCGGATGTACTGTGCTGCCTTGTGGTCTCTCCATGTGAGGCCCAGCATTATCCTTTCATGTGCACGTTGCATGGTTCTCAATTTGCAGATCTGTCTCTTGGTTTATATACCAACATATCCAGTTGCTGAGGATTATTCTGCCATCTTGTTAGAGTCTCGTTCACTACCTCTCAACAATATGCGTTGTAAAGGCAATATGAGTTACTCTCACATGATGGCTGCGCAGTTCTCTCCAGGTTATCGGTTTCTGCCCAAGGTGAGGTGTTCCAACTTACCCAACGATCCAACTACTCCCTGCCCAGGCTTGATAACCTAAGTCTGTTTGTCTTCATTAAAAATGAATTTCTTGTTAAGGGTAGAGACGTTCCACCGACGCAAAGAAAAATTGAAAATATTCGTGGCAACATGGCTCAAACATTCCACCGTAAACACAAACTTGCATTCGGTTCTATTTCGGGATAACCCAGTCATCAAAACGAGGCACAGATGAGCAACAGATACAATTGGCTAAATACGACATCTTCAAAAGCCAAAACGAGGCATCCGTCGCCATTTTGTTTTGTTTTGTATTGTTTTTTTCTCGGACATTTTTTGTTTTTTGTTTTTATTCTCGTTTTCTTTCCTTTAAGCGCTTGATTAGATGAAAAGATTTCGCTTCAAAAGACTCCCTTACTAAAAATGTTTTTCCCTCAACAAAAAAAAAAATCTTTTTTTCTTCTTTTTACTTCAAAAGGCGGAAAATACATGTTTGCCGAGTCGACTCGCCTTGGATAAGTTTTTTTCGTCTGAAAAATATGCCCTAAATCCATGGAAACGAACGAAATATACAAGCCGATTTGTAATACCTACATACAAACTAGAAAACTGCTCTATCGGGGAATTTTCAGCTATTTCCTGTGGAATGTCCCCTACTCCCTTTCAGGGATGGGCCATAGCCCCTGGGGTCGGGCATAATCCAGCTAGCATGTACATGTAAATTGAACGGAAAGTAAGGGTTCAGTTTAGCATTATAGTAACATTTCTAAAACCCTTAAAATGTTCCCCCCCAAGACAACAAAAAACTTTTTTATGGTTTTCCCCTAGGTCCACTAAGTATGTATAACAAATTTGGTTGTCCTACATCAAAAATGCACCTACGGAAGGAAGTAAGCTTTCAGTTTCGCATTATAGTACATGTAGATAAGACGGCCCTCTAAAACACACAAAAATTAGTTTTTTAAGAAAACCAATTAGTCAAAATTCTTCCCGTAAGTTCACTTAATATGCATACCCAATTTGAACTATGCCCTTTTAAAACACTGTTTCCTACCGTATGTCAATTAGAGTCAGGGACATCATAGAATCCATTAAAAAGCTCAAATGGCAGTGGGCCGGCCATGTTGCAAGAATGGCTGACAACCGATGGACCTCACGACTCACACCATGGACCCCCCGATATCACGTGCAGAACCGAGGCTGGTAGAATATAAGATGGGGAGACGAGCTAGACAAATTCAGAAAGTACTGGCTCTACGACGTCCATGTTAGAGAAGTGTGGCGAATCCTGTGGAAGGTCTATTTCCAACGACGGACGTTAAAAGACTGATGATAATAGTAACAGGTTATAGAGACAGAACTTGAGTTAAACATGTGATTCTTGTAGTTCTGATAACAATGCATGCTTGTCCAATATTGTCATCGTCGGATCTGGTGATGATTTAAGCCCAATGAAAAGAGTCAAAGTTGAAGCTTATCTTGAAGATACCTCCTTCAAGTTGTAATGAACTTCCGAAGAAGTGGGAACATCAAAGAAAAGTGTATTCATCATCAAGAAGATACTGAAAAATGGTGGAAAGCTGTCTCTTCAGCGTACTGGGAAGTGTGAACAAAAAAGTGTGTCAACTCTAAGACGAAACAGAAAGCTGGAGTCAATTCAGTGGTGAATTTTACAGAAGATGTAAAAAAAAAAAGAAATATCAGCAAATAACTCAGTTACAGTCGGCTGACTCATTGACACACCTTTTTATTTGGTTGGTGCAAAAATAATTGCGGTTTTTTTTAAATTTCAATCTTTGAAGTTTATTTTAGAATAAACTATTGTCTAGCTCTGTTCATGAATTATAGCATCTTGAAGTATGAATTTCGTTCTATTTATTACAGCTGAATATCTTCTTTCCACTATTTAATACGGTTTGTTTGATGTTGTCAAATGAAAGATGGGGACAATGAAACTGCGAGAAATCTTGTATAAGTTTAAAATGGACGTAAAGCAGCGGAAACTGCTCGCAATATCAATTAAGTATTGGCTAGGTAATAAACGTACCGCTCAAGATTGGTTCCCAAAATTTCGAAACGGAGATAAGAGCCTTGACAGTGTGAACATCTTTCTGTGACTGACAACATCCAATTGAGGGGCTATTATTGAGGGGGGAAATACGCAAAACATCTCAAGAGGTTGCAGAGGAACTAAACATTGAGCATTCAACAGTTATTTGTTATTTGTACCAAATTGGAAAAGCAAAAAAGCTCAACCCTGACCCTTAATGAAAAGCTCGCATGTCTCTGAAATAAAATGAAGTAGGTTACGAAACAGTATCTCACCCGGTTTGCTCACCACGCCTCTCTCCGACCGACAACTACTTTTTCAAACATTCCATCCTCTTTGTACACGGGAAAGTCGTCTATGGCCAAGCAGCAACTCAAAACGTCTTTAAAGAATTCAATGGTTACGACCCCAAAATTCCAGGTTTCCAGAATAAATGGAATTGTTTCCGATAGGCATGGATGTCCAGATTCTGAAGGTTCTTATTTCGAAGGAGAATTTCTATTCCAAGTTGAGCTGTACCACTTTGAAGTTGATGGTGAAAAACTGCAACTATTTTGCACATTATTTTTTTTCCTATAATCCATAAACATCTTGAAGGCATTGTAGTTTCATTGGCTATCTGATGAGCTAAGAATGATGAAACACGGGTTAATCGTTGTTATAGACCAAATTTATGCATCGAATTGATATACTATCTCTTCTCAAAGTATTGAGCACTATTGGAGGAAAGATTATTCGGATTGATTTATACAACTAGTGGTATATATTTTATACACACACAGGCATATCTATCTATCTCTCTAAATATATATGTATATCCATACTTCAAAATTTGAAGTATATACACACGAGTACCTTAAAAATATGTAAATACATACGGAAACACTCATACATACATATTTATTAAATACAAAAAGATGTAAACACTCATAGATATAACGTAAATAAAATGTTTGGTGATATTCTTATATAAAGAAATCTAAATCTATGTATATTGGACGATATTATAAGTATGTATGTGCGTGTGAATATACATATGGCCTCAGATGAAACTTACACGTAGCAATATACTTATACATTATCGGATTTCTCATATGAACACATATATCATACATATGTATGTACATGCGAGTGTATAAATAGGCACACACACATACACACATACACACACACATATATATATATATTTATATATATACATATATATATATATATATATACATATATATATACATAAATATATATATATGTATATGTATATATATATATATATATATATATATATATGTATGTATATATATATATATATATATATATATATATATATATATATATATATATATATATATATATATATATATATATTTATATATATAATGAGAAAGTTTCCATTGGCGATAAACTGAAAGTCTCCCTAATTAACGGCAAATATACATTTCTAAATTTTTAACTTGCTTGAAAATTCGACAAAAATGGCTATTAAATCCCTGAAGCTATGAACGATGTATCAGTTCATGTTCTTTTTTTCAATCCAACCAAAACAATTTTTTTTTCTTTTACGTCTGTGTAAATAGAGGAGAAATTAATCATATTACCTTCTCACTTACTTGTACTTGTAAAATCGTGACAGAGCACTAAATTCTTGAATGGAAGTTTGGTGCAACCCCAACATTACCACTTTCCTTCTCTGATTTGCACTTGTACTAAACTAAACCAAACTCTACACAATCATATGCGTGTGTGTGTGTGTGTGTGTGTGTGTGTATGTGTTTCTGTATTTATGTAGGTATGTCAGTACTTTTAGGTGCCTAATTACCGCCCTCATCTTGCTTATAATTTGGGGGAAAAATCCCCCCCTCTCATTAGGATCCACCTCTTCCGTCTAATTAATTTTCTAATTTTTCCTTCCTGATAACAGGGTGGGGTGAATAGATTTGTCATAATTCTCCTATCAAAAGACAACTATTAAACAATGCAAGAGGGAGAACTTGTATCTGGTAATTCCTGTGGTTTGGAGATTTCGTACAACCAAAACATCTTTCTGTTCGATTCTTTCTGTTCCTCTCAATACTGTATGTTTTCACTTCCCAAGTGCCCACCTTGTCTTCACTACAAAATTTCCCAAATGACTTTGTTCAGATCCGACTAAGTTTTGTTGGTGACCATAGTTTACTACCCACCCTGGCTGATTTCAACACCCCTGCTAATTGAATTGTATTCCTGCTTCTTCCGACCCCTTCCGCTTATAAAATTGTGACTTATCTTCTAACACTATTTATTCCGAACCCCTATTTATTTGATTATGACATATGTTCTAAGCGACCCGTGCTTACTAAATTGTGACAGACTTTGCGGTCCTATGCTTATTCAGACACTCGATAATTAAGTACCTAATGTTAAGATCGTAGCCTTAATCATGGAGAAGGG
>OY735233.1:40589391-40606891 GCA_963457665.1 Thysanoteuthis rhombus | reverse complement strand
CCCCTCTCCCTCACTCACTCTCTCTCTCTCTCTCTCTCTCTCTCTCTCTCTCTCTCTCTCTCTCTCTCTCTCTCCTTCTTTCCTACATCCTAGTCTCTTGTCCTTCCAACCAATCAGTTTTTCGAGGCCAAGGTGTAACATAAGATTATTACCATTTGGGGAAGTGGGGTCTGGAAACGCTCAAAATTTATTCCCTTATAAATCGATGCAAATTGTTTCTTCATTTTACAGCAGTCCGGCGTACGAAAAGTTTTTATAGTAACGCCCTTCTTTAGGGTTATCGGAGAAACTAGTATCAATAAGGGCTTTTGTGGCTCAAAGCCAACTCTCAGAAATTATTGGATACGTGTACATATATATTTAGAGGTGTTAGCATCTTTTGCGGTGATCGGTGTTACTGACTGACGTATCGAAATGTTTTCTACGTCCCTTGACATTGACACTTTAGATGTTTTTCATCAGAATGTAAATGTTTTGGGCTAAGTTTACTTGTTAGAAATCACTATTTAGATGATTTTTTATCAAATAAGTTATATTTTTATTCAATCCATAATGTTAAAATAAGTGAACATTTTTTACGTAATCAGTAATATTTTAATACCATAAATCTTGCACATCAGAGTCACATTTAATCCATCTATATAAAAAGCAAATATGCGAATCAGTATGTTTGTTTGGTTGTTTAATTGTCTTTCAGGTCAGAGTCCTATTATAACTTAATAGTTATTATACATTGGTCCAGGTGGTATACGTAAACTGAGCTAAAACAAAAAGCAATTAAAAGCTTGTAAAATGTGATGGCCAGTTGTTATAACAACGAAGAATACGTAAAAGAAACGCTAATCGTTTGAAGCCGAAAAAAACGACTAAGTGTACGAGTGATTGAAAAAATGTCTAATGTTTATTGAATGATAGATTTAAGATTTAAAACTTTATATCCAATCACCCTTTCAAACAGCTGGAGTTGAGTTTAGATTTTAGAAAATTAAATTAAGATACTTGAGTTATTGAAAATAAATTTACAGGTAAAAAAATGCATCAGCTCCCTTGTGCCGATCTATGCATAAATAACCTTGTTATTTATAATTGACGCTCCCTCTTTTAAGGTTGAGCCCTCTTAGGTAGGACACTCGTCTACTATTGCTCTTCCAACTCTGGAATGGAGCACTCTGGTAGATGAGGAATTATGCGTAAGTAAATATATCGCTTAATTCAGTTCTACTTCGTAGGGCAGGAGTAGAGCAGCTGTCTCTGGGTCTGAAACGAAGGTCTCGATCTCATCCCGTGGAAAGGACATTGGATAGTCTATAGCCACACCAACGAGTTGTAATACAACGAAACAACTACGGATGATACAATTACTAATTATTATCATTATATATATATATATATATATATATATATATATATATATATATTCGAAAAATAACTTAGGTATTTATAGGAGGTCTAAGATTTATTTTGACTCAATTCTAGATGCAAACTTGAAAATAATGTTGGCAATGCTGCCCTTGATAGATCATCACACAAGAAAATGTCTAGCGCGTCTATGATCTGACTTTCAGACCAGTTTATGTTGTTTTCCAAAACGCCCACCAATGCCCCCTTCCCTGTGCTGTTGGTAACTGATTTTTTTTTTCCAAATGTGACAGAATTTTTTCGACACTTCTGTTATCTCTCCTGGTCGGCTTCCGACTAATTTTTTTCGTGTTCTGCTTTGGCTTCGAAAATATAAACGAGGTGTCCTCCAGACTTCAAGCAATGATTCTTTCAAGTTTGTACACAGTGACTATCCGCCGGGGGTCAGGGGTTGGCTTCCTTTGGCGGACGTTGTGGCCAGACTTATTTTTTCCCAATTTTATTCCCCCAGAACTCACTTCTGTAATATCATACACATACAATAGACTCGTACATACATATCCTGAACTCACTTTGGCGTGTGCTCTCACGGTCTCTCCCTGTCTCTGTCTCTCTTTCTCCATATATGTGTGTATATGTGTGTGATCATATATATATATATATATATATATATATATATATATATATATATAAATATAAAATCACACACACACACACACACACACACACACACACACACATATATATGTACCTATAAGGACATGATGGTTAGACTCATGCATACATATGCAGAACTCTTTCTCTCTCTCTCTCTCTCTTTCTCCGTCTATCTATCTATCTATCTATCTATATGTATATATATATATATATATATATATATAAGTTATTAGTCACCAACCTATATATATATATATGTGTGTGTGTGTGTGTGTGTGTGTGTGTGTGTGTGTGTGTGTGTGTGTAGTGGATTCCGATAATAGAACCAGTGGTTATTAAGATCAGCCTCAGAATTTGACCGATCTTGTAAGACCCGATTCAAACGTATGTAATCATTGCTAATTTGCTCGGTTTATTACGATCAATGCACCGTTTATTTGGACCAAGCTGCAGTGCCATCGAATCAACACTTTTGGAAATAGAATCCAATTGACTTTCTAAATATTTTTTTCAGTTCTCCAAGTAACAATCTTTCAAATATTCTTAGCTTGTGACTCAAAATTTCACAAAAGTTATGTGGATCCAAGATTTATTTCGATGGTGAGATAATTTTCATCTTTTCACACATCAATGTATTCACTCATGCTTGCCAATACAATATTTCCAAAAGTTCTCTTTCTTGAAAGGTAAAGCTGGGGTTCTTTGTCTGCTCGTACAGTGTAATAGTTAGCACGTCTACCTCACACACTGTAGGAACCGGGTTCAAGTGGTAAAACTCTCCATAAGTACATATTTCCCTATGAACTCAGCAGCTAATTGAGTACACTGTAAGCAGTGTGATAATGTTGGAGGTATCCCGTCAGTGAACTTGCATCCTGCCAAGGGGGGGGGGGACAAAAAAAATAAATTGCAAGTATCATTAACCTGAGTCCTGCAACAGAAGCATAAAAAGTATGTGTGATTATATATATATATATATATATATATATATATATATATATATATATGAGGGCATCATGGTTAGACTCATGAATACATATCCTGAACATCGGTTGTCATACTCGATCGAAGTTCGTGTCTTAAAGACGCCGTACTTTTGACCATTTGCAAAAGCAGTATTGATTAAATTTAGGGGTGGATCCAGGATTATTCACGGTTATCTTCCGTGTATTATAATTGTATATTTGCTGATTCTCACAAGGTTCCTAGAGACAATGGCGTGGGCAGAGGTATGCACTTTCTGTGTTCTTTGTAGTAAACTAAAGGGCACTACGTTCCACCTTAGCCATCCCAGCCGATTGACCATCCCAGTCAGAAATTCAAGCGAAATGGAGAAAAAAGAAAAAAAATCCCCTCCCTCTCTCTCTCTCTCTCTCTCTCTTGAGTGACCACTAAGTGTATAGCAAATTATCAACTCTTTATCTTTTAGAGAGACACTATTAAGTGTTCGTCGTCTGACAGGGTAATGAAATGGTTTCCCTCTCCCACACATCAAAGGATGATCAGTTAAAGACGATTCAATGACCATAAACAACTTAAGTTGGAAACATCTAAAAGCAAGAATCAGACGAAATTGTACGAAACGAAATGATGAGTGGGAAAAAATTCAGAGACAGACGGCTTGAAAAAACGGTAAAATATTTGGAGAAATGTTCAAGCGTTTCGCAAATATTTTTTAATATTATTTTGATTTTGTAAAATATTTGAAATTCTTAAATTCTCCCTTGAAGCATTTTTTTAATAAAGCATTTAAATTTTTCCTATATTTTTTTCCTAATTTTCTCTACATTTGCTTTTATCGTATTTGATAATTTTTCAGTTTTGGCTTGTCTCATATCTCTGATATATATATAAATATACATATATATTCGATATCTCTTCTCTCTTAATGAATTCTTCGATATGAAACTGTCATTTTATTCAAACAAGAAGAAAATTGAAAAAAAATCATGGAAGAAAATATCATTACAATACAGGTCTGGTGAGTCACTCGATGGAAACCGTCACGTGACCATTGTCTTTTGGCAGCGTACTATGTTGGGGGTGATCAATGAAAAAGCTACTTTTTTTTGTCTTTTGTTGCACAATGATTATTGAAAAAAAGACTTGATCTAAAAACTAGCAAGAATTCTACTGGGCACAAATAAATGATTAATTCAGGAAAAACTTGCATTGTAAATTGAACTCTGAACTTGGAGACTATAGAGGGAGAGAATTTCCATCAAAAACAGTTTTTTTTCCCCAGACTTGACAAGGAGTGAATATATTCTTCAGTCCTCCAGCTCTATTGGGGTGAGATGCATGAGTGATACATCCATAGTCAGTCTGGCTTGCCAGATCAACTTGAAAACTGATGAAACCTGTGTTGACAGTGTTGATGGCAGTTTTTGTTGGTGGTTTCTTCAAACAATAAAAAAAACATTTCCCGACTGACCTACACCATTTATTCCACCATCATAGCAAATCTTCTGAAAGAGTTTTTCAAAGAACCAATAAATTTCAATTGAAGGCCTTTTCCATTTGATGGGGGTTCTTATCTGTAAGGAAGTTGATAGATCAAGGCTTCTCAAAGTAAATACAACTATGGTTCGCCGAAACATTCGAACATCTTTTTCTTGTTGCCAATAATTAAGTAAATAGACTTTCTTTTTTTTAAAATCTCTATGAAAAAATGTACGTCTTATGGTACTTATTTATTGCAAAATGCCTCTATGCTCTTCATAAATTGGAAAAAAATATTTTTCGTGCGTTTTTGGAATTCGTTTTTTGAAAAGGTATATTTGAACTTTAAAACGTATTATATACTACAAATACGTTGCAAATTTGGATGAATTACTAAGACTAAGTCATTATCTATAATTGGCAACTGTCGTAAAGATATAGCCACGATTTGACATAACGTGTTGAAATAAACGAGCATATAAATCCTAATAAAGCTAATTGAACAACCGTAGCCATCAAAAACGGCGGAGGGTTCTATATTTTTTCTTATATGTGCGAGTGTTTGTCCGTTTGTGCTTAGTCGTGAGTTCCTGTGCTCCTGGCCATACCGTTTTTTCGACAGACTTGGAAATTGGCATCAGTAGTCTACTAGATACCCTCTTAAATTCATTTCTCTTGATTTGGGAGAGAAAAGCTTAATAAAAAATTTTCAGGTGGGAGGGGGCTTGACGGGTTTAATAATATCATTTAGACTCTCCAGAATCTAAATATTTTTAGATGTTTATCCACTCCATTTCAGATGTTTCCCATTGGAAAACGCTGTTGATGTTATGTATAGAATTTATTCAGACGATAATCATTCTTAGATATATTATTTCAACATGACTTAAAGATTTGACGCTATGGTAGTTCAGTTATTGACTGTGATGGCTAGTTTTATCTTCATTTTAGTCTTTAGTGAAATACTTTTGTGAGCCTTTATTTGTTTCTGTGCTTGGTTACCGTAAGATAATGACTAAAGTCTAATTACATACATTTTTAGTATCTATTGTTTTATAACGGTGAGTAAGGCGTCGTAAAAAAATTTGCTCTTTCAAAATAGGTTGAGAGCGGAACATCTTTTTTCAAATACTAATATAATTTTTTCTTATCAAAACATTGGTATGATATGTTGGGTATATTGTCTCCGTCGTACCTTGTCGAATTTATGATATGCAATCAGATACAGAACAAAAGATGGGTCTTTAATTTCATTACTGGGTTTATTTCCTCTTGATATGTTTTCTATTTATATCTTTCCAAAAAATACTTTTGGGACCTTTGTATTCAGGGTTGAACACCGCCAGGTTTGAATACTTCAAATTAAAGTATACCAAATTTTTTGGCACACGGAATCACGTTTTTCGATATGACAAAGGACTTGACTTCGAATTGAGATGAAAGTTTTTCTGCCTACGACAAACGTTGCAAAGTCTGCGAGAGCCAACGATTTTGAACATTTTTTGGTTGATGAGCTAGCCTCATTAACCAATTAACAAATTTTCCTGCCAAAATATCTGACTTTTCCTCCAGTCGTCTTGCGTTATTGTCACTCTTTGATGCAAAGGGTCCTATCTATCTCAATCTGTTCACATACATTTACGTATCAATCTCTATTTATATCTATCTATCTTTCTCTCTATATTGATCTGTTCGTTATCTATCTATGTTCATCTATCTCAGTCTATTCGTATCTATCCATATATCTATGTTAATGTTCTATTTTCTATCTATCTATCCCTGTTCATTTATCTCTGTCAATCTGTTGATATCTTTCATCTTATCTCTGTTGAAATTCTATTTTGTATCTATCTATCTATCTATCTATCTATCTATCTATCTATCTATCTATCTATCTATCCGTATACATCTATCTATCAACCTCTATTTATACCCATCTATCTTTCTATCCATTTTAATCTGCTTGTTATCAATCTATCTTTGTTCTTTTATCTATCTTAATCTTTTTGTATCTCTCTTCCTATCTTTGTAAATATTCTATATTCTATCTATCTATCAATCAATCTCTGTTCATCTATCTATCTATCTATCTATCTATCTATCTATCTATCTATCCCAGCCCGTTCATATCTATCCATTGATCTAGCTATCCCAGTCGGTTCATATCTCTCTATATCTCAGTCTGTTCATCTCTCTCTCTCTCTCTCTCTCTCTCTCTCTCTCTCTCTATATATATATATATATATATATATATATATATATATATATATATGTATATATATATATATCAGTATAGTTAGCTTATTTAACTAGTTACCTAGCTATTCCCTCTCTAGGTATTTCTTAGTGAATGCATCTTTCCTCTCTCTATCTATTTACTTCAGTCCGTTCATATCTATCTATCTATCTATCTATCTATCCCAATCTGTCCATATCTATCTATTGATCGATCTATCCCTGGCGGCAATTGCACTTCCAATTGAGGTTGATCAAATTTCTCGACCCCCATCAGTAATTGATTGAAATGTCGATTCCTTGGAAGAAATTCACATGCATTGCTTTTTTTTCATTTATTTGTTGAGTTCACTGATTCGTTTTCCTTCAAATAAAAAAAGTTACATAATATTGTTTTTCATTATTTCTTTTTTCAAGCCTGTTTGACACTCTTGATTCGTATTTGAGGGAATGACCCCAGGCAAGATAATCATCGCTCCACATCACAAATATTTTATTTATTCATTTTAAAGGTGGATATATATATATATATATATATATATATATATATATATATATATATATATATATATATATATATATATATATATATGTGCGTGAGTATATATATATATATATATATACATGTATATGTGCATATATATGTTTGTGTGTGTGCTTGTATATATGTATAGATATTTATGCATATATGTGTGTGTGTGTATATATATACATATGAATATGTATGCATATATACGTGTGTGTGGGTATATATGTAAATATGTATATATGAAAATATATATTTATTTACATATGTGTGTGCACATATATATGTATATTCATGCACACACACACACACATATATATATATATATATATATATATGTATATATATATATATATTGCTTTATAGCATATAGAAACTCTCATTTGAAATGATCTCCCGTCTCTATGCAGTTCATGTTTCTGCTCAATGGTAGGAACAACACTACTTTGGAGTGGCTACCCCATCCGTCACAGGTTCGATTCATATTCTTATTCTTTGATTCCTATTCTTTAATTGTTTATTCTATTTATGTTGTCTAGGCCAAGTGATACATTAACTGTGTAATGGGTGGAGACCATTTCAAATAAGAGTTTCTGTATAATATAACGCATGGGACAGGAAAGAAGAACTGAGGAAATTGATCAGGTATAAGCAATTTCAAACCTTGTTCAAATATATATATATATATATATATATATATATATATATATATATATATATATATATCAAACTATCCATATACATTTATTCATCGATCTATCTATATATCTATATCACTTCTGTCTCTTCCTATCCATCTATCCATCGATTTATGTATTCATCCATCTATCTATCTATGTAGGAATATCCGAAATGAAATAGTTTTGCCTCCGCCCCCAAATAGCTAAAGAAAAATGAGAGAAGAAATGATTTTGACACATCATAAGAATTCGGATTGAATAGAGTATTTTTCTCACTCATGCCTTCTTTTATGTCCTATCAGCCGAACGCACTCAAGAGTTGGTATAACATTGCATTGACTACAGTAAACTACAAAAGAACTAATTCGCTTAATTATTTGGCGGGAAATGTGAATAGAGGGAGGTAACTCTCTGATTTATTCTATACTGTGTACGTTTTATTATTTTTTTTAACTCTTTCTTTTTTTATGTATTGATTTTTATAACTATCTAACAGATCTTCTGGGTTTGTAGTTCTTTCGAATCTTAAACTAAAAGGAAATTTGGGGTTTTCATTCTCTTAGACAGAATTTGTTTTGTGCATAAATCATTGATTTGTGTGGTCGAATTCCAGTTATTTGCACTGTTCTAAGTGGAGCACTCTCGAAAGCAAATAATGCCTACTTTTAAACTCTTTCTGATCCATTGCTATCATCAAATCACCGTAGCCCTCCAAATGGCCTGCCACCTACCAACCAGTCAAGTGGGCTACACTGTCTTCCCTCTTTGCTCGTCTATGCGTTTGTGTGTGTGTCTCTGGTTGCCCCTAATAATATTTTTGGAGCTATGATCTTGGAATTTTGCATCAGTGCGCCACTAAGGACTATCAGGAAGGTTTTTTTTGTTTTGTTTTGTTTTGGGTTTTTTTTACCAGGAAAGAGCTTTCTTGGGGTTTTGTAGTTAGTTCGGACCAATAATGCCCAAAGCTTTTGTTGGTATTTTTATAAAGATAATTTTACATAAAAGATCTATTCGCAGATAATTTTAGATAATTTTTTGATAATTAGTTCTGGTACCCATGCTTGCTACGGTGATTCATTTATATGAGGTACGATGTTTGTAGTTGTTTTTGCTAACTTTGATTTGACCTTTTTAGTTGAAAATATTTCGCTTCCTTCTGACAGACGCTCAGGGAATACGTGTTGAGTGGCTAAAATCTGAAAAATCAGTTCAAGTTTAGCTTGACTAGAATATTGACTCCATTTTGACACCTCACATATCGTTTCTTTTTCTTTTCGCTTTTTTGGGTTTCCTTCCTCAAATATTGAAACATCGAATCAAAATTAATTTGTCAATGAAAATTCCTCTGGCCATTCTAGCAATCTCTCTTTGCAGATTCATGATATCGCCTGATTTTTCTTTTTACGTGTTTCTCTGCGAATTTCTTTATTTTTAGATGAGGAAAGTTTTGTTTGGTGATTATGGCATTGCTATCGTCTGCTTCAGTCATTTAATTTATTGATTTTTGTGTCGTCTTTATCATTATTTTGGTATCAGTTGTAGTTATTAATTTTTTCGACTTCCAGTCTCGCGGAGAGCTTATTGTCAAACTGCTACTCATGAGTTGACTGTATTTTCCCCTGGTAACAACAATGACAACGACAACATCAGTAACCCTCGCCAAAATTAGAACCTCATTAGGTTACAGAAAGCTGGAATTTGACATGCAACCGTATTTCAACCCGTTACAAAATTTATGAATAGAAACTTTTGAAAATTCAGCCTAATGGCTGGAATAGTTACATTTTTCTATCTATGTATGTAACTTATCCACCCTTCACCGTTCATATTGGAAACTTTAAAATTTTCATACACACATTCCTTCCAATGAGTGAAGAGAGCGTTTCTTTCGTTCTTTGAAAAGTCGGTCAGGTGACTGAAATAGTTGCTTTTAAATATCTATTTGTCACTTGCACTGCCCTAATCGTTCATAATCGAACTTTGGAATTGGGCTGAGAAGGCTTTTCTTTCGATTCTTGATCGTGCCTTAAATAGTCGCGTTCTTTTCTGCATATGTCACTTGCATTGTTCTAACCATTCATTGTAAAAACTTGAAATCATGCGAACGCGCACACTGCCCTCAATGAGTAGGTATATCTCTTTTTCTTTTGTTTTTTCCTAAATTTGACCCAGTGGCTGAAATAGTTGCATTTTTCTATCTGTGTATGTGTCATATGCACAGGCTGCACCAATGAAGTTTGACCCTGAAGCAGTCGGTCATGTTCTTTATTTTCGATCTGCACTGTTTACACATTAATGCAAATTAACTGTCCGTCTTGTTATGTTGAAAAAGAAAGAATCATAAGTTGAACGATGCGTCTACCATCCTTACGTCCATATCTGTGATTTCCGATTTCAAAAGGATTCTAAACGAGTTAGTATTAGTATTACTAGTTGTGGTGCTAGTACGGGGAGAGGAAGGTGAGGATGATTCATTCAAAAATCTGGCTATTTTTAAAAAAACAACAATTATCAAGTTTAAATCAATTAGATTTTTATCAATAATTTGTTCTAGGGTCTTGAGGTATAGTTATTTGATATGTCAATTGGGCTTTAAATGAGTATATATATGTTTTTAGCAACAAAGTTAGCTGGAAATTGAAAGGTTCAGCTGATTTTAGCCTTTTTGTAGGCAGTTCCAAGCAATTCTTGTCAACACTGTAAATTAATATCGCTTGATATCGCGCTTGATATCGCATCTATTGATGATAACACCATCACCTATGGAATGATAGCAGCCGGTAAATAAAACACGACACCCCTTCAATTCTCTTTCTATTGTTTAACGTAACTTGGACCGACCGACTGACCGACCTGAGAGCATCTTATAGAGATTCATAGACACCTCTAAAAACTAAAAGTCAGGACAAAGGAAAGCTTTGTAAAAACGATAAAAAATGTTTAACAATGTTTTATTTATGTAAATAATAAAAGATGATAGGTTTTGTAAGCCGCTCGATAGACACTGTTCAGTGACCAAAGCCCTTTGGCTGTATTCCGTGTAGGGTGATCAATGTATATTACTTCTTTTGCCTGTAGTGGGTGGGGGCAGGGATCACTAAAAATCCTTATTTTTCAAAAAAACATGAGTGAATGCTGCTGGACACAAACTGCCAATCAATTTAGCATAAACTTGCATTGCTAATAAAAAAAAACATATAGATATGACAAGGAGTAAATATTTAAATTTTCATCCCTTTAGTTCCGTCGTTGCAAGGTTTACGCGTGATGCATACATACATACATACATACATTCATATATATATATACATACATATATAGCCAGGCAACAGGCCAACCAGTCAACCAGACGAGCTTAAACAACTGAAGAAATCTATTTTGACAGTTTTTGTGACAGTTTTGGTTGATGGTTTCTAATAATTTATTTACTGATACTACCAGTACAGAATTTAGAGAAAAAAAAGACGATGCTGGAGAGATCAAGATAAAGTCTTGGTTCAAAGGTTGGATTCCAGATTTTACAAATCATCGACATCTCCGTTGTTTAAATGGCAAAGCAGCATGCACAAAAAGGATATGAATTCGAAGAGGTCATTGACCCAACATGGCATGCTGCCAAAAGATGGTCACATGACAATTTCTTTTGAGTGACTAACCAGGCCTGTTTTTTCTGATTTTTTTTCCATCATATATTTATGATTTAAACCATACCGGTAGTATTTTCATCAAGGTAACTCAATTTTACCACCACCACTACTTAATTTACAAGGTATGCGGAGGTGGTGGAGATTCATAACTTCCCTCGGAATGCTAATTCTCTATTTCCGATGTGCGTTGTTTACTCACGACCATAGATCGACAGCTTGATGTATGTTGTGATAAAAACCAGAAAAAGTCAAGATTAAATGAAATAGCAGTCAATATTAATTATAGTTTTATTATCGTCTGCTTCAATCAATATATTTATCGATTTTTGTGTCGGTTTTATCATTATTTTGATACCAGTTATTTTTATTCCAACATATCATATCGGGGAAACGCCAAAGAATCTTTTTCAAGATTATAATCTACCTGCTAGCTTTCCAACCCGTGAAGGACTACTTGCTATAGAAACTACTGTCGCATCACTCCAGTAATTGTCTGCTGGAGTGGTGAGGTTGTGGCCCTATACTCCGAAGGAGTCAACAGGACTAAACCACAAACAAAATGCCTAATTACAAACTGCCGACCAATCCTGTCACCAAAACTATAACCATGATTGTCAACACAGTTTTCTTTAGCTTTTAAAGGATTCTAGCCGTCTCGCTAAGTATGTACGTGCTGCGTATACAAGCTGCACCGATGGAGCTATATGGCTGAAAATGTAAAAAAAAAAATTACTCTTAATGTCTGGAAAAAATATTTGATTCTGTACCGGAAAAAATCCCCTCTTGATACATTTTTTTTTTGTGGGATGTTCAATTTGCCATGTACATTTGTGCTAAATAGCATCTTTAGTTAGTGTCCGCCAGTGTACATGCTTGTTTTTAGAAAATTCTGTTTTTTAAGGATTACTGCCCAACAAAAGACGAGCGAAGTGATACATTCATTGATCACCTTATTTTTTCTATTTTTTTTAATACCGAAAGATGTTGGTCAGGTGACTGTTGAATTAAATCACCAGATCTGAGTCAGTTGGTATTATCATGCATATTCACATAGCCTGGCACAAGGCTACCATTGAAGAGTATCCACTTGAGATCGAACTCACTTCAGCATTTATGGTCTGCTGGACTAAATTGACAACCACTGCTCAGCAGAGAGGCCCCAAGAAACCTTACCTTATTTATTGTCTTCCTTTTAATCAGCATACGTTATATGTTGGTACAGGCCTCCTCCATTTTCACGCGGTTCATTATAGAGCGGTTAGCATTATAGCAGGGGAGGATGGTTGATCCCAAAATATTAATCTCACTTATAATAGCCAGATTTAGCTGTAAATTCCTACATCTAGCTCTAAAATACCTGCACCTTATGCTAAAATAGCTATATCTAGCCCCAAAATTGTTAGATTTAGCTTTGAAATGGCTACATCCAATCCCTAAATAGCTACATCTAGATCCAAAATTGCTAAATTGATCGCTGCTCGATGTTAGCTTTCTTGGACCAGACAACCCCACCTGTGTTATTATATTATAATTATTTAAAGAAAAACAATGCAAATAATACACTGCGTCCAATCTGCTGGTATTATGACAAGGGGACCGGCTACTAACGCTCGAAATAGACAGTTATGGACATTGGATGACTTGCTATGCTCAGCAGTCTTCCATATACCCTTGTGAAGCATTCGTCGTATTATCCGGTGTATATACAAGTAAGCATATTTACCTTTAAGATATGGGTTTGTGCATGCAAACACACGTTTCGTAAACAGTGCACAATGAAAATTAATATGCGCACAAAAGATTTCAAGTTTTGTTGATAGCTTACTGTCTTGTTGAAAAAAATATTGAATAACTATGTTGAATTCAAAAGGGCGCACATAGCTTTGTCACGAGGAGAATATCTGCACGACATGAAATTTTTGTACATGCTCATTACTAAAAACTAGAGGGGGGCGTTGCAGTGGACACATGCATTTTTTACTAAGTAATTCATTTATCTTAACATAGGAGAAATTGTAGTCTTAGCAAACGTAATTAACTTTTCTCACACCGGATCTGAAGTTTCACGAATCAATCATAGTACAATGCTTGGGGAAATGTAATGCCTAAGACCTTGATTTGCGTGTAAACTACTGGAGAGAGAGATTAGGATCATCTAGTAATATAGCTCAAATGGTATTAGAATTTGTTATGCAAATTTATTTTCTAAGATGCTGGAATTTTTTGGCTACTTTTTGATGTTACTCCCGACGGATTAAATTCTTATGCTGGTTCTACCTGTGCTCGGAAATAAAATATTTTGAACACTGTTTGGAAGAATATCATTCACGTTGATTGATTTAAATTGCGAATTCCAATTAAATTTCATTGAATGGTAGGCCATGCTGTAGGGAAGAACTGATCAGATTTGGGAGTGGATCCAGATATCTTAACACTTACTTTCCCAGCATCATAGCTATATCACTGTCAACACAGTATCTAAAGGTTCTCCACGAATTTCAATTAAATTTCATTGGTTGGTACACCACGGGGGAGGGAAAAATTGTTAAAATTTCCCATACAACATTCACGCATTATTTCTAAAAGTTCTCAATGAATTCAATGACATCTTCTAGAACGATGGGTCATGGTTAACTGATCGATTGAATTTGAGGAAGGATCCAGGAATTCTTATAGCCTTTCCCCTGCATCATAACCACGTATGAACTGATTTTCATCCAGTATTCAGTATGATTTCTGTTTTATTTTTAGATGTTCGAGCGTCCTCAGCATTGATCCCTGTCATTGACTGACATATCGAAATGAAGGTTACGTCCCTTGCTCAGTGTTGCAGGTCGAGATGTTCTCCATCTAAATCTAGATGTCTTCCATTACCTATCGATGTCAAAAGTTAACATTCAGATTATTTTTTGATAAAATGAGTAATACTTCATTCGATTCGAAGTAATAAAAAAGAGAGTTATTTTGATAAATTGATATTTATTGATATCATATTTTAATAGGATGATTGTTAAAGATTAGAGTCACATTTAATTTATCAATAATATGTTATATATTTTCTAGATTTTAGATGGATATCTAGAGAATCTAGATGTTTCTAAAATTCAATTTTTGATATCATCATCATCATCAGTCTTTTAACGTCCGTCGTTGGACATAGACCTTCCCCAGGATTCGCCACATAAACTTGAAAATGAAGCTGACTGTCCTTCCTGCCTTACACAAGAAAAGAGCTAGCACATCTATGGTCTGACTTTCGAGATTGTTGGATGAGAAAAGATTTGTTGGGTGATGATAGCATTGCTATCGTCTGCCTCAGTCATTAAATTTATTGATTTTTGTGTCATTTTTATAATTCATTGTTTTTATATCAGTTTTCGTTCTGTATTTTTTTTCTTGTTGTTGTTATTATTTCCCCGTATCATATCAGAAAGGCGCCAATAAAATTTTGCAATATCGAATCACCGTAGCCCCACAAACGGCCCACCAGACCAAACAACCAAGCGGTCTACAAATTCTCTTCCCTTTGCTTGTCTATGTCTATGTGTGTGTTGTGTGTTGGGGGTATCCAGGCGTTACTGATCATGTTTTTGCGGCTACACCCTTGAAAATTTGCGTCAATACCTCAGTTAACATCATCTAAAACAGTGAATCTTGATCTTTTTACCACCACGCCCTGCTTTTGTGGTTGGACCTTGCCTCTACACTCCCCTTTATATTTTCAACCGAATCATTAGTTCGGAATGGGTACTCCAAATCTTTAAATTAGAAAACACATTATGTCTGTCACAATATCATACAGACATCTCTTGAGAGAATGCCCTAAATAACTAGGAAAATTCTCACTTTTTTCCTGCCAACTCGCACCCCCTTTTGAAATCACGCTTGTCCTCCTGGGGGCGGGGGGCTCCTTTGTTAAAAACTGCTGATCTGAAAATCTTTTTTTTTTTTTCAAATGCTTTACGGGGTCTCTATGATTATTTTGGACCAACAATTTCCAAATCTTGTGCTGGTATTTTTTTAGATAATTATAAGTAAAAGATATATTTTTCTAGATAATTTTATACAGAAACATCTATTCTATTTTGAGATAATTTTAGATGAAAAAGCTATTTTTTCAGCCAATCTTAGATCAAAGATCTATTTTTTCAGATATTTTCAAATAGAAAATCCATTTTCTTTAGGTAATTTTAGATAAAGGATCTGTCCTCTTTAGATAAATAATATACATTTTAGATAATATTAGATGAGAGATATATTTTCCTCAGATAATTTTAGATAATTCTGAGGATAGTTCTGGTATATGTGCGGGCAACGGTGATTCATTAATGTGAAATACTGATACATTATTTATTTATCGTCTTATTACTAGCTTCTCTGTACATGTTTCTTTCGCTATCCGAAAATAGAATGTTCTTATGAAAAATTTTTTTTTCGGAAGCCTAAATAACGTAAAGCGAAGATTCAATTAACTTTTATTTGTATCAGAAAAATTGGAGCGTTCCCAAACCCCAAAATGGTGGCGATGGCATTGTTATCGACTGCTCAAGTCATTAATTTTATTGATTCCTTTATCAGTTTTATCATTGTTTCGATATCAATTTTTGCATTTTCTTAATTAATTCATCACAATTTGAATCTTGATATTGTATCGCGTTTATTCCCAAGAGAAATTTCAATCTGGCAGTTTATGGTGAATGTCGTCAGGGGAACAGGTGACAGTAAGTCTCGTCGGATCCCTTTACTCAGTGAAGTCTTGATATTTCCTTGCGTCTCAGGCTGTTCAATAATTTTACTATGTCCTTGGAAACAGTTCTCAGAAATCCACAAATTATTGACCCTACTTTTTAAAATCTCTTCGAATCAGCAAGTGTGCTGTTCGACAGTCACATTCACGGTGACCCTGCCTGTCCATTTTTCACGGCTCCTGTAGGGCTTCTTGGCAAAACATCGAAGTTCTCAGCCCCACCTCACAGTCAATGCTTGGTCCCCAGTGACTTCAGACTTTACCCAAAGAGATTTCAGACCATGATAGAGTTAGCGACGAGCTAGCTTATGGCAATACAAAAAGACAGGGTGTTTTGAAGAGTATAAGAGACTCCGCTATGAGTATATAAGCTCCCAATGGGAGTATTTTGAAGTCAACGAAGGAACCGTTTCAATAGGTAGGTTGCTTTTTGCGTTAATATGAAATGGTTGGATACTTTACGGTTATACCTCATATATCTATATCTATCTATCTATCTATCTATCAATCTCTCTCTCTCTCTCTCTCTCTCTCTCTCTATATATATATATATATATATATATATATATATATATATATATATATATATATATATAATTATAAATTGCGTTATATTGTATTGAATTCTTTTCGAAATGATCCCCCATCATTACACTGCAAATACAATATTTGGCCTTGACAACATAAATAGAATAAACAATCAAAGAAAGTTGGGCTCCTGCAGGAAATACATGATTGTTTATTCTATTATAATAATAATAATAATAATAATAATAATAATAATAATAATAATAATAATAATAATAATAATAATAGTAGTAGTAGTAGTAACACAGTACTCCTAGGAACCGCACGGATACCGGGGAAAATGCTAGAAAGATAAGATCTGTAACAAATGTTAGAAGTTGCCTAACAGATGAAGAGAAATGAAAGCGGAGATGTGAACCACAGCACTGGCGTGATAGGCGAGGTGGAGAAGAGATGTTGGCTGAAGACCCGGGGAGACTTATTGTCACTCAGCCTTCAGCAATGACCACTGAGTACTAGGAGAGAACAGCCGGAGACTTGAGGAGACTTGCTGTCACTCAAACTCCAGCGGTTACCGCCAGGCAACTGGTGTGAAATTGCAACCAAATAATAATAATAATAATAATAATAATAATAATAATAATAATAATAATAATAATAAACGTAACTCCAAAATATA
>OY735233.1:40581891-40586891 GCA_963457665.1 Thysanoteuthis rhombus | reverse complement strand
TAAGCATTGTATAGTTAGCTTTCATTCTTTCTTAATCTTTCTATCCTTTTTTTTTTTCTTTCTTGTTCTCGTTATTTTTCATTTGGAGAATTGATTAAAAACAGAAATATATGGCGTAGTATTACGCAAAAACACATCTCCTTTCTCCGGCCACTGTCTTCAAAATTATTTCCCAATGAACGGTATGAGTCAATTCAAATTTGGTCTGAACAAAAAACCTTTTGGCTTTCTTTGGATTGTCGGCTTTTATCACAGTTAAAAACAAGCAATGAAAAAAAAGGGGCGTAATTCAAGCAGAAACACTGTCCCGTCAATGTGAAACAATATAGTCTATTAGCATTGTACCATTATTATTTATGCTGACTAGCTTTTACCTCCATCCTAACTTTGTGATAGAAAGCAACTAAAAGTTACGATGAAGGTTTAAGCTAGTCTAAATTGATAATAATGTTATAATTTTTCATCCAATAATTGGGATATTATTTAAAAACAAAAGATATCATTGCACTGAAGACTATTAAGTCTCAAATGTAAGCATTTGCAAGCAACGAATATCGGCTGTAAGGAGTTAGGTTTAAGGTATAAAATTGGCTTCTGCTTAGCAATAGAGTCCCCGTCACCGAACGGTTAAAGCATCCAAGCGTTCAATTCTCTCTGGGGGCTCACTCTTTATTCCTGATTACGCTATTAATTCATTGCAGTAGAATAACGGTCCAATTCTGGGTTGTGATTAAAAACGATTGAATGTTAAGATGAAGGTAAAAACTGACAATAATTCTACGATTCTAAGAATAAATTTGAAAAATTTAAAAACATCGTAATATCTTTTATGCCTGAGAGATCACTCATTACTTTCTCTACCTCCTTCATCATATAAGAATTTTCTTGATCATCTGATTCTACGGCATATCTATTTAGTCACTTAATAGAAACCATCACAGAACTAATATTTTTTCGCAACAAGCCTTATTGAGGTTGATCGATTGAAAAAAATGGAAAAGGGGGTGATCAATGAATAAATTACTTCTCTCGCCTTTCGTTTGATGGTGATCCCCCAAAAGTCTTAATTTTCCAGAAATAAGTGTGAACACTACTGGGCATAAAATAAGAGATCAGTTTAGGATACATTTACATGGTAAATTGAGCCCCTATTTAAAAAACGTTTTTATTGAGGAGTGGTAAAAAAAACAACAACATTTTTTCCAGGCATTAAAAGGAGCAAATGCTTAAATTTTCAGCACTCTCAGCCGGTTTGCGTGGCAGGACTTGGTTCGGTCAGATGGAAGAGATAAATGTTGGAGATACCGAGCAAAGAAAGCAGATTTTTTTTTCCTTTTTGCTTCACACCACACGTCACAATTCTTTCTCGAGAAATAAAAGATAAAAAGAACAAGAAAAAAAAGAAAGAAAGAAAGAATTGATATATTAAGAACGAATGAAAGGAAGAAGACTGTACAGTGTTCATAATTAACGTATACACTTCACATGTATATGTATTCGAAAATTTTTAATTTTCCAGTTGATTGTGTTGCATTCCAGACGATCTTTTTCTTCGTTCATTCTTGAAGCAATGATGATTTATTTTTGTTTCGAAGTCACACGCATAGATAACGAGACGAGCTGCCAGCCAGTCCCATTTAAAAACTGAAGAAAATTATGCTGACAGTTTTGATGAAAGCTTTGGTCGGCGATTTCTATGTAGAATACCCAGTTGTAAAATTTCTCTTGCTGGATTTCACATCAGCTGCTCCAGGGAGGGAGAATCCCCTCAGTTGCTTCCCGGATGATTTTAAGAGTGAATAGAGTATCATACCAAAGTATCGGGGGAACGTTTTCCCTCTGCATTCATTATCATCTCTCTACCGTGGGCGTAGCGGAACCAATACTTTCTGAACCTCTCCAGTTTGTCCCCCCATCCTTATTCTGTCGGCCTGCATGTGGTCTCTGGGGATCCATATTGTAAATCGTGATGTCCTGCGGTTGTCTGCCATTCTTGCAACATGACCAGCCCATTGACATTTGAGTTTTGTTAATGGATTCTATGATATCTTGGACTTCTCTTTTTCCCTATTATTCTGTGCTATCTTGTGATCTCTCCATGTGATGTTGAGCGTGACCCTCTCATGTGCCTATTCCATGGTTCTCAGTTTGAGGGTCTGTCTCCTGGTCAGGTTCCATGTTTCAACTCCATAGGTGACTACCAGGAGGATGCATTGGTTGTATACCATTCTTTTTAGGATTGATGTGATTTTCTTGTTCTTGAAGGTTGATTTTGCCATCTTAGAGTGATCCTTTGCTTGATTTCTTCTTTTGAGGATTTCATGAAGATTCGTTGTCCAAGGTAGATGTTGTGGTCTAATCCCCGCCCCCGCAGTAACTTAGATTATTTAGAAAACCACGTATACGTCAGGTATTATATGAGTTAGGTGCAAAAGATTCTGAACAACATCTTTTGCCTAATCCTTGGGAAATCATAAAAGTATCTGGACCTTCTCCAAAATCTGCCTGATCTATCCATTGCATGTGTTGTGGCATTAATATCTTCTCAGACTGATTAAATAGTCACACCATTTTATTTTCTGACGGCCATAGTTTGGCATATTATCTCTGGGGATCCATGTTGTGAGTTACAATTACCAGCGGTTGTCTGACCTTCTTGTAACATGGCCTGCCCATTGCCATTTAAGTTTTCTAATGGATTCTCTGATATATCTAAACCCCTGTTTTTTCTTTTTTCTTTTTTTTTCTTGTGATCTCTTTGTGTGATTTCAAGCATGATCCTCCCTTTGGTCAGCGTTTGAACCTATCTCTCTCTCTCTCTCTCTCTCTCTCTCTCTCTCTCTCTCTCTCTCTCTTTCTCTCTCTCTCTTCTTGCTCGATACAGAAAGAAGCCGTTTCTGGACAAGATGATTGGACTGCTGATGCAAAATTGACTTACAGGATAAATCAAGGGTCATTTAATGTTAATGAAAAATGCCTGTGGTGTTTTCGTAATCCTAATCTAGAATGGATGAGACGCTCACACAATGCACAAACACAATCAATCGTATCTTATTGCAGGCTGAGGAAATCAGTATGTCTGTCTACGCATGCTATGTAAGGTCCTCTCTCATTGGCTGCCACACAGAGATATTGAGGAATAGAATGGGATAGATAGATAGATAAATAGATACGGACAGTGAGATTGACAGATATGAACAGACTGAGATCAATAGATCGATATATATGTATGTATATATATTTATGCTGAGATAGGCAATACTATTGATAGATAGATATGAATAAACTGAGATAGATAGTTGGATAGATAGATAGATAGATAGATAGATAGATAGATAGATAGATAGATAGATAGATAGATAGATATGAACAAACTGAAATAGATATGAACAGACTGAGATAGATATGAACAGACAGACTGACAGATAGATAGATAGATAGATAGATAGATAGATAGATAGATAGATATGAACAAACTGAGATAGATATGAACAGACAGACTGACAGATAGATTGATAGATAGATAGATAGATAGATAGATAGATAGATAGATAGATAGATAGATAGATAGATAGATATGAACAGACAGATCTATGGATATATAGATAGATATTTACATGCTGAGATGGAGATACAATTAGTTTGATAGATAGATAGATAGATAGATAGATAGATAGATAGATAGATAGATAGATAGATAGATAGACATGAACCTACTGAGATAAGGAGAGATAAAGGAAGATTGAGACAGACACGGAGAGAGAGAGAGATAGATAGAGAGAGAGAGAGAGAGAGAATGTGAAATAAGTGTTTTTGTACGTGCATACACATAACAAGTCAATTACGTTTGCTTCTTTATGTCAGTCACAATTCCGAAAAAAAAATCACTCAAAGTCTCTCTCTTCCTTTTCCATTGATCCTGAGTCGTTCAGACGACATTAAACTTTGGTCATCCGGTGTAAACTCATTTTATTTTTACATCTCCTTCCCGTCCGTTCGTCTTCAACTCTATTAACCGTATATTTACAAACATTTCATGTACGTATATTACACGTTTTCCTTTCTTTTTGCTTTTGTTTTGCTTTTCTTTTTCAATTTCCTCTCCCCGCTACAAACAACGCTTGCTCGCTCGCAATATCAACCATTTTTCATTTTGGGGCTTTTGGTTCGTTTTTCTTTCTCTTTGGTGCTACCATATTTGGCTCTTGGAAGGAGTAATTTACTTCCTTGTCAAGTGGCGTTTTTATATTTGTCAGTTTCAGTATTAAAATGAAAAGCCAGGTCATCACGTTCACCCGGCTTTCGGTTATTTGAGAGCAGACTTGTGGGCCCCTTAGTTCGTTTCTATTGATCGGAATTGTCTTCGTCCCGACGCAATCATTGTATTGTTACTCGCAGTTAGGTCCCTTTGGTATTTAGTGGTGAAATTCTTTGAAATACACGGACGTAGGTCAGAGGGCGAGACAGAGGAGGCACATCCGAAAAAGAAAACAATCTCTGCAAAAAAGTGAGAGAGAGAGAGAGATGGTTGCTCTTTGTGAGTGTGTGTGTGTGTGTGTGTGAGAGAGAGAGAGAGAGAGAGAGAGAGAGAGAGAGAGAGAGAGTGAAAGATACAGTCTGACAGAGGGAAACTCTTTATTTACACTTCAAGAGAGGAATCGTGATCGGTGATTCAGATGATAAAATCGACGAATAGAGTTCAGATCTTAGCCGTGTCCATCAAAAGCTAACGTCCATGATTCTGAAGTACGGAAGCTGGAAAAGGAAAAAAATAGATTGTCACGTTATCATTTTTATTGCCAAAAAAAGACCTAACATTATGACTTTTTCTAGTTAGTAATTACCACGCAACCGTGAGTGCTAACCCTAATCCGATTCTTGGGGCTAGTATCCAAATAGAATTAACACTGGTAATGGAAAATTTGGTTTGATGAGAACCAACGTGAATACTCAAAATGGTATCCATATCTATCTATCTATCTATCTATCTATCTATATAT
>OY735233.1:40539391-40579391 GCA_963457665.1 Thysanoteuthis rhombus | reverse complement strand
AAAAGCACCATTGATTATCGATTATCGACCAAAAAAAGGTGTTTAATATCCTCACATTGAAATCAGGCGATTTCAAGGCAAATGCATTGGAAAAACAAATCAGGGAAATAAATTAACAACCTTATCTAGATCTTGCTAATTTCTGAGGGTGGTGATACCGCTCAAAAAGTCGTATATCATGTTGAAGGTGATCAATTAAAAGAGTTGAAAAAGGTGTGATCAATGAATAAATAATTTCTCTCGCTTTTTGTTGGAATGCAAAAGATCTAAATTATCAGAAAATAAGTGTGAACGTAGCTTATCATGAACTAACCAACCAATTTAGCATAGACATACATTGTAAATTTAACATCCTCTAAAAACACATCTGGGCGTAATCTTAAGAGGCTTTTTGTAGACGTAACAAGGATTAATATCATCAATTGTAGCAGCCTGTACGCATGATGGATTGCGAACGAGTCAGAATCTTTTGAAAACTGAAGAAATCTATGTTAACAGTTATCCTTGAAGGTTGTTGATACTCAACAAAGATTATACACCCTTATATACGTATCACCTATTCCTTTGTATTGCTGTGACGATTGATCAAGTTCTGGAGATGAATTAAATTCGACATCACAGTCAATAATTGAATAACAGTTGCATCAAAGTTTCAAGTCAAGAAAAAATCCATTGAAGTATAAATATGGTCAGAATAAATTCTATTCATGACATCTCTGGCGTTTTTCAGTGGAAAACATCTAAAATAGAGTTTCAAAATTACTAGATAATCTATATCTTATTGTCAAGATTAAGCCCAAAATTTCATGTCTGTAGACAAAACGGTATGGCCAGGAAAAGAAACACATGCACCAACACGAACATATAAAAAGAGATAGAACCTTTCACCACTTTTGGTGGCTACGGTTGTTCAATACCAAACAAATTAACATCTATTGTGCTTGTTTCTCGAGAAAATTAAGTTCTATTTTGTGTATGTAAAAAATCAGCTCAGAATGTAACGGGAAAATTGATGTAAGATTATAAAATAAAAGGCTTAATCGATTGATTTGTTGGAAAAAAAGATACCTATGAGCTTCTCATTGTTCGGTTCTTGGGGAGACTATTTGGCAGTTATCCCAAAAGCAGTTTGATTTGAGTATGAAACCAAAATAATGAAATGTTGTTATTTTCCAAATATATGTTGTTTTTTTTGGGGGGGGGGGTTAGAATAAGTTTCCCAGTCAAGTTCGAGATAACAACTGCGTACAATGTTTCAAAAATGATTTAGATATGATTTGGAATTATGGAAAGTGCACGGGCTTACAAGGACATCTTTAGAATGTGTCTGGTGAGATTTTCAAGAGTTTACCCTGTAAATTGTGTTAAATTGTAGATGCTGTTTCTATTTGTTTATATGGATCCTCCAAATAGTCACCTATGGAGCTGAAACATGGAACTTTACCAAAACTCTGACTTTCAAACTGAGAACCATGCAACGGATGCGTGAAAGAATCATGCTCAGCCTTACATGGGGAGATCACAAGACAGCACAATATATTAGGGGAAAAACATTATGGAATCCATTAGGAATATCATATGGAAATGAGCTGGCTATATTGCAAGAATGGCAGACAACCGATGGACATCACAACTCACAACAGGGATCTCCAGAGATCTCAAGCCAAACTGTGGCTGGCAGAATACAAAATCGAACGACGAACTAGACAAGTACAGAAAACATTGGCTCTGCGACGCCCATGATCCCGGGGAAGGTCTATGTCCAACGACAGATGATAAAAGACTAACAGGGATGATGATGATGATGATGATGATGATGATGATGATGATGATGATGTCAAAGAATCTTGTATTTGTTTTAGAGTTGTGTAAATACTGTGTTGTGTAAATACTGTGTCGTGTAAATACTGTGTTGTGTAAATACTGTGTTGTGTAAATACTGTGTTGTGTAAATATTGTGTTGTGTAAATACTGTGTTGTGTAAATACTGTGTTGTGTAAATACTATGTTGTGTAAATACTGTGTCGTGTAAATACTGTGTCGTGTAAATACTGTGTTGTGTAAATACTGTGTCGTGTAAATACTGTGTCATGTAAATACTGTGTTGTGAAAATATTGTGTTGTGTAAATACTGTGTTGTGTAAATACTATGTTGTGTAAATACTGTGTCGTGTAAATACTGTGTTGTGTAAATACTGTGTTGTGTAAATACTGTGTTGTGTAAATACTGTGTTGTGTAAATACTGTGTCGTGTAAATACTGTGTTGTGTAAATACTATGTTGTGTAAATACTGTGTCGTGTAAATACTGTGTCGTGTAAATACTGTGTCGTGTAAATACTGTGTTGTGTAAATACTGTGTTGTGTAAATACTGTGTTGTGTAAATACTGTGTTGTGTAAATACTGTGTTGTGTAAATACTGTGTTGCGTAAATACTGTGTCGTGTAAATACTGTGTTGTGTAAATACTGTGTCGTGTAAATACTGTGTCATGTAAATACTGTGTTGTGAAAATATTGTGTTGTGTAAATACTGTGTTGTGTAAATACTATGTTGTGTAAATACTGTGTCGTGTAAATACTGTGTCGTGTAAATACTGTGTTGTGTAAATACTGTGTTGTGTAAATACTGTGTTGTGTAAATACTGTGTCGTGTAAATACTGTGTTGTGTAAATACTGTGTCATGTAAATACTGTGTCATGTAAATACTGTGTCGTGTAAATACTATGTTGTGTAAATACTGTGTCGTGTAAATACTGTGTTGTGTAAATACTGTGTTGTGTAAATACTGTGTTGTGTAAATACTGTGTCGTGTAAATACTGTCTTGTGTAAATACTGTGTTGTGTAAGTACTTTGTCGTGTAAATACTGTGTCGTGTAAATACTGTGTTGTGTAAATACTGTGTTGTGTAAATACTGTGTTGTGTAAATACTGTGTTGTGTCAATACTGTGTTGTGTCAATACTGTGTTGTGTAAATACTTTGTCGTGTAAATACTGTGTCGTGTAAATACTGTGTTGTGTAAATACTGTGTCGTGTAAATACTGTGTCGTGTGAATACTGTGTTGTGTAAATACTGTGTTGTGTAAATACTGTGTTGTGTAAATACTGTGTCGTGTAAATACTGTCTTGTGTAAATACTGTCTTGTGTAAATACTTTGTCGTGTAAATACTGTGTCGTGTAAATACTGTGTTGTGTAAATACTGTGTTGTGTAAATACTGTGTCGTGTAAATACTGTCTTGTGTAAATACTGTGTTGTGTAAATACTATGTTGTGTAAATACTGTGTCGTGTAAATACTGTGTTGTGTAAATACTGTGTTGTGTAAATACTGTGTTGTGTAAATACTGTGTTGTGTAAATACTGTGTTGTGTCAATACTGTGTTGTGTAAATACTGTGTTGTGTAAATACTTTGTCGTGTAAATACTGTGTCGTGTAAATACTGTGTTGTGTAAATACTGTGTCGTGTAAATACTGTGTCGTGTAAATACTGTCTTGTGTAAATACTGTGTTGTGTAAATACTGTGTTGTGTAAATACTGTGTCGTGTAAATACTGTCTTGTGTAAATACTGTGTTGTGTAAATACTTTGTCGTGTAAATACTGTGTCGTGTAAATACTGTGTTGTGTAAATACTGTGTTGTGTAAATACTGTGTTGTGTAAATACTTTGTCGTGTAAATACTGTGTTGTGTAAATACTGTGTTGTGTAAATACTGTGTTGTGTAAATACTGTGTTGTGTAAATACTGTGTTGTGTCAATACTGTGTTGTGTAAATACTGTGTTGTGTAAATACTTTGTCGTGTAAATACTGTGTTGTGTAAATACTGTGTTGTGTAAATACTGTGTCGTGTAAATACTGTGTTGTGTAAATACTGTGTCGTGTAAATACTGTGTTGTGTAAATACTGTGTTGTGTAAATACTGTGTCGTGTAAATACTGTGTCGTGTAAATACTGTCTTGTGTAAATACTGTGTTGTGTAAATACTTTGTCGTGTAAATACTGTGTCGTGTAAATACTGTGTTGTGTAAATACTGTGTTGTGTAAATACTGTGTTGTGTAAATACTGTGTTGTGTCAATACTGTGTTGTGTAAATACTTTGTCGTGTAAATACTGTGTCGTGTAAATACTGTGTTGTGTAAATACTGTGTCGTGTAAATACTGTGTCGTGTGAATACTGTGTTGTGTAAATACTGTGTTGTGTAAATACTGTGTTGTGTAAATACTGTGTCGTGTAAATACTGTCTTGTGTAAATACTGTGTTGTGTAAATACTTTGTCGTGTAAATACTGTGTCGTGTAAATACTGTGTTGTGTAAATACTGTGTTGTGTAAATACTGTGTCGTGTAAATACTGTCTTGTGTAAATACTGTGTTGTGTAAATACTATGTTGTGTAAATACTGTGTCGTGTAAATACTGTGTTGTGTAAATACTGTGTTGTGTAAATACTGTGTTGTGTAAATACTGTGTTGTGTAAATACTGTGTTGTGTCAATACTGTGTTGTGTAAATACTGTGTTGTGTAAATACTTTGTCGTGTAAATACTGTGTCGTGTAAATACTGTGTTGTGTAAATACTGTGTCGTGTAAATACTGTGTCGTGTAAATACTGTCTTGTGTAAATACTGTGTTGTGTAAATACTGTGTTGTGTAAATACTGTGTCGTGTAAATACTGTCTTGTGTAAATACTGTGTTGTGTAAATACTTTGTCGTGTAAATACTGTGTCGTGTAAATACTGTGTTGTGTAAATACTGTGTTGTGTAAATACTGTGTTGTGTAAATACTTTGTCGTGTAAATACTGTGTTGTGTAAATACTGTGTTGTGTAAATACTGTGTTGTGTAAATACTGTGTTGTGTAAATACTGTGTTGTGTCAATACTGTGTTGTGTAAATACTGTGTTGTGTAAATACTTTGTCGTGTAAATACTGTGTTGTGTAAATACTGTGTTGTGTAAATACTGTGTCGTGTAAATACTGTGTTGTGTAAATACTGTGTCGTGTAAATACTGTGTTGTGTAAATACTGTGTTGTGTAAATACTGTGTCGTGTAAATACTGTGTCGTGTAAATACTGTCTTGTGTAAATACTGTGTTGTGTAAATACTTTGTCGTGTAAATACTGTGTCGTGTAAATACTGTGTTGTGTAAATACTGTGTTGTGTAAATACTGTGTTGTGTAAATACTGTGTTGTGTCAATACTGTGTTGTGTAAATACTTTGTCGTGTAAATACTGTGTCGTGTAAATACTGTGTTGTGTAAATACTGTGTCGTGTAAATACTGTGTCGTGTGAATACTGTGTTGTGTAAATACTGTGTTGTGTAAATACTGTGTTGTGTAAATACTGTGTCGTGTAAATACTGTCTTGTGTAAATACTGTGTTGTGTAAATACTTTGTCGTGTAAATACTGTGTCGTGTAAATACTGTGTTGTGTAAATACTGTGTTGTGTAAATACTGTGTCGTGTAAATACTGTCTTGTGTAAATACTGTGTTGTGTAAATACTATGTTGTGTAAATACTGTGTCGTGTAAATACTGTGTTGTGTAAATACTGTGTTGTGTAAATACTGTGTTGTGTAAATACTGTGTTGTGTCAATACTGTGTTGTGTAAATACTGTGTTGTGTAAATACTTTGTCGTGTAAATACTGTGTCGTGTAAATACTGTGTTGTGTAAATACTGTGTCGTGTAAATACTGTGTCGTGTAAATACTGTGTTGTGTAAATACTGTGTTGTGTAAATACTGTGTTGTGTAAATACTGTGTCGTGTAAATACTGTCTTGTGTAAATGCTGTGTTGTGTAAATACTTTGTCGTGTAAATACTGTGTCGTGTAAATACTGTGTTGTGTAAATACTGTGTTGTGTAAATACTGTGTTGTGTAAATACTTTGTCGTGTAAATACTGTGTTGTGTAAATACTGTGTTGTGTAAATACTGTGTTGTGTAAATACTGTGTTGTGTAAATACTGTGTTGTGTCAATACTGTGTTGTGTAAATACTGTGTTGTGTAAATACTTTGTCGTGTAAATACTGTGTCGTGTAAATACTGTGTTGTGTAAATACTGTGTCGTGTAAATACTGTGTCGTGTAAATACTGTGTTGTGTAAATACTGTGTTGTGTAAATACTGTGTTGTGTAAATACTGTGTCGTGTAAATACTGTCTTGTGTAAATACTGTGTTGTGTAAATACTTTGTCGTGTAAATACTGTGTCGTGTAAATACTGTGTTGTGTAAATACTGTGTTGTGTAAATACTGTGTTGTGTAAATACTGTGTTGTGTAAATACTGTCTTGTGTAAATACTGTGTTGTGTAAATACTATGTTGTGTAAATACTGTGTCGTGTAAATACTGTGTTGTGTAAATACTGTGTTGTGTAAATACTGTGTTGTGTAAATACTGTGTCATGTAAATACTGTGTCATGTAAATACTGTGTCGTGTAAATACTATGTTGTTTAAATACTGTGTCGTGTAAATACTGTGTTGTGTAAATACTGTGTTGTGTAAATACTGTGTTGTGTAAATACTGTGTCGTGTAAATACTGTCTTGTGTAAATACTGTGTTGTGTAAATACTGTGTTGTGTCAATACTGTGTTGTGTAAATACTGTGTTGTGTAAATACTTTGTCGTGTAAATACTGTGTCGTGTAAATACTGTGTTGTGTAAATACTGTGTTGTGTAAATACTGTGTTGTGTAAATACTGTGTCGTGTAAATACTGTCTTGTGTAAATACTGTGTTGTGTAAATACTTTGTCATGTAAATACTGTGTCGTGTAAATACTGTGTTGTGTAAATACTGTGTTGTGTAAATACTGTGTTGTGTAAATACTGTGTTGTGTCAATACTGTGTCGTGTAAATACTGTGTTGTGTAAATACTGTGTCGTGTAAATACTGTGATGTGTAAATACTGTTTACAGCTGGATATTCCCAAAGATGCATAATAGACTGATAAATAAACCAGTCTGGTTAATCTCTCAATAGAGACCATCACGTAACCGACGTCTTTCGGCATAGTTGGGTGTTATCAATTAAATCATTGAATGTTATTGCTCCCGTCTTTCTTTGTAGGGGGCAATAATAACTAAAAAATTCTGAATTTTCAAAAAGCAGGCGAGTACGAGCAAGAAAGCAATTTAGCATAAACTACATTGCAAACTGAACGCCCACTGAAAACTCATTTGTGGTGAGGAGGTTGAAAATGAAAAAAAAAGTTTTTTTTCTCTACATAAGGAATATATGATAAAATTTTCAGCGCTCTAGCTCCCTTTGCAAAGCCTGTACACGTGATACGTATAAAGCCAGCCAGCCAGCCAGCCAGATCAACTTAAAAACTGAGAGAAACGTATATTGTCTGTTTTGGTGACAGTTTTGTCTGACGGTTTCAGATAAGTTTTGTCACCATGTCAGATGCATGGAAAATGAATTAGTCATAAAAGTCACGAAGTCACAGAGATTATTAGAAACAAAATTCGGCAGTGTAAGGTCAAAGGTTATATCAGGTGCGTGTGGCATAACGCTTTACGGGATTGATAATTGAATCGGAAAACCAAATTCATACTTCAATGAAATCGATGGCATGCGCAACGAATATGTTAAGGACACAGACACAGCAATCAAAATTGAAAGCGTGTAGAATAAGAGAATAGGCTACGGCATCTTCCTCGGACAACTTATCTCAATAGAAGGTTCAAAAGAGAAAGAAATCACCTTAGGTTTACAAGCTTACGGTAGAGCAAGAGCTTTTTATAGAGCAAGAGCTTCGAGAAGGAGAAGATCCCATTGGTTTTATGATTCATCATCAGTCTTTTAACGTCCATCGTTGGACATAGATCTTCCCCAGGATTCGCCACAATTCCCTATCATGCACATCGCGGAGCCAGTATTTCCTGAATCTATCAAGTTCATCTCTCCATCTTGTCTTCTGACGGCCCCGGTTTCTTATGTGATCTCTGGGGATCCATGTTGTGAGACGTGATGTCCATCGGTTGTCTTTCATTCTTGCAACATGGCCTGCCCGTTGCCATTTGAGTTTTTTAATAGTTTCTATGATGTCATGAACACCTGTTTCCTTCCTTATATACTATGCTGTCTTATGATCTCTCCATGTAAGGTTCAGCATGATTTTCTCATGTGCACGTTGCATACTTCTCAGTTTGCAAGCCGATCTCTTGGTTAGGTTCCATATTTCAGCTCCATGGGTGACTATCGGGAGAATGCATTGGTTGTATACTCTTCTTTTTAGGATTATTGGGATCAACTGGTTTTTGAAAGTTGAGCTTATGATTAATAATCTACAACTAGAGATCGCCTACAGAGCTGAAACATAGAAATTAATCAAGGGAACTAAAAACCAGTTCTCAAAATGTTAAATATCGCCCGAAAAGCTCACAAAAAAGCTAGATATATATGAGTGAAAGCAAGCCATGTGAATATCCTGGAAGCCATTAAAAAAATCGAATAATATTGCACAGGCCATGTTGCTGGATATCGCAACTCACAGCATGAATCCCTTGAGATCATAAGCGAAGTTGTGACTGTCGTGATGATCTGGATAATTTCAGAATGTTTTGGCACACTGACGCCCTGGAACGAAAAAATCTGGCAGACTTCAGGGAATGCCAATGTCTGACAACGGACTTCAAAGACTGAGTAGTAGTAGTAGTAGTAGTAGTAGTAGTAGTAGTAGTAGTAGTGGAGATAGTAGCAGTAGTAGTAGCAGTATCAAACGTGAGTTTTTTGTCAAAGAATGCGTAAAACAAAATTCTAGTTTACACTTGGGATACACAAGAGTGAGACAAGTCTTTCGAATGTCACCGAACTGACCAGAACAATTTATATCAAGTACTCACACAAAAACATACATCAGACACGATGCCTAATTAGAGCTTTTCGCGCTCTGACTTCCTTTTCGACTTTAATTTGGCTATTATCAGCCATTTTAGCTATTTTTAGCCATGGTAGCCATTGAATGGCTTTAAAAGGCTAACTATGTTTTTTAAGTTGTTTTTTCAAGCTTCTTGATCTCTTCAACGTTTCTCTAAGGTCGATTTAGCACGAAAATCTTTTTGGGCGTGTTGGGACACAGTGAATCAGTCCCAAATGATCAAGTCTATTTGCATGATTGCATTGGTTTTTCAAACAATAGACAGTGAGACGATTTTCTTCTATTCACCTCATTTTACTCTGTACGTGTCTTATGGAGATTACGGATTAACTATGCAGCAAATGCTACGGAGCCTTGCAATTTCAAGGGCCCCGCAGTTTTGAGCACCCTGCTCTAAATGCTTGCAAGCTATCAATTCCGATATGAATTGCATTCTTAAATTTGGGACATGATGCAAATTTATAAATGCTCTTTTCCATAATCGAGTGATTCTCTTATTGTGTGTTATGTACAATTAATCTTTAGGGCAGATTTTTTTTCTCTACTGCAGCGGAGAGTGGGGTCAAGTGTAACGCAGGGTTCAAGAGTTACACCCCAATTTTACCCAATCAAAAACAAGCTATTGTCATGTTACTTACTTTACATATGCTCAGTCAGGTCTTCTGCCTACCTGGTCGATATTAACTCGTTTTATGAAGAAAGTCAGATTTGATGACAAAAAGTCTGTTCTTGAAGTAAGGGAGTAACTTTTTGATTTTCGGTATTTTTCAACTTCTGTTTTGAGTTTAGATGCCCGTGAACCTAAAGTCATATGAATTTGATGCCTATTTTCTTACTTAACAGCCAATGTGACTGATATGCTAAAATATTGCTGTCCTTTGCTAGCAGCACAAGGGGGTTTGTTGGGCTGACAGGGATGAGGTCAACTGTAATAGCTAACCTCCCAAGCTGTCAGCTATGACAAGGCCCATCACATACGCCCTTTCTCCTTTTTTAATGAACAAAAAATTATCAATGTTTCAGTAAACGGTTAACTAACCACCTAGCCAACCACCAACTACTCAAGTGCCAGCACCATCAACAAGCTAGCTAGGTAACACATTTTTAATATGTTACACTGAATCCCACCTCATCTTAGAGTTGATCCCAGCTTTGGGGTCAAGTGTAACATCTAACTAACTACATTGCACTTGTTATGTAATTTATGGGGACTTTTCAATGATTTGTCGAATCAATAGACGTGTATAATTATGATATAACAAACTATGATTTATTTACCTGAATCAGTATCAATGTACTTCAGGTAAGAGAGAGAAAAACATAACACTAGAGCCTACTCTTCCCTATATGAGAGGGAAAATTCGTGGGAGTTGTCTACCCCTTCCTTGGTTGACTGAATTGGGAGTGTAAACTTGAATGATGTTCAGTTTGTACCTCTAAGAGAGCTGTACCGTGACACTGGCTACGTGATCTGAGATAGATTTTGGTCTTTCAACGTTTATCTTTGTTTTGTTTTTCATGAATAAAGGAACCGATTCCGTTTTGTTTTTCCTTTGACAGAATCATGCTCAACCTCACATGGAGAGATCACAAGGCAGTCCTGTGAAAAAGAGAAGAAAACAGAAGTCAAAGATATCATTGAATCCATCAGAAAACTCAAATGGCAATGGGCTGGTCATGTTTTAAGAATGACAGACAACTGCTGGACATCACGGTTCATAACATGGATCCCTGGAGACCAAATGCTGGCCTGGGACAAACCGGATAGGTTCAGAGAGTATTGGCTCCGCTACGCCCACGGTAGAGAGTTGATGATGAATGCAGAGGGAACGTGTTACCCCGATATTTTGGCATGATACTCTGTTCATTATATTGCACACTTAAAATCATCGGGAAGCGACTGAGGAAATTCTCCATTTTTGGAGTACCTGGAGTGTTATCTAGCAAGAGATATTTTCCAATTGGGCAATCTTTTTAGAAATCGTCGACCAAAGCCGTCACTAAAACTGTCAGCATAATTTTCTTCAGTTTTTAAATGAGGATGGCTGGCTGTTCGGCAGCTTGTCTTGCTATTTATGCTGACTTGTACTGACTCTGCAATGCCCATGATAGTGATGTCCGGGGAAAGATCTGTGTCCATCGACGGACGCTAAAAGGCTGATGTTGACGTTGCAAGTATAGAATACACTGTGTATTCTTTTAAAATTCAAGGTCCCTCCATAACATATGCAACAGGCTCCGCACCATTCCCATTGGTCTTCATTATTATCTCCATTTTTAAGAGACTTTTATAGACAAGGTACATAGTGCCAAGGGAGAAGCGGGACCGTGCCTTTCCCAAGAGTGAACAAAACAAATGCAAGCTACCTCGAAACTCGAACTAAAGTCTGTCTCTCTTATCATTACGCCCCTCTACACTTCTAGCTATGGTTAAATAGCAGAACCTTTTGGGGACCTCCAGGTAAGTAAAGAAGTTCATCTAATAAAGTTACCTATGACTGACAGGAAACAAAGGCATTCAGCTTGGCAGTTGCCATATTTGGCCCAAAGCCCGGTCGGAAAATGTGAAGGGAGGGGGATTGGGCTAGCACCCAGAAAAAAACTTACAATTGCAACTGAAACAATAAATTATTGCAATATCTAAAATATAATGCTTTTTCTATATCTGTGCATTTCACAGACCTGTGCAGGGTATATAATATATATAAAAGCGAAAAAAAATCTCTCTTCATGGATATATGAACAGAAAAATGAATGTTTACAAATATATATATATATATATATATATATATATATATATATATATATATATGAATGAGTGTGTGCAAATTATAGATTGCGCTATACTATATTGAAACCTAATTAAAATGATCTCCCGTTGTTGAACAGTTAATTTATCACATAATTTAGACAGAATAGAATAAACATTTAAAGAAAATAGGGCTGCTGTGGGAAACGAACCTGCCACTGATTGGATAGCTGCTTCAACGTAACGATCCTCTCACCATTGGGCTAAACAATCTGCAAGGAATGCAAAGGCCAAAAAACTGCTTTTAATCTAATTTTTTTAATCGTTTATCCTATTTACGTTGTCTAAATTGTGAATTATTAACCGTGTAACGATATGAGATCATTTCAAATGTTTTTCTATAATAACACAATTTATCATTTATTCCGTCGAACCAAATAAGTCCATTTTTTTAAAAATGGGTTCATTAATTATCATTTTAATCAATGTTTCCTTATTCAGGGTTAAGCACTCTTTAAGTAAGATAACTCGTTCATTATAAGCTATAAAACAATGCCCTTCAAACTCTGGAATAGAGCACTCTGATGGATGAGGAATTGCGCGTAAGTAAATATAACGCTTAAATTCAGCCTTACTGACCATCCAATTCTGTGTAAGGCAGGGGTAAAACGCCAGCCTCTTGTATATATATATATATATATATATATATATATATATATATATATATATATATATATATATATATGTGTGTGTGTGTGTGCGTGAATGTGTATATAAGTATTTTCTCAATTCGTGACTCATTCTCTCAATATCTATTCGACATCGTGCCTTGCAATGTACCAGTATAATTCTTGCCTTCACCGACCCCATCGATTAGGAGATCATTTCTGGAAACCCCAGATGAGATCCCTAAATACGTTGATCCTTAATCCGAGGAAAAACATTTAGCCCCTACTCCCCACCGTAAATTTCATCAGCAGCTGCTTTTCAGACCCCCCGAACCCTCAACAGCCTGGAAAAGTGCCCGTCTCCAAGTAAAGAGGATACATGTTGAGCTAATCAAACTGGCTATTAATTGGAAAATCCTGATTGGAACAAGTGACAAGAAGATTGGGACGGAGAATTCGATACGGGCGGAGGGTAGAATGACGATTGACCTTCTTTCTGAATAATTTGCTTGGTTGTGAATAATAGAAATGTAAGGAAAATGACAATTCATAAATGAATAATGAAAATGTTTTCGTTTATTACTGGTTGGAAATATATGCTCCTTAATTTTTTGAATTGGTCATAGTATGAACAGAGTGGGTTGGTAGAAGCAGGGTTCGAAATATTGACGACTGGGTAACATTAGGAGACAATTATCTATTTCCATGAAATCCACGCACATGCACGAGTGTGCATGCATGCACATACACATATATTAAGAAACAAATATATTCAATCAAAATAGAAATATATATGTATATATACTCTGATGAGCCAAAATATTATGACCATCTGCTATTATGCGCCAGCAAAACAGCTCTTACCCAGTCAGGCATGGATTCTACAAAAACTCTGAATTTGAACAGCAGTAGCCATCAAAGATGTCGAAAGGAACTATCTATCTATCTATCTATGCATGTGTTTGTTTATGTTTGCTTAAGTGGTCCAGCACTCCTGGTCATACCATTTTGTCTGCAGACTTGAAAATTGGCATCAGTACTGCTAATGCCTGTCAGAAAAATCAGGAATAATGGTCATTTCATTTCCAGTCTTGAAATCCCATTAAATACTTTCGATTTCTGAAAACTTTTTGGGGGAGAGAAAGCTTTTGGGGGTCTTATTTTAAATGGTCTATCAATATATAGATTGCCCTGAATATTTCTATGTTTCTCCACACTATTCCGTGGAAAATGCTAGTGATGTCATAAATAGATTTTGATCTTACCATACCCATTCACTGATGGATTTTTCTTCACATGACTTCGAATTTTTACGCTACGGTCGCTCAATTATTGACTGTGATGGTGAGGTATATTTATAGCTGTATTTTTGATATTGGATGTTTAATATCAGCTTAGTATGACACTGGTGATTGAGTTTTGATCGTATATATTCAGTGAAACACATTGGAGCATTTTTTTTGTATGGGTGCAAATATATATCTATGTGCGTTGGCACCGAGGTTTTGATTCGATCAAGTCTGTAAGTCATCAAACATTCCATTGGCTGACCAATGCAGTCGAAAGGGAAAATCGAAAACATTTTACGGGATTTCAAGACTGGAAATAAAATGACCATTATTCGTGATTCTTCTGACAGGCATTAGCAGTGAGAGTCCAGTAGAGAATTTCGATCCGTTCTCTCGGCTACTGGACATCGTGGGGTCAAGGAAAGAATGAGAAAGAAGGAAAGCGAAGAAGATTGGAATACGATTGATTCTGTTAGTCTGCGATCCCCAGCCTTCGAATAAAAAATAGTGAGAACAAGTCTGACTGCTTCAGGGTCAAATTCAACCCCTAATCATATTCCGACTGAAGATGATTTGTGCAACTGTGTATTGTAGGTATAATAAATATAAAATTAAGTGAAGTAACTCGTTCATTGTAAGCTTATGCAATACTCTTCCAATATATAGGAATAAAGCACTCTGGTGGATGGGGAATATATGCATAAATAAATATATCACTTGAATTCAACCTTGGTGACCGTCCAGTTCCGTGGAGCAGAGGTAGGATACCAGCCTCTGGGTATCAAGTGAAGGTTTTGATCCTACCTCGTGGTACTTGATGGAAAATGGATAGACTATAGCCACACTGAAGAGTTGTAATACAACGAAACAGCTGTCTGTGGATGACACAATAGTATATATGTATATACATATATATATATATATATATATATATATATATATATATATGTATTTATTTATTGGAATGAAAGAAGCCCCTAGCATCAGTAAGACACATTTTGGTAGAAACAAAAGATTTGTTAATTTGGCTTAGTTGGTAGGAGAGCCGACTACCTATCACTTGATTGAGATTTTAAATTTCAATCGACAAAAGGTCAATTTTATAAATGTATTGATTTATTTCAATGGAATAAGCCCTTGCATATCCATTTTGGTAGATATGTCAAACTTAAATTAAATTCAGTCGGTAAGCGAGTCGCCAACCTATTAGTTGTTAGTGATTTCACATCAAGGTAGGAGAATGCTGATTTTTACAACCTAGAGTGTGAACGAATAAACAGTGCAGTTCGGAATAAGTTACAGGTGAGAATGGAACTGATTACCCTTTACGTCGAAAAGAGGCGTAGTTAACAAACCGACCGCTCTCACAACTGAGCTACAGGAACTAATATAAATAGTAGGTCATATATTGATGATTTTTCAGTTGAGTCTCAGTCTGTTGATATCCGTCTCATATGATACAACGCACACGAAAAAATCCTTGAATGATTTATTGAATCAAATCCAGAATTGTCCTATCATGATGGAATACACAATTGAAGTTGAAAAGCGGTTTAAGATCATCGAAGACAAGGAAAATATCTGACAGCTGTGCATCAATCTCTAATGTATTACTTCCTCTATATCTTTGTATTTCATAGACCCATGTATTTTGTGTAGGGTATCTGAGGCCCCCTTGGGTAAGGTTGACCATTGGTGAACGGCTCTTAGCCGATATGCCTTGGGGCTTAGTACAGAGGAAATGTTGTGCCTACGTTCCACTTCCCACTCTCGGTGCTGTCGAAGGTCTCCAAAGGAAAAAAGTGCCCCTTGTGTTTGGAGATCAGCAGAACAGTAGGGAATGCCTCCCCAGGTGGTTCCAGTACCTGAAAAAACAGACTTGGTGTTGCTTAACATCGTACGAGAACTGGTGTATCGAACAGGTACGTAAAATATCTCAAGGAGCTAAACGCCTCTGTATTGCATAGTTCCAGGTCACCCCAGAGTAAGCTGTAGTAACGATTAGCATCTTTTCTAAGGGTTTTATAACACAAAAACCGATCAGGCGGGAGATGCGTGCGCATAATCGATGTACAGTCGCTACATTGGGGGGCAACACCGTAAAAATGTCCCTGAAATACCCTCGGTGGAGAGGTTGCTGGAAAAATCTCTGGACCAGGTCGGGTGACGCAGCCGAATACCTTGGCTCAGGCGGCTTTGCTTGGAGGTAAAGCTTGAACCATCTCTGATTAAGTAAGTATGTCTGTGTCCCTCTCTCATTGTAGCTATTAATTTTTGTTGATACGATATTGTGGTGGAGTTGACAAATAATTCAATTAAAATGTGTGTGGATCCATCAACTGAAAAAATTACTAAAATGAATATACTAGTCTAGATAATTCATTGATCAATAATAAAACATTATCCAAGGATCCAGACGGCACTTTTCAAAATAGTAATAATCTCTCTGAATATCGACACAACCCAAGGTCGGCCATTTTTTATTTTCTCCTAAAGTTCCCAAGAGTATTAAATTCTCAATTTACATGGGGATTTTTTTGTTCGGACATTATTTTGCAATAAAACGAAAGATGTCCACGTTTAAATAAATGTTTATATAATTAAATTTAAAAGATGGAAAATTGCTGGGGTTGTCATGAATTAGGACCGTTTAAAGCCAATTTGAATTTTTACGATTAGGTTGTAGATAATGGGGCTGCAAAAGGTCAAGTCAGTTCAGACGTAATCACTCGATTTGCTAATAACAATTTTCGTTTAGACTGCGCGTGATAGCAACATTCTCTGCGAGATATATCAACGAATAAACAAACGGATATCTAAATGTCTCTTAATTATCTATATGCATTCACATCTATCTATATTGAACGGAAAGTAAAGGTCCAGTTTTGCATTATAGTTACGATAGATAGATAAATAGATAGATGGATGGATAATTCATATATCTACTAACCTATCCGTCTGTTTGTCTGAGTGATTATATCTATCTATCTGACTGACTGATCATATCTATCTATCTATCCATCTATCTATCTATCTAAATCTATTTGAATCAATCCGCCTATCTATCTATGGAAAGTGATAGGAACGTTTGGGGTGCGTGTGGTCCCAATGGGGTGTACTTTGAAGGGGATTACGGAGCCATTGTTCCCGTTAAGCTATTAAAAACCTGGATACTCTGTGGACAGAGCTCGTGTTGTAAAATCTTTTGTATAGATATATACCAGCTGGGCTTAGTAAGAGCCAGAACCACTGCAAAGGGGCATCCAATTAAGATTAAATCCGACCATACTAACCAACTGGTCTACGAGAGCAGCTTGTTAACCATTCACTTGACATTCATCATCATCATTAGTCTTTCAACGTCCGTCGTAGGACATAGACGGACCCCAGAATTCGCCACACTTCTCTATCATGGGCGTCATGGAGCCAGTACTTTCTGAATTTGTCTAGTTCGTCTCTCCATCAAATATTCTGCTGGCCTCGGTTTCTGATGTGATCTCCAGGGATCCAAGTCGTGAGTCACGATGTCCATCGATTGTCCCCCATTCTTGCAACATGGCTGGCCCATTGCCATTTGAGATTTTTAATGGATTCTATGATGTTCCTGACTCTTGACTTTTCCCAGATGTACCGTGCTATCTCGTGGTCTCTCCATGTGAGGTTGGGCATAATTCTTTCTTGTGCACGTTGCATGGTTCTCAATTTGCAGATCTGTCTCTTGGTGAGGTTCCATGTTTCAGCTCCATAAGTGACTATTGGCAGGATGCATTGGTTATACACCCTTCTTTTTAAGATTGATAGGATCTTCTTAAAAGTCCTAAAAAGTTCAACTTTATCAGAAACAAGAATTTTAGTATGAGCCACGACTACAGCCTCTTGGTATATGAGACGAGCTTGCTAAATATCAACATAAACCCAGTCTCTGTCTGTATGCCAGTTTGTCCGTCTCTCTGTTTCTGTCTCTGTCTCTCTATCTGTTTATCGATCTATCTGGCAACAGGCAGAGCAAAAGATTAACAGACTGGTTTCCATGGGACAGAAAATGCTGTAGGAGAAGACCAGACACAAGTTAGAGGGATGAGATAGGAAGAGGTTCCTAGCGAGACATGGCAGAGGTCAGCACAATCAGGATCGTCATGGAAAGAGATGAGCGGGGTTTATAATGGCTGATATATATGTGTATATAAATATATATATATGTGTGTGTGTGTGTGTGTGTATGTATATATATATATATATATATATATATATATATATATATATATATATATATGCTAGAAAGCTTTACAGCTTTAAACACTAAACATTAAAAAAAACTCTTTCAATAGATTGTTTATGTCATTTCAGTCTCACAGTTCTCAATATCTTGCAATACAATTTATGTGATCTTCAAAAATGTTTTTTCTTTGTTTCCCTTATACTTGTTATTATTGTACAATGAATAATTTATCTCTTGTTGAGTTCATATGTATGTATATATACTAACATATATAAATATTTATTGAACGGAGAGTAAGGGTCTAGTTTCGCTTCATAGTTATATTATACATACAGCCTTCATCTGGAACGTTTAAAATGCTTTTTTTAACTTTTTAATTCTTTTAATTCAGGAAAAAGTTTCCTTCACTTTTGACCTTTTTTAGGGGAGGGCAGTCCACTTGATTCTTTATAGGAAGAGAAAGTCCCCCTCCAATTTTGTCACTTTAAAAGATAAATGTCTGACCCTTTACACGTTGAGAAAATCTCTCTCCAATTTGATCCCTGAATGTGTGAGGAATGTTTTCCTTCGATTTTGACCGCTTTAAGGGTGGAGTCACCCATCATTGTTGGCTGCTTAGGTTGGAGAAAAGTCTCCCTTCACTTTTGATTCCTTTAAGGTTGGGTTCTTCTTCACTTTTCACCCCTTAGAAAATCATATATAAACATGAAATAAGAAGATATGTATGTTGACGAGAACTAAGTTCTACTTCGGCATTAGAGTTACGTTGTAAATAGAACCCTATCTGAAACGCTTTACAAAATATTTCCCTTAAAAATTTTTGTTTGAAACCTACCCCCGGACCATTGAGTAGGCATGGCAAATTTGGTTGGGCTGCACCCATGTTTAGGTACTTTTTTGTATCAAAATAGCCAAGCGCTCAAACAGATTCCACCACTCACGTATATATTTATAAGATAAGATATTACATCTGCAGGCTAATAAGCTTTCATATACTCACACATGTAAGTATTGATGCCAACAAACACATTATAGTGACATCATATAAAGCTCACCCTTAACATTCTTCCGATTTGAACAAAATTATGGTGTCCTGGGGGTAGAAATGTCAAACAATTTGCGGTTAATCAATCTCCAATCAGGAAAAAATTTCCTAAATTTATTTGATAGATCGATATATAATCGGATAATCAAACCTCCCTTAAGTGCTCTGATCATTTTTTATACTGCACGCATATATATATATATATATATATATATATATATATATATATATATATTTTATTCCCCATGTGATTGCACTACTCTCATTTAACTTACCCGATGAATAAATCATACAGACATTTAGTATAAATGTATTTTTTTACCAACAAATAACGCATACTTCGAATGAAATGTATTCAATCGATTTTCGACAACCTTTCATATTCTATGTTTTTTGATAATTTTAAAACAATAAGGCAACTGGGTTAAAAAAATAAATTTGTCTTCTGATATGGGAAAAGCATCTATTTAATTCAAGAAATCAGTGATGCCTGTATTTATTGGGTTTTCCGTGTTACTAATAAGACATCTTCATCATAATCAGCAGTAGTAATATTAGTGATGTAGACATAAACACATAGTCAGCAGAGCCTCGCTGCACCCTTTCTTTTTCTTTCTGTTTGCTTTAACGTGACAGAAACCAACCAACCAACAAACAAACAAAAAGACAATTTGGGTCACATGAACTTTCATACTATAAAACTATTGGAATGATTCTGTTCAAAAACAGCGACGTTGTGTATACATACTAGACGGCATTTGACTAGATTTGTTTCTGTAATAAAATATTTGTTTCCAATTGGGTTTTCCCATTAAAAAGCCCGAAGCAAAAATAATGACTGCCTTGAAAATAAAATGAAAAATATCGTCAAAAATGCAATACAATTCATCGGCAAATGAAAAAGTTATGAATACATGTAAGGAGTGTACGCATTAGTTATACACAGTGTATGGTCGCTTTCTTTCTTTCTTATTTCTTCTCTTTTTTCTTTCTTTTTTCTTTCTAGTACCTTCTTTTTTCATATCGAGAATAGATTTTAAAAAGGAATGATATGATGTAGAGTGACGTTAAAAAGAAATAAAAATCTTCTTCCTCTGCCGACGTTCTGTGTCGTATCTTTCTATATTCACCAACGCTATGAACTTATGAAAAAAAGAAGAATGCTGTCTATCTCTCTTTGACCACTTTCTCTTCTCCTAATTCCTTACAAACGCTGTTAACCGATTTGATTGGTCTTAATACTGAAAATACATATTCCGCATTAAAATACGCACCAAGTCAAGTAGTAATGTGTAGGAAACTTTTAGAAGCTCATCATTACCGAGAAATAGTTATTATTACTTCATTCCCTAAACGAGTTGTTGATATAGGTTCACAAATTCTAATTACCACAATAGTGAAGCTAAAACACCAGAGAATTTGACTTAATCAGCGACTATAAAAACACCAGTAGCAGTAAAAACAACAGGGTGTACAGCTGAAACACTGCACAAAAATGTTTTATGCAGTAATTTTGATGTCACCCCCTCTAAGGGTGACGCCCGTTGCGGTCTGTCCCCCACACCCTTCTAGTGACACCACGGAGACACGTGAAGAGATGGAGTTGGCCCGCTTACTTTTAAATACCAACATTCATGAAATCTAACACACGCCTTTAGCTGTCACAGATGCACGCCTACACAAGAGACGAAAATGGATAAATATTATCCCGTTCGTTGATATACTTACTTATGAAGGCCCCGTGCAAAGATAAACAATTAGAAAAAAATACATTCATTAACAAATGATTTGAAGATTGGCTGTACTTTTTTCGGAGTAAATTTCAGATTACATCAAACATATCAGAAACTCTGGCAGTCCAATTGTTTGAAAGGAGGTAACCAAATTTTAAAATACGCTGTGCAAATTTTGAAAAATACCAATCGAATTAAAAAGATGAGCGGACTGAATCGTGGTGGAGATTTTTAATTTGCTTGGCATATTTTTTTTCCATCTTGCTCGGCATTTTTCAGACTTGGTTGCCTAATCTTTTAATTCGATTCTTGTAGATTTTTTTTTAATTTTCTTGACATTTTTTTAAAACTTGGCCGCTGTTTTTTAAAATCTTTTTGGCTGTATTTTGGTTGCTTCACTTACTAATTGGCTCGTGAAAAAGTATAGGAAGATCTGTCCATGCTATTGTCATTATAAACTGATTGAAAATCAGTACATCTTTAACCAAGATAAAGGAGGTAAATGTAAGAAATTCCTGGATCAGTGACCAAATAAAATCAGCTCATGACATATCCTTAGACAGAATATTGAAATTCAGTGAAAAGCTTTTGAAATATTGTGAGGAAAAACAAGAACACATAACAGCATAAACAAATGAAAAATCAGGAAAAAAATACCTTAAATCACCCGTAAAATTTAATTGAAATTCATTTTGAACCTTTGATGATATTCCATGGACGTATAGTTACGAGGTAGGGGAGGTAAATGTATAAGGTTCGTGGATCCTCTTAAAAACTTTATCCTTTCTTCCTTAGCCTATAGGCCACCGTATCAATGAGATTTAATTGAGATTCATGGGGAACTTTTGGAGATATTATGTCGACTGACAGACATGTGTGAATGCACATAATTTGTTTAACTTCATTGACAGAAGTAAATGAGAAGCACACACACACACACACACACACATACACAAATAAACAGGGTAGTAAAATATTTTCATGTTTAGTCATCAACAACCTTTAACAATCTATATACTCTCACGGAATCTATGTATAAGCGAGAGAGGTGTCACATTGTCTGTCTGTCTGTCTGCCCGTCTGTCTGTGACTCAATAGAAACCACCTAAACTTGGGCACAGACTGACCAAATTAAGAATGCATTCTCAATGGGCACGGGGGTTTTAGAGTGGGGATTTGATTTACACAGTGACTAAAATGCTAAACTGGACCTTTACTTTCCGTTCATATGAACACAAACATATCTTATTTCATGCTTATGTATAATTCTTGGAGGGGACAAGAGTGAAAGGATTTTCCCCTTTAAGTGGTCAAAAATGAAGATAAACTTCTTTCCTTCTTCAAGGGGTCAAAATTGAAAGGGAACATTTCCCCCTTCGAGAGGTCAAAGATGAAGGGAAGCTTTTTTTTTTCTTTTTAGGGGTTAAAAGGGAATTGAAACATTCTCCACTTCTTTTTGAATGAAAAGGGACTTTTTTCCTCCTTTGATGGGTCAAAAGTGGAGCCGGCCTTTTTTGCGAGTCTGAAAACTTTACTCCTTTCTTTTTACTCCTTAAATATTTAATGCAGCATAGACGGGTATTTCAGCTAGTATATATCGAATCACCGTAGCCCTTAAAATGGCCAGACCAACCAAGCAGGCAACAGATTCTTCTCACTTTACTTGTATGTGTATGCGCGTGTGCGTGTCTCCGGGCGCTCCTGACCCCATTTTGGGGTTACCAGTTTAAAATTTTGCACAAGTACATCACAAGGCACCATCTGGAAACGATATTTTTTCAAAAATGCACTTTTTATGGTCTCTGTGGTCATTTTGGAACAATGCCCTAATCTTGTGCTGGTATAGTTGTGTATAATTTTAGATAAGAGATCTGTTTTATTTAGATAGTGTTAGATAAAGGATGTTTTCAACCTATTTTTCTAGATGTTCTTAGATGATTCAACAAATAGTTCTGCTACACAGACACGGGCGGCGGTGACTCATTTATATATATATATATATATATAAATATATATATATAAATATATATATATATATATATACATATATATATATATATATATATATATATGTATATATATATATATATATATATATATGCATTTATGATACTAACCCTAACGTAATCCTGTATAAAACCACGAACTAAAGACACCTGGTGGGGATCGAACTCGCTATACAGGAGTAATTATTTGCTTTGCAATCCCTTTAATCATTTCCCAACGATGGGGCGTTCTTTCAATATTCGATCAGCTTAGCTTAATCTGGCACAGGGCCTTTGATGTGGGGCACACAGTGAGGTCCTAACTCATTTGGACAATAATCGGCTAGACCTGTTCGTTAATGGCAAAATGTTAGGATATGCATTAGAAACCGTCAACAAAAACTATCAACATGTTTGTTCAGTTTCACGTGAGTCTGGCTATGTATGTGTCATGTGTCATACATAGAGGATGGATAGTACAAACAGATGCATACATATATATATATATATATATATATATATATATATATGTGTGTGTGTGTGTGTGTGTGTGTGTGTGTGTGTGTTTGTGTGTATATATATACATATATATATAGAGAGAGAGAGAGACACACACATAGATATGGACAGGATGAGTTAGATAGAGAGAAATATGAATAGATAGACAGACAGACTGAGATAGATAGAGACGAAAAGACTGGGATAGATAGATAGATAGATAGATAGATATGAATAGACTTAGATAGATAGATAGATAGATAGATAGATATGAAAAGTTTGAGATAGAAAGAAAGAAAGAAAGAAAGAAAGAATAGGATCCCTCCATCCCCTCAAATCATGGACGAGTCGTTCAGTGGATTTTGGTGCCAACGTTTTCAACGAATCAAACACACGAACACAATTCTTTCTGCGTTTGTTGGAGCTTTCTATAGTTTTTCTTTCTTTTCTCATTCATTCCTTTTCCATCATTCTCTTTCATTTATTTCTCTTCCTTCCTTTTTCATTTCACCCAGTCTTCCTCAATTTCATCCTTCCTTTCTTTCTTTCTTTTCAGATGTGTCCACACATCTCTATAAGACGTGTTCCTGTCGTTTGGTCGGTCATTCGGTCGGTTTTTTTGGTCCACTCCAGTTATTTTAAATGATAGAAAGGGATAGGAGATTTTTTGTGTTTTATTTACCCACTGCTATTATGCCAGAAGAAGTATGATGTCATCAACAGATTTTTTTTTACAGTGTTGCCAGGGATATTTTTTTCCAAAATGTTTGTATTCAAAAGCCAAAAATAACCAAAAAAAAAATGTCAAAAAATGGCCAAAATAAACCAAAATTGTCCATTTACGATTTTAATCAAAAATAACATTTCAAGAATATTTCCGTATCACAATATTTTACAACCATGAAAATCAAATGGCTCAAAGAAAGACTACTTACTCTTCTCCTTCCTCCTGTCCCTCCTCCTCCAACAACTACTATCATCGACGGTGGACACACGGTTGAACTTATGGTTCTGTTTTCACTCTTCCTTTCCTTTTTTTCTTTTTGGATGCCAAGTGTTAAGGGTGCGTGTCATGTGTTTGATACCGTAGAACTTTCCCCAAAACGGAAAATGAATAAATATTCAGAATAAATTTTTTTCAAGAATCCTTGTCAGATTTTTCAGGAATATCCGACAGTTAATCACTTTCTGATATGATGAAACAAAGAGGAACAATTGAAAAAGGGAATTCTCATGACCGACGATGAGCTCAGTTAGTCTTGGAGGACGCCAAAGTTCCAGGTATGCTAGGTTCAGCCCTGCTTAGACCAGTCAGCTTTCCTCTCTCTCTGCTCTCTCTCTCTCTCTCTGACCTCTCTCTCTCTCTCTCTCTCTGACCTCTCTCTCTCTCTCTCTCTGACCTCTCTCTCTTTTCCCTTTCTTTATTTGTTTTGTCTCTCTATCTCTCTACGTCTATCTTTTTTCTTTAACCTCTACGATATTTCATCTGTATCATCATCATCAGCGGCAGCATTCAAGCGTCAGGTCGTTGGACGTCGAATATTCCCAGGATCCGCCAGATCTCCATATCAAAAGCGTCGCGGCGCAGATATTGGATTGTCTAGATTTGTCTATTTCGTCATGCCATCTTATTTTTTTGCCGACCTCAATTTCATATATGATCTCTAAGATCCACGTCGTGAGTCAGAATGTACATCAGTTGTCTGACATTCTTGGCCAGATCATTCACCCTGCCTTTCCGAACTTCATTCCATATCAAATTACAATTGATCGATGTGTAACGGGGACTGTCGCTTCTCAACCTTATTCACATATAGGGTCAAAAATGAAGGGAAACGTTTTCATCTTTAACGTTCAAAAGTGGAGGGGAACATTTTTACGAGTCTAACCCTAACCCTGACGCAAGACTGACGTGCACATGATAGAATCATGCTCAACATCACACGGTGAGATCACAAGACAGCACAGTATTTGTGTGTGGGGGGGGTAGGAGTCCAAGTCATCATAGAATCCATTAAAAAATTCAAATGGCAATGGGATAGTCATGTTGCAAGAATGCCATTCTACCGATGGACATCACGACTCACAACATATCTCTCCGGAGATCAACACCGAACCTCGGCCGGCGGAATATGAGATGGCGAGACGAATTGGACAGGTTAAGAAAATATTGGGTTCGCGACGCCCACGGAAGAGAGATGTGGCGAATTCTGTGGAAAGTCTATGTCCGAAAACGGACAATAAAAGAGATGATGATGATGATGATGATGATGATGATGATATATTCATTTCGAGATAGTATGTATATACATATGTATTATTCTTTCTTTTCATTTCATGCTTTTCCCCTCTCCTTCCTAACCAAAAGTCATGAATCCATCACTCCCTCCCAGCTAAGGATGACTTGAGTGACGCCACTTCAGGCGCTTGTTGGCTCCCAGCCAACTTCACATATACCGAACGGAATAAGTCAGTGGTAATGTGATATCCATACTTCACATAAATGAATCACCGTATCCTGCGCGTGCACCAGAACCAATTATCGAAATAATTACCTGAAATTGTCTAAAAAGTTATCTTAAAAAACAGATCTTTTATTAAAAAAATGAATCATTGTAGCCCGTACATGTATCATTAGTAATTATCTAAATAATTATCTGAAATCATTTAGAAGTTGTCTTGAAAAAATAGATCTTTCATCTGAAAAAATGAATAATCATAGCCCGCGTGTGTACCATAGCTAATTAACTGAATAATTATTGGAAGTCATCTAAAAAGTTGTTTTGAAAAAATTGATCTTTTATCTTAGAAAAAATTGCCTGCACAGGATTAGGGCATTGTTGGTCCAAAATGACCGGAGAGACTAAAAAGAAAAAGATAATTGAGGTGAGGTACACTCAAGCAAAGTTTCAAGGTTGTTGGCCCCTAAATGGAACCTGAAATGCCCAGTGATACACACATGTACACACATCCATAGACATATAGACAAAGACAAGGGGGAAAAATGAAAGATCTTAGCTGGTTTGCCGAGCCATTTGTGGGGCTATGATGATTAGATAAGTAGAGCTAAAGTGAGGACAACTGAAGTCATTGTCAGCGTAAGGGCATAATTTGATTTCATTTTCCTTTTCTTAATCTAGCAGCCCCCCCTATATTTTCATCTCCCTTTATGAACCCATTAACAATCAATGTTATCCCCATAAATTTCCCCCGTACCGTTTTTTACTGCCTTTCTAGAAGTGCTGGTATCTCTAGCCTTCACTGACTGACTGACAGGCTGACAGCCCGAAATGTGAATTACGTCCTTGGCTCATTACTACCAATTTAGACGTTTTCTTTCAAATCTAGATGTTTCTGGTTACGTCTAGACACTCGGAAATTACTATTGAAATGATTTTTGATAAATTAAGTAATATTTTCTTTTAATCTAACTGATATTTTAATAAGATAAATTTCGAAGAATAAAGTCACAATTAATTAATTAATTAATAATCGAACAACCGTAACCAAAAGGTGGTGAAAGTTTCAATCCTTTTTCAGTATGAGCATATGTTCGTGTGTCTGTTTGTGTTCATATGTTGCAGTACTCCTGTCCATACTGTTTTGTCTACTTTTTAGACGTTTTAGGGGCTTCACTTGGACGGATTTAGATGAGTATTTAGATTCTGAAGAATCTAGATGTTACAAGATAATTTTAATATGTTTTAGAGGTTTTTTGGTGGTAACAACGTAGAGGTTCTAAAGAATCTAGATATTACTAGATATTTTTTGCCCCTATTTTAGATGTTTTCAATTGGAAAACGTCAGTGATGTCATAAATAGAATGTAATATATTTCCATAATTTTAGATATATATATGGAGAATCTGGATGTTTCTAGGTGTTTTGAGGTGATTGTGACTCCATTTTAGATGTAAACTTGAAAATAAAGTTGGCAACACTGCCCCTGTCAGATCTTCACACCATAAAAGAACTAGCGCATCTATAGTCCGATTTTCAAGCTTATTCCCTTCTTCTCTTACATCGACGACTTCCGTTAAAATTCCAAGTCGTCTCCTCCTTGCTCTCCTTTCAACCAGGTTTTAAATTACGGTTCTCTTTTCTCTTGCTCGTTTGGGTTCTTCCTTTCTTTCTATTTCTTTCCTCTTTTCGTTTATTTCATTTCCTTTATTTCTCTCGATTCTTTCTTTCTTTCTTTCTTTCTTTCTTTCTAGCACCCCTCTTACTTTGTAGCGTCCCCTCCTTCTTTACCTCTCTCCTACTGTCATTATTTTTTTAGTTTTCTTTTCTCTTTCTTTCTAGTTGTTTTTTTCTTCTTGCTTCTTTCTCCTTCCCTCTTTCTGCCTCCCTCCCTCATTCTCTCTTTCTCTTTTTCTTATTTTCCTTTCATGCCCCTCCCCGTTTTTCTCATTTTTTTCATTCTCTCTCATTCCATCAGACTTCCCTCTCTTTTTTTTTAGCCTTCTCCTTTTTCTTTCTTTCTTTCTCTCTCCCCTCTCCTCCATTTTTCCTTCTTACCTTCCTTCCTTTCTTTTTCTTTCCTTTTTTTCAACCCTCTCTCTTTCTTTTAAGATATTTTTCTCTCGCTCGTTTGTGTATCTCAAACCGACAATCTCCCTAAACCCTTCTCTCTTCTCCTCTTCTCCCTAGTCTCTCCTTGTTTCCAGTCTCCCTTCGCCTATACATCTCCTCCACACTTTTCTAACTCCCCCCACACACACCATTTTTCAGGCTCTTCTGTAGTTTCGGTCTCTCTTTGTCGGCAGGCACCAGTCCCCCTTTGATGTTGCCGTCATGTTCCCGCGTCTTTATGAAAATCTTGGTGGGCGAACGTCGGCGGCGGGCTTTCATCTTTTTCTCAACCGCTGACGTTATTTGCCATTGCAGTTACCGGCCGTTGTAATGGCTGACAAGAAATTTACTCTCAGTCTAATTGCGCCCCACCTCAACTTGGGCACCCCGTCCCCCTCTTTTTGTCGATTTATGTCCCGACCCCCATCTACCCCAGTTCTGAGTTTAGGTCGGCCATGAACGAAAAGGGAGAGAATAAAAAGGAAAGAAAGACGTTTTTTTGTTTGTTTTTTTTTTCTTTTGAAGGAGGGAGTTGAGAAGACCTTTCAAAAAAAGACAGTTTGAAGAGAGGCAAGAGAGAAGGAGGAGAAAAATTGATATAAACGAAAGAAAATAAAGAAGGAATTTGGAGAGAAAGAAAAGGTGAAAAGAAAAGGCAATAAAAAAAAAGTAGGGGTCGAGAAGCCCTTTAAAAAATGAACAAGGGAGACAAAAGGGAAGGACAGGGAGAACAAGTTAAGGAATTTGAAAAGAAAGACAAAAAGAAGACAAAAAAGAAAGCCTAGAAAGAAAGACAGAAAGGGAAAGAAAGAGCTAGGAAGTAAGGAAAAAGAAGAAGACCTTTAAAAAAAAGAACAGTCCAAAGACAGAAGAAAAAAGAGCGGAAGAGAAATTTAGGAAAAAAAAAACGAAGGAAAATAACAAATGAATCGGGCAAGAGAGAGACGCTAAATCTATAATGAAAAGAAAAAAAAAGAAAGAAAGAGAAAGACATTCAAGAAAAGCGAGGTGTCCGGAGAATTTTTTTTTTTTTTGAAGAAAGAAAGAAAGAAAGAAAGAAAGGAAGAAGAAGAAGAAGAAACGAAAGATGAAACGTAGGAAAAGAAGAGCCAAAGCAAAAAATAAAAAATGAAAGAAACTAAGGAAAGAATTAGGGAAGAAAAATATGAAGAATGAGTTGAAATGAACAGAAAGCACGAAGTCAGGAAGGAGAGAATCAAGAAAGAAGAGAGAAGGAAGAATCCCAAACACACGTACACACGCACATAGATACATGCGAACACACGCATACACATACAGGTCATCACTTACACCCCAAAACACACACACGGACACACAAATGTACAACTGCATATGCATGGACACAAACACACACGCACACACACAACACACACACACACACACACACACACACACACACATATATATATATATATATATATAAAGAGACAGACAGACAGAGACACAGAGACAGAGAGGGTCAGTGAGAATCGATCTCATTTAAATTGATCAGGAGAACTACCGTACTATCATAGTATATATCACTCTATTTCTCTCTCTCACTCGCTCTCCCCCCCTCTATCTCTCTCTCTCTCTCTTTCATGTAAACTCACACCATATTGTTAGACCGAGAGAGACAGAGAGATAGAGAGAGATAGAGAGAGACAGAGAGGGTCAGTGAGAATCAATCTGACTTAAATTGATTGTACTACCATAGTCTCTCTCTCTCTCTCCCTCTCCCTCTCTCTCTCACACACACACACACACTATATATATATATATATATATATATATATATATATATATATATATATGTGTGTGTGTATGTGTGTGTGTTTGTGTGTGTGTTAAAGTAAGATAGTTGAACTAGTGATTTCATGGAATTCCCGAGCATTTTGCAAAATCCCTGAACATTTCAGTAATTTCGTGAAATTTCAAGTTTCACAATCAATACAGTAATGGCTAACAAGCTTTTCATTCTGACCATTAATGTTATAATGATTTCGATCCTCGCTGGGTGCCCCACTAATGTGGTCTTGTGTCAAACTTAGCTAAACTTAGGAAATATAAAGTTTATTCTGATTCATTATTCACAGCTTAGTTTGACACAAGGCCAAATTAGCGGTGCACCCAGTACGGCACGAGCTCATTACAGTGGTAATGGCCAGCATTACATGCTTGTCAACCATTACTATATTGATTGTGAAACTTGGAATCTCATAAAATCACTCAAATGTTCAGGGATTATATAAAATCCCGGGGAACTTCATCAAATCACTAGTTTTATATTCTTACTATGATACATATGCAGAGAGAGAGAGAGAGAGAGAGAGAGAGAGAGAGAGAGAGAGAGGGAGAGATGAAGACAGACAGAATATTAAATACTTGATTTGTATAGAAAGATTTTAAAATGGCGGCATTTATACAGAGAAATAAAAGTAACGTGTTGGTGGCGGTGTTGTGCAGAGACGAAGGCTTATCACACACCCCTCACAAGGGGGGCGACTGGGGCGACAGGAATGGGGCGAGAAGGATAGATAGAGTGTTTGAAGTGAGAGGGAGATGTGTAGCTAAAATGGGAGAGGGTGCCGATGAAGGGCGTTGGGAATGGTGGTGGTGGTGGTGGTGGTGGTGGTGGCTGTGGCCCGGGTGATGCGGGTGGGCGGTGGCCGAAAACATCAAAATAACAGTGAACAAAATGGCGGGGGCGGCGGGGAGAGAGGTGACTTCGGTGCAGAGGGACGTTTCGTAATGAAATCGCGTTTGAAGAAGGGTAAGATGACAGGAACGGAATGTGGCGCCCCGGTTTAGCGACATGGGAGCAGAAAAAGAGAGAGAGACAGATAAAGAGACAGAGAGAGAGAAGATGAGAGGAGGATATATGTAGAGAGGGGGTGTAGAAGTGAGGATTAGAGAGAGAGAGAGAGAGAGAGAGTGAGGAGGTAGACAGACAGAAAAAATAAAAAAATAAATTTTAAAAAGATGAGAGGGATAACATAAAAAGAGGAAATCGGCGAAATGTGTTGCCGAGTTACTGATATGGGAGCAGACAGAGGGACAGAGACAGACAGACGGACGGACAGACAGATGGACAGACAGACAAAGAGAGAAACAGACGGAGTAATAGAGATTGGGAAAACGAGAAGGGATGCATAAAAAGAAAGACAATGAGGACGGTAGATGAGCCGAAGGAGGAACAGAGAAGAGACACAGACAGACAAACGGACAGACAGATGGACAGACAGAGAGAAAGAGAGAAATAGACAGAGTAAGAGAGAGGGGTAAAATGAGAGGGGATGCATAAAAAGAAGGACAATGAGGACGATAGATGAGCCGAAGGAGAGACAGAAAAAGTACATAGACAGATAGACGGACAGACGGACATCAGACGTACAGATAAACAGACTGACAGACAGACAGGCAGGGGGCGAACAGAGAGAGAAAAAAGGAGGAGGTTAAAAAAACTAAAGAGGGAAATACATAGAAAAGAAACAGAGACGAATGGAGTTGTAGACGCAAAGAGTGAGAATGAAAAGTTGGTCAGTCAATGGGAAAAAAAGTTATGGCTTTCTAGAATGAAAGAGACAAGGAGAGGCACAGAGAGAAGAAAAAATGAGAAAAGGAAGGAAAGGTTGAGAGAGTGAGAAACCCAGAGAGTTATAGAATAAGTCATGGTCTTCAGAAGTCGGAATAAGAAAGAGACAGAGAGAAATAATGAATTAGAGTAAAAGAAAGAGAAGTTGATACTGAAAGAAAAAAAAAACATGTTTAACGATACGTAAGCGGTAGCAGGAGCAGGAGAAGGAATAAGGAGAAGTCCAAGAAGTCTTTCTTTGAGTCAATTGGTTCTCATACTTGTAAAATATTGTGATATGGAAATATTCAAAGAGTATTCTTTTCAGTAAAGATCGTAAATGGCCATTTTTGGCTTTTTCAGTCAATTTTGACCTTTTTGAAAATCTAGAAATGCTGAACTCGTAGATTTTTTGATGACATCATACCAGTTGGTTTCTTAAATGACATCACACTGATACCTTCCTACCTATTTCTGTTGTTCAACGTAACTGGGGACGGCCGATCGAAAAGAGTTTTATTGCGATGTGTAGACACATCTAAAAAGAGAGAAAAGCTGATGAAGCTGAGAAAGTTATCTATTAGTACCCATACGCTGGCCACGGCAACAGCCGTTCCTAATCAGGTTTCATAAATCGCAAGTTTCTCCTTGTCTTAGAGTTCTGAACTTTTGCGACGTGCGTAAATAGACTTGGAGGCGACACGCACCCGAAGAGATGTCACTCTAACGCTATCCATTGTAGGCTTATGAGAAAAAATAGACGTACAGAAATTTGTGATGCAATAACCACCCACTCACTCAAAACTCCATACCACATGGTCATTTGACAGGCTCGGTCATTGTGAACGTGATGGTCACATAAGGCACAAGATCACTCAATGGAGTGTCAGTGCGAGTTCAGTAACCTCACGGGGAGTGTCTGTTCTCTTATACACAGTAAGGTTCCTTCTGATTGGTTGCCAGGTTAGATCTTCAAACAGCCATTTTGAATACCTCGGAAACCAGTGACACAGCCTAAACTGTGCAGAAGGAGTACTTTGAAGGACGCCAGGGCATCATCGCCCTTGATGGGATTTTTTTTCTCGTTAATATCAAATGTATAGATAATCTCCGGGCAGACTAAATACTGTGTCAATGACAAATCTTATAAATACAGTAATACAGAGTTCTTCCTAGTATGGGACCTGACCCATTACTGGATCAATAGGTCCTACTTTCTGGGTAACAGGTTCACAAGTAATAAATGAATAAAAGAAAAACTCATAAAAAAATATGGTTGACAATGAAATAATAAAGGTTTGAAATACAAATAGGCTCGCCGTAACAGTCAATAATTGGAAAACCTTAGCGTCAAAAATTGAAGTCATGTAAAAAAAATTCCATCGAGTAATAAATATGGCTTGAATGAATTCTATTCATGGCATCAATGGCGTTTTCCAAGGGAAAAAAATAAGAACTTGATAGATTTACACCCTGGAGATTCTAGATCTAAAATTATCTAAAAAGAAATACCAGCATAAGATTTGGTCATTGTTAGCCCAAAATGACCATAGGGATAAAAAGGAACTTACTTGAGAACCCCCCCCCCCAAAAAAAACCCCAAAAAAGTAAACAAAGGGTTTTTAAACGGGACCTAACGGCGTACTCGAGTAATTTTTCAAGGTTGTAAGTCCAAAATGTAATCAGACAGTCCATATACACACACGGAGAGACACATACACACACAGACCAGCAAAGAGTGAAGACTCCGCTGGTTAACCGGGTGGGCCATTTGTGGAGCTATGGTGATTCGATATTATATATATATATATATATATATATATATATATATATATATATATATATATATATATATATATATATATATATATGTCATATGTGTATGCAGTATACTGGTAATAAAAAAATCTCGTTACGTTCCATTGTTAGTTCATTGCTAGATAAAGGCTTTCTCCATCTCCTTCTATAAAAACCGTGAATGCGCTAACTTCTGCCATGTTCTACTGGCAAAATTTCCAGTCTAATCCTGCCATCTAGACTGATCTTTTCCTACTGTGCGCACTCTCCAATGAGCACGCATCCGCTAGTCGACTGTTGTCTTTTCCTCTTGTAAAGTGTCCAGTCCATCTCCACTTTTGTTGCTTAATTACATGTATGATATCCTCAACCTCCCTTTCTCACAAGAGCTACATGTGACACAAAGTCATTTTTAGAATGGAGTTCCAGTTGCATGAGGGTTGTAAAAATTGCTTCAGTCCCTACAACTTGTGTTGCGAAAACGTCTTGGCAAGCCCAACCCATCCATGCTGCCCTATGGTGCATTGCTCTCCCAAGACTGGCCTGAGTTATTCTTTGAGGCCACAGGACGAATCTAAGGCCTCTTGCACTTAATAATACCAAGCCTCAGAAACCCATCATCGGCGAAGTCATTGCACCGGTGCAAAGCTACCGAAGTGCGTACTGCGAACAGATACTACCCTCTGATCCTCAAATTGATCCACTCTCTGATCCATGTTGAGTCTTTTTATTGATAAGACGTATTCCTGACATTGCTCTTTCCATTGCCCTCTGTGAGATTCTGGGTTGGTTTTGGAGAAGCCTTGTAAGTTTTTGGGCTTTGCTTCCTTGGTTAACTCACCCCTTGCAGTAATATACTGGAAGTTTCTGCTACAGATCTTTTAATTGACGAACCTGCCTCAATCAGCATTCAGTATCCTCTACTACAGACCCATAGGGCGAAAACAGTCAAGAGGTTGAATGCTCATTTTCATACGGAGACAGTGTTGCCAACTCAAGAAATATTTTTGCGACTGCCAAAAGTTTTAAAGAATAGCCCAAAAATGGCGAATATGGCAAAGAGAAGCTAAAAACGGCCGATAATACATTAAAAAATGGTTGATTATTTTTGCACGCCTGAGTTAATTTAATGCTTATTTACACTATCAAAACAAAGAGCGAGTTGAATTTAGCCCAGAAAGCGTTAGATTGGCAACACTGAGCAGAAGACTGGAGCAACACAGTCTTCCTCTCTATCCCCCCCCCAGTATGTGCACAAGAAGAAGAAATAACGTCGGCATTCAACATATTGTGACTGTACACTTTAGCAAATGCTTTGGAGAAGGGCGGTGCCCGACGGACAGGAATGACGGAGGGTGCAGGAAAAGTGTGGGTAGGGTTAGGGTTAGGGCTGAGGGCAAGTAGGGGAGAGGTCGGTCTTGCAATCTTTTGATAGAATACTCGTTTGCCGACACAACTTTTGATCCCTTGTGATTCTCACCCCTCTACATCTGCCTCAACTTTCTGTTACCCCTCAACTTTACACACAGACAGACACCCCCACACCCCCACAGACTCCCCCCACACATTGGCAGACAGACATACATTGTCCTTACAAAGTAACTCTCCCCTTCTCTCTCTCTCTCTCTCTCTCTCTATATATATATATATATATATATATATATATATATATATATATATATATATATATATATATATATATATTATTAAAAAATGGCTGTGTGATCCGACAAAAGAAATAAATAAACTGCGATGTACTATTTTGAAACTCTATTTGAAATGTTCTCTCGTTATTTCTCGATATTACAGGTCTTGGCCAAACGAAACATTCACCGTGAAATATCGGGAGATAATTGCGAATAGGGTTTAAAATAATATAATGCAATTCATATAATAGAGAGAGAGAGAGACAGACAGACAGACAGACAGAGAGGAAGGGGACAGAGAGTGAGAGAGACCGAGAGAGAGGGAGTTTAGAAAGCTTTGCAGCTTTAAACACAAAACATTAAAAACTTTTACAAGTTTTATTTTAGTCATTTCAGTTACCTATTTCCCAATATCTGTCAAGGCAATTTATGTGATCTTCATCAGTTATTTCCCCCTCTGTTTCCCCAACACTTCGTTGTTATGTCATAAAGTATAAATTGTCGTTCGTAGGGATTATCAGTTATTTAACACGTAACCGTTTCCAGGATTATAAAACAATACAGTTATGTTAAAACAGCACTGCAGCAATGTTGATCAAACTACATCTTCCTTTCTTACGATAGAACTTATGTCATTCATGCAGTTTGTCATTTTGTATAAGGTATCATATGTATTGTTTATTGATATCATTTTATATTACATACGATTTATTTTTTGAAGAAGGGCTTACTTAATTAGATAACCCCAAAAACGCATGAGGGATCTGTAAGTACAGCAACGGACGTGATTATCTGTTCATGTCATTTCTATTGAATGTTCACCAATGTGATTATCAATATATATATATATATATATATATATATATATATATATTGAAAAAAGATAAAACCGCCACCAAGACAGTCAACTCAAGTTTCTTTATTGTTTAAGCTGGTCTGGCTTGCTGGCTATGTATTTGTACATACCATACCAATATTTAATATTTACGCGCAAAAAAAGTTGGTTTTTTTTTTCAAATTTCTTCCTCAAAATAGGTTATGGGAGGTCAATTTACAATGCAATGCAATTGTATGCTAAATTATTCACTAGTTTGTGTCTGATTGTTTATTGAAGATTCAAACTTTTTTTGATTGAGCATCCCAACACGACATCCTGCCATGAAGACGTTGGTAAGGTGATGGTTTCTATGGAGTGACTCACCAGACCAGTGTATCTCCGTCCCGTCTCTCTTTTTTCTTCGTCTTTTATCCGTTTTTCAATTTTTGATAAGCGCAGATAAGTCTGACACAAGGTCAAATACTAAAGAAATGGAGCATAAGAAGATGGTGTCGCATCAATCCTCTAAGTGGAGAAAATCAGCATTTGAAATCTCCCGATTTACCGGGGTCTGAGAGTACCGACGTCAGGGATAGGGAATACATACCTTTTTCGATATCTTCTTGGCCGAATACGTTGCAAAGCCAAAAATAGATGATTGAGTTTGAAGGTTGTGTTGCGCCAATCTTTCAGGCGAATGGGAGTTGCCAACCAAAACATGCTTCATAATAAATCTTGGCTTTTACTTGGGCTTGCGTAACAGTTATCGAGACGGAAAACGGAATCGGGGATCCAAGTTTGAGTTTTGGCCAAGGCTGCTTACGTTCATTCCAACCCTGGGTAAGACATGGATTTACTTCTATCTCCCTTCCAAGATGAATATCAAGGCAGTTGGGACCCTTTAGCCCCGTATGGTGGCCCAAGATGAAGTTACTCTGACAAATGAATAACTAAACAGACAGAAACAAGCTTGGCTGTGCTAGGGTCGAAGTTCCTTTGTTTCATCAAAATCTTAAAAGTAACCAAAACAGAATTCATTTCTCCATACAATATTATTGCAAAACTATGTATCTCATTTCGCCCCCTTCATTAATAGTTCCTATGTATGGAATTAGAAAATTTTAGCAAAACAATTTGAAAGTTTTAGTAGTGGGAATGAGCTCGTCAATTTTTTCTTTGATTTTTGGTCTAGTCATTGTCACCCGCCATTGTTGTTCCATACGAACATAAAGTCAAAACTCAATAATAGGAGTTTGACGATAAAGCTTGACAGTTGTCATAACAGGATCTTTGTTCGGTTGGTCCAGCACCCAAGCCCCGTAAAACCTATAATTGCTAGAGGAACAATGAAAATTGCAATGGTGTAATTATTTCTGTATTTCTAGCATAACACCCGTTAACAATAACAGCTTACGATCAGAGCATTTGTATTCTCTGAATAGAATCAAATCTTCAAAAAGTTACATCGTTGAAATAAGATTATTATTACTTGGGTTCGATTCTGGGTGTAAAATTTAAAACTCTCAAAAAACGAAGCAGACCCCATATTTTTAAAAATTGTTCCCTTCCAAGAAACCTTCTATTTATTCTACGGTTTCACTTATTTGTCAAATCCCAGTTCAAGTCTGAGATTGGAATTGTTTTTCCACCGTGGAAAGAAGTAGCACAATCCTCAACTAATTTTGACTAATTTAAAATCTGCTCAGATACTCATCGTCGTATAACCAATGCCTCCTCCCAATAGTCACCTATGGAGCCGAAACATGGAACCTAACCAAGAGACAGATCTGCAGATTGAGAACGATGCAACGTGCACATGAAAGAATAATGCCGGGCCTCACGTAGAGAGACCACAAGACAGCACAGTACATCCAAGAAAAGACGAAAGTCAGGGACATCATAGAATCCATTAGAAATCTCAAGTGGCGGAGAGCTGGCCATGTTGCAAGAATGGCGGACAACCGATGGACATCACGACTCACGACATGGATCCCCCGAGATCACATGCACAACCGAGGCCAGCAGAATATTAGATAGAGAGACGAAGGAGACAAATTGAGAAAGTACTGGCTCTGCCACGCCCATGATAGAGAAGTGTGGCAAATCCATGGGAAGTTCTATGTCCAACGACGGACGTTAAAAGACTGATGATGATGATGATGATGATGATGATGATGATGATGAAACTCTGCTCTGTCTGTCCCGTCACGTCAAACCACAACAATATGTAAAATTAACATTTCCCTAGCGTGATTTGGAAACACGATCAAGTGGTCGGTAGGTGGTTTCCTTGCCGATTGAGCCAAACTGACAAGCTTTACATTTCTACGAGAATTTATGAAAAAAATTATCTTTTACTTATCATATGTACAGTACAGAAGTTACAATAATTATCCACTTTGAAATATCTCATTCTGTCTCTCCATCTCCTGTACTCTTTTTCCTTCCCTCTCTTTCTCTCACTCCTTCCCTCTAGTTCTTGTCTCTCTTCTTATTCTCTCTACCTCTTTCTCTTCTTATACTCTTACACGCTTTCCTACCTTTCTTCTCTTTCCTTCTCTCCGTTTTTCCCCACTCCTATTTCTTTTCCTCTCTCTCTTCTATTTCTCTATCTCCCTCTCTTGACCTCTCAAGTTTCTTGTTCTTTTTCTCGTATTCACTCTCACCTATCTTTTTTCCTCTTTCTCATCTCCTCCCTCTCTTCTCCTTCTCTCGTTTCTTTTCGTCTATATCTCTCTACTCCTCTCTCCCCTCACATCATCCTCGGTATCTCCTCATTCTTTCTCCTTATACGCCATGATGTCTTTCTCTCTCCCCTTTCTTTCTCTTCTCTTCTTTTACTCTCTCTCTCTCTCTCTCTCTCTCTCTCTCTCTCATCTTGTTCATTTTCCAGCTTATCATCCACTATTTCACTCTCTTTCTGTCTCTGCTTTTTTTTCTTTTTCTTGGTTTTACTCTCTTTCTCTGCTTCTTTCTTTTTGGGAGCAGTCTCCATTTCCCTCTCCATTTTTTCTTCTTCTTCTTCTTCTTCTTCTTCTTCTTCTTCTTCTTCTTCTTCTTCTTCTTCTTCTTCTTCTTCTTCTTAAAACATTACATTTCAAATTCTAATTTGAGCCAATCGCAACCCGGCTCGGCATAACGTAGAAGAGTGAAGGGTAGAATATCATTTTAGCACACAGACGACATTGTTAAAAAAAATTGCTCAAGCTTACGCCAGAGACCCTATTCTCTTTAGTACATTGCATACGTGAAATCTTATACGTCTACATTGATACGCAAAAAATTATTTCAATTTTTGTCAGATAGTATGGTATGCGCACCCACCCACCCACACCCGTACACACACACACACACACACACGCACATATATATATATATATATATATATATATATATATATATATATATATATATATATATGGTAAGGAAATAATGTTAGTATTACTCACCGTGTGCGGCTTTTATATGTATAACCTAAATGCATTGCTAATGATTTTACTATAGAAATTAATTGATATCGGGAAGAAAGGGATTGTCATTGGTCAGGAATTGGTCAGTAAACATAACTGACAAAATAGGTCTATCATCTTTATAATAAATATGTTGGTTTTTTTTTCTGTGGCTATATATATGCGTGTTGAAAAAACACCACGAAACGATTTGAGTTTTTTTTTCTTTCAAGCCCACCATCTTCAGGATGCTATGACTAATAGGATAAAACAATTCCTGGTGATATTTTTCCACTTGTTGGGGAATTAAATTTACTATACAATTACAATGCGGAACTAAAGCCCTATTTTGTGTTCAGTCGTTGTTTCACAATGAAACATTCTCTCTTCATGGAACATTTCCATGACATCGTCAGAGAACATTTTGCTCTGATAACACATTTCTTCTGAGAGATAGATTTTGCTTGACCTTATGTTCTGGAAACACCTCCTTCTGGGAAATGATTTTTTCTAATTGACCCTATATTCTAAGAACACTTTCTGTTGGGAGTTTGTTTGTTTTTTCCTCGGATCGATAGCACTTTTGGGAAGTTTATTTTTCACCGAACCACATATTCTGATAACACCTTTTCTGTTGATTTTTTTACCTGGCATCCTAACAGACTTTTTTTGAAAGCTGTCTCTTTTTTTTTTCTTCCTTTTTTTTTACCTGGCCTCATATTCTCATAACACTTTCTTCCCTTCTTCTGGTTAAAATTGAGTGGTAACTTTTCTTCCGATCAGGGGTTAAAAGTTAGGGATTAAAACTTTAGTTTTCCTTTTTTTTAATACAAACTGTACAGTAGTTTCCCTTATTTATTTAGCTGCATATGATTATGACATTAATTCGATATATAAGACATCGAGCTTAATAACTGGTGAAGGCAGCTTCCTTTTCAAATTTTTCAATTGATCAGCCTCAACAAAACGTGCTGCCAAACGATGTTAGTTACTTGACGGTTTCTATTCGGTGACTAACCAAACCACATGCGTTCTCATTTTTTTTTTAGAGGGGGAAGATAGCAGCAA
>OY735233.1:40526891-40531891 GCA_963457665.1 Thysanoteuthis rhombus | reverse complement strand
TATTTATTTTCTTTGTTGTCCCCTATTGTCAGTCTCTCACGTGACTCTCCCCACTACATCACCCCCCTCTCTCTCTCTCTCAACCACTTTCTTTTTGGGATTACCTGTTAGCTTCATTGATATATATATATATATATATATATATATATATATATATATATATATATATATATATATATATATATATATATAATGTGTACTGTAGAGAGTGAGACAGACTCTGGAGTGAAGTGTTTGGTGGTAAGGTTTAATAATCCTTATAAGTAAATAGTCCATACATGTTTCAGGATTCTTCCCATCATCAGTGGTGTGTGCTGTGTGAGTGTCAATAATTATAATTATATAATTATATGATTGATATCCTCACACCCACATCTAAGACACATTCAATAATGGAGGCTTCAAAGTCACCCAGACCCATAGGAAAAACTTCATCTTAGCCTGTTATAACCCCTGTCCAAATTATATATATATATATATATATATATATATAATAGGGTGTGGATTCGCTACACAAACTAGTTCATGTTTCTGCTTCCAGCTCTACTCTAAAACAACTTGACTTTCGAAGTATAAAGATGTATCGAGTACTCTATGAAATAAAACCATCACATATCAGACATCGGTTTATATTATGCTATGTTGCTAACCTGATCTTTACCATTTGTATTATGAATATAAATTTATGTATATGATACAAATCAGAAATTCACCTTAGGAAGCCTAAACAGGGCAGAAACATATACTTGTTTGTTTAGCAAATCCTTACTTCATCATATACATATATACACGTTTGTTTGTATGTATGTGTGAAAAAATATATATATATATATACATATATATATATATATATATATATATATATATATATATATATATATATATATATATATATGTGCGTGAGTGTTTGTGAGTATGTGTAAATATATGTGTGTGTGGGAGTCTTACCATTGGCACAACGATACGATAGTCTAGGGCTTCCACTTCTGATATGTTTGTACCAAATTACTGCGTTCCAGCCATTTCCTTTCAAAACAATATTCTATAAAGTAGCAGAGTAAAATATTGAAATATACTCCGTTTCATCTTCTGCAAAATCGAAACCCTCCAAAAACCCTTCCTTGAGAACCTGAAATTCAGCATGCAAACTTATCTCGATCCTGCAAGAACAGTGATTTCGAAACATTGAAAGCACAAGGACCACCCTCTTGTAACGGAAATATTCTGATTGTATGTAATCAATGAAGTACAATAAGAAACCATTTGTGACCTTTAAAATCATATTTATTCTAAACGGATTATAATTATTTGAATTCTAATATACGGTGCAGGTGTATGTATAATAATTATGTTTTTGATAGCTCTGCAATGGATGGTGATGTTTCCTTGCCACAAAGTTCACCATGTCAGATTTAGAGGGAGCGCTGCTACGGACACCCACAGATTATTTGACGGTCTGTAGTTTCGCAACCCCTGCTGTAGAAGATGTATTTAGAAAAATTGCCAATCTGCCTTCCACCACATGATACCTTATTTTAAAATAGTTTTTATCACGTTGTTTCAAATTATGTCCAGAATTGTCTATAATAGCTAGACTTTCATACAATATGTAGATAGATACTTTTTTTATTTTGTCCCTTTCCGTGTTCAAATTTAAGGTTATTTATCAGGTAAAGGAAGACTGTTAGATAATTTGAAATAATTTTACAATTTATAAGCTAAGTCATTTAAGCTTCAGTCATATTCACCCTGAAGCAGTTATATATATATATATATATATATATATATATATATATATATATATATATATATATATATATATATATATATATATATATCTTATAATTTATTATTCTTACTTGCTGTACTCCATCTTATTATAGTTGCTTCCTAGGAAATAATTCTGTGCCAATACACTCTTAGACGGCTGGGGCTAATCGTCTGTAAATCGGAAATTGGAAAATAGCCTCTGCTGAGATTCGAACTCACGTCCCATAGCATTCAGCATTTCTTATTTTCGGGCTGTTTTCTCTTGAGATCAAGGAATGTATCGACCCAGAGCGTTGCGATGAAGAGCAGGACTGCCAGTGACTGGTAAGAATGGTAACCATTCAACGAAGGAGTTCCCTGCGTAGAATCAGATCCCGATTCAACGCTGATGCCGCTAAACCCATCAGTTAACGCACATTCATGCGCAACCGAGGCTGGCAGAATATTAGATGGAGAGACGAGCAAGACAAATTCAAAAAAGTACTGGCTCCGCGACGCCCAGGATTGAGAAATGTGGCGAATCCTGGGGAAGGTGTATGTCTAACGACAGACGTTAAAAGACTGATGATGATGAAAGAAGGTATCATTATTAGAACTACGGCATCTGTTACTGTGCCTCACCAGGGTCAGAGTGTACCACTATTGAACTGTGAAGGACTGGCACCGTGTCGCCCAGGAAAGCAAGTCACATTTCCAGCTCTCTCGGACGGAGTTAGTGAGTGGAGAACGCCTTACATTAGACAATGGTTCAAGTCTGATAGCAAGCTGTTGTGTAAGCTGGTGTCGGCTCTGTAATGGTGTGAAGTGTATTCTGTTGGTGTTTGCAAAGACAACAAGTGAAATTTGAGATCGTCTTCATGGGTGTGACGTAAACAGATCGTATTGCTGACGATTTAAACGCTTTTATGTTCGTCATGTTTTCCGGTGATGAAAGTTTGTTATAACAAGATAACACAATACACTATCCTGTGCGAGTGACACGGAACCGATGCAAGGAACACTCGATTGGCTCCACAGGTTCCAGCACTCGCCACGTTGAGACCCCATTGTGCATGTATGGGACATGCTGTAGACCTAAATAAATTACTTGCAGCCACACCCAACAAATACAACTCAGTTATGGACAGCCCTTGACCCCGGTGCCTTCAAGACTCCATACCACGCCGTAAAATTTGGATCTTCTGGTTTATTCAAACCAGAAGCGGGGACTAAAAAATCACTTATGTGTTTGTTTATTCGTATTTTTTTTTTTTTTACATTTTGTGTTTTAAGCGTTTTTAAATTTGTAGCGATAAGAGGCTATGATGTATTATAACTAATTTTTAGCCACAAAATGCTGGGGTTGCGTTATAGTCGAGATCGCGTTGTACTCGAGTGAACGTGATGATAAATATCGAATATTGAATAAATGAAATTAGATTTCAAGTCAATACATGTTTTGTAATTGTATGCTTTCTCAATCAACCATAATTTGCTTGTCAAAGGGATCTATGATTTCTGGTTACATTTTCGTTTTTGTTCTTCATGAAATAATAGGCTGTCTGTCTTGCGACTTTTGCTGCTTTGATATCTGCTTCTCCTTACCTCAAACCAACTGACGATACTCCTGGCTTAAAATCAAGTATCACATTAGTTTTTTAGTGGTAATTCACGGTCGTACCATCGGTTTACTAAGGTCGGCGACTGGCGATCGCAGCTGCAATAGTCTCTTTGAATTTTATTCGTCAGTTTGGGATCTAGTGACGGACTAGTAGACATCGGGACGAAAAAGTTAGGATGGTATTATGCATACATACCATAGAGAGAGAGAGAGAGAGAGAGAGAGAGAGAGAGAGAGAGTGAGTAAGTGAGTGAGTGAGTGAGTGAGTGAGAGAGTCTAGAAAGCTTTACATTATATCAAATACATTAATTAAAAACCTTTCCAATTTTTTGTGTCTCTTCCGTCACTTATTTCCCAATATTTGTCAATGCAATTAATGCAATTTTCTCTAATGTTTTTCTCCCTATTTCCCTTATACGTTGTTATTATGGTACGGTATATAGATTTTCTCTTGTTGGGATCATCAGTTGTTTACCATGCAACAGTTTCGGGGATTTAAAAAACAAAACAGTTAACATGTTGATCCAGCTGTGTTGATCAAACAACCCCCTTTACTTACTTTACAGTTTATGCCATCCATGTAGTTTGTACGTTTATATAAAGTGTACATTGTATCGTGTATTGTAAATTGACATTGTTTTATTCTACATACCTATTTTTTGAAACAAGATTTACTTACGTAAGTTACCCCAAAAATGTATTTAGCGATGAGGGATAAGTAAGTATAACAACTGATACATTTCGCTCTTAGGGTCAATTTTATTGATTATATATATATATCATGGCATTCTTATTTTATTTTCAATTCTTAAGAATACATAGAGGAGAGAAATAGAAAGCAGATTGTTTTCATTGTTGATGATATTAAATCACAATACTCAATATTTAATAAGTACAGTATTAATATATAAAAAAAAATTACAGGGATTCATACCCGGTAAAATAGCTGAAAATGGGCTAAAAGTACCGCTAAATTTTGCATTTTAGCGCTGCCAAAGCAAGAAACGCGTTACATCTAGCGCGAAAAAGTGGTAAATTGGCAACACTATTCATATCAACCACTATCTGAAATCTCTTCCCTATCAATGGCGATTTTAGATTTTGGAAAATCAGAAGTTTAGTGAGGGGGCAGGGGGGTGCCACGACAGAATTTGATGATACGATGTTTTCGAAAAAAACCTGCAGGAGACGTAAATAAAGGATGGGTTCAGCGTTTGAAAAGGCAACGGTCACACAGTTCATAAATGAGTGGCGTCTCACTGCCAACTGAATGACCCCATGGAAGTGTATCAGCTGGCACATGCGCAGTCAGTTGCTCTATGATTGGTTCTGTAGTTACAGGATATTCAAAATTAATTGATACTTTCCGAACAGACCTTGTGCATGTATATATATATATATATATATATATAGACATACACAAATATATGTATATCAGTCGGAAAATGGAATCTATGACCGGAGTCAGGGTTGGTGAAGTTCACTTCGTACTAATGCCCTTGGAAAAGGCATGAAAAAATATGTTCCCCTTAGCCCTGGAAAGAATAGCATAGCCGATTGAGCTCTCTAGACTTGGGAATGCAACCAGTTTAGGAGAAGGACAATTACGATTCCGAATCCAGGAAGTAAA
>OY735233.1:40446891-40521891 GCA_963457665.1 Thysanoteuthis rhombus | reverse complement strand
GGGAAATAAGTACGATCCATTTCCCAAACTTTTTTCCGTTTCCATGTGGTCTATGAAATTTGCCTCATACACATGCACACACACACGTACACACACACACACGCACACGCACACATATATATATATATGTACATATATATATATATATATATATATATATATATGAATATACATATATCTATATTTATACACATGTATATATGAATATATTAATGTGTGATACATATATTTTTTGCTTTCTGTTATTAAATCATTTATCTAGTCGAAGGCGTAAATTCTCACCCTATCGAATGGTTCTCGAAAACCTTTAGTAAACATTTCTTTCTCCATTTACAAACACTTGCAGTGGTCTAATTAGGCTATAAGTCTTCTCAACGGAACTACTTCCGAGATTGCAGAAATGGAAGCAGATAATTAAACGCTTTTTAGTTATCATGATTTACTGTTGGAATCAATTACCGCAGGTCGATGGACTGCGTCATTCGGTCGTTCTATTGTAAGCGCTTCGAATTAGTTACAACTGCTTGTCATATTGGAATGGCAACGATGATTCTACAACCGCAGGCCTGTATCAAGCGGGGCAGGAGAAGAAGGGCCTCACCCATGTTTTTTTACATATAGAAAAATGGTGATGATCATCATCACTATCAGTCTTTCAACGTCCGTCGTTGGACATAGACCTTCCCAAGGATTCGCCACAATTCTCTATCGTGGGCGTCGCAGAGCCAGTATTTTATAAATGTGTCTAGCTCATCTCTCCATCTTGTACTTAGCTGGCCCTGGTTTCGCATTTGATCTCTGAGAATTTATGTTGTGAGTCGTGATGTCCATCGGTTGTCTGTCATTCTTGCAACATGGCCTACTCTTTGCCAATAGATGTTACGATGTCTCAGACTCCCGTTTTCTTCCTTATATACTGTGCCGTCTTGTGATTTCTCCATGTGAGATTGAGTATGATTCTTTCATGCGCTCGCTGCTTGCCTCTCAGTTTGTAGGTCTGTGTCTTGCTTAGGTTCCATGTTTCAGCTCCATAAGTGACTATCGGGAGGATGCATTGGTTGTATACTCTTCTTTTTAGGATTATTGGGATCGTTTTGTTTTTGAAGGTTGAGCTTGCTCTGCCGAAGGTTTGCCATCCTGGGGTGATTCTGTGCTTGATTTCCTATTCTTTTGAGGATCTCGCGAAGATTCATTGTCCGAGGTAGATGGAGTGGTCAAGGGGAATCTATGAATCATCAACGCCTATATTTGCTTCTTTTTATCTCGTAAATTTAGCCGCGGTGATGCACGAACAAAGGGATCAATTTTGGATTATTTTACATCGCTAATTGACCCCCCCAAAACCCTATCAGATGGGCAATTTTCACTTAACAAATAAAAAATGTTTTTGTTTTACACATTGAGGCAGTGTGTATGTGTGTGTGTGTGTGTGCAGAATCCCAATTTTTACTCAGAACGGTTAGGCCAGATAGATACACAAATACATACATATAAATGTCAGAACATGAATAATCTAAAACCAGCAACAGTGTTTAGATCGGTCTGTTGCGGGGAGCAGTGATTAATAACATTTCAGGCTGATAAAATTCAAGGAACTTGGGTCCTGAAATGCTAAGATACGCTAAGAGAGCAATGTTTATACGGTATGACTGGATGACTAATATATTTCCCATTGAAGTCGGATGACGAGGTTTTGTTGTCTACCCAACTCCGACATACTGATTTGACAAAACTCAAATTGTCATCAAAGGAAAAGTGGAATAAGATCGGGCTACTCATTCAATAGAAACCATCACCTAACCAACGTATTTTCCCAGCATGCCGTGTTGGGAATGATTGGAAAATCAGGATAAGGGGTGATCAATGAATCAGTTACTTTTGCTGGGCAGTTATCACTGAAAAGTCTGAATGTTCAAAAAACAAGCGACACAAAATAGGAAACAATTTAGCATTAACTTACATTGCAAGCTGAAACCCCACTAAAACCTATTTACGGGAAGAATTGGAAAAAGAAATTTTTGTTGACTTAATAAAGAGTAAGTGTTCACATTTTCAGCATTGATGCTGCTTGTACGCTTAATACCTGCACACTTAGCCATCTAACGAGCTGAACCGACCTAAAAACTGAGAGTAACCTATGTTGACATTTTGGTGACAGTTACGGTTGACGGTTTCTAATATCCTGAGAGGTCCCGTGATCGCACAGAAGCTACCTATCTATCTTCGTCAGTTCATATCTATCTATCTATCTATCTATCTATCTATCTATCTATCTATCAATCTCCTGATCTTTCTGTGTACGTTAATCACCGTCTATTTATATCTATGTACATACGCCCACTCACACACTCACGCAGACTCCTACTCTCTCCACTTCCCCCTTTCTCTTATATTATATCATTATTTTACATATATATATATATGTATATATATATATATATATATATATATATATATATATATATATATATATATATATATATATATATCACTGCCTCTATATTTTCACCATTCAAGACATGGCCCATCTATCGACACCATTCCAAGAGAATGCTAACACAATTCCTTGTCTTAGTCAAATAATCCCGTGTCAGTAACAAATACCATCGTGACCATCCATTAGTTCTGCACACTTCTCCTTATCAAACCGAAGCCAGCAAATGCCAAATTGTTTGAATCAATCATGCCTCTACGAACAGGAATGGCAAGATATCACCAACACCGAAACAGATGTTGATTTTGGGTGGTTGTCTCCTGAGACCATTTATAGGGAATATACACTAACCTGAAAAAAAAAGGAAAGATGTGTCAAGCGGGGAAAATACGAGGCTACAATTGAAGGCAAAAGTTATTGATATTTACAAATTTACAAGTCGTCGGTGCAGGTAACCTGATGGTGTGGAGAATGGAAGAGAATTCAAAATTTTCTTTTTATATTTTGAGAACCAGTTGATTGGCTTTGATGCAACTTGGCAAGCAATCCGAGGAGACCTTACTGGATATGCATAAAGACACACTCCCGTGCGGTTACTCAGTTATGTACAAGAATAACGTCAATGCCTTGATCTTCTAGTCAGTTATTGGATGAGTTCTGTTGTTTTATGCTGGTGGTCTAGCGGTTAGCAGAACGGAAAATGGATCGACGAACCTAGTTCAGTCTCTGTTTGAGGCAATTAGTGTTCATTTGCCAATAGTGCTATATGGGTAGGCATAAGTCCTCTGCCCCTTTTTTGCTATGGATGAAACCGAGGAAAGATTCGACCCTTTAGCTTCAGTTAGTAATCAATGTAGGAGCCCAAAATTGCCCAGATAGAATATGCAATAACCTAAAAAAAAGAACTTTCTGGTGATGAAATACAAGTCTATGAGTGAAGGTAAAAGTTTATATCCCCAAGTTTTCGATGAGTGTACCCTAACGGTTAGCAATATAGAGAATGGAGCGGAATTCGAAAGTACGGCTTAGACAGTTTAAAGTTCAAGTGTTTTTCGGTCAGCATCACGGAAAATGGACCAGCGAACCGAGAAAGTTGGTGATCACTTCGTACTAAAGCCGGAAAAGGCATAAATCCACTCACCCTGTTGTAGAGTGATTTGGCCCTTAGAGCCCTGGTTGGCAACAATTATAGAAACTCGAAACAGATGATGATTTTGTGCGGTTATCTTTCGTTGCTAATGGAAAACCTACATGCACATATTTACCTACAAAGCGATGTGTCAAGATACATCTTCAGGCGCGGACCTACAGAGTCCGGACACCCTCTGCTCGGAAAACGACAAGTAAGAAATGTTTTCAAATACCCAGATAAAGAAACTCCATTGTTAGAAAGAAAACAATTACTCCCAAACCAACATTACAAACATAATTGACCTCCATGCTGAAAAATCCTGGATCCATCCTTAATCCTCATGAGACAATATTATCTTTTGACTTGATAAATGTCAAGAGGCATTTACTGTTTCATAAAGATTTGTCTGGAAAAATATTCAGCCATTTTTAAATATCGTGTAAACCTGTTGCAAGGACTTGATGTAACGTGGTAAACAATCACAGGATACCTTACTGTGTATGTATGAACAGACACTGACCCACAGGATTACTCAGTCAAGGTAATGCACGAGAAGCACTCCAAAAGAATGAAAGATGCAAAAATTGATCCAAAGAAGACAGTCTGGTGGCGTCACCAAACAAGAATGACAAGATATCAGGCAGTCCAGAACAAGTGTTGATTTTGGCTGTCTTGGGTGTTTGGTAACCAACGCGAAAATCTCCGCGTAGACAGTTATAAAGAATACGGTATTTGGACAACTGCCTGTGAAACAATTGCTCTCATTGGACAAGCCCCTTCTAGATAAATGACTTTTGACAATTGCTCCTTGAACAATATTCCTATGGGTGTGAGGATTTACTTGGCCAACTACTTCATTTCTAGAAACTTTAACTCTGGCTTTACAGTTGCTATGCTATTGTCAGGGGGCAGTTATCCAGGGGTGCAATTATCCGGTTAGTAGTTGTTCTGGAATCAGAAAATACAGGCAGTCCCCGACTTACGACCGGGTTCTCTTCCGACTAGTAGGTCATATCTCGAAACGGTGGTACGTCGAACGATTTTTTTCGGTAGTGTTTCTGTGCTATGATTTACCATTAAGAAAAAAACTGGTTCATAATCATCTTTACTCTTTTTATTCCCTTATACACTTTTAACTCGAGATAGAAAATAAATACATAAACGTATTTCAAAAATGAAAGATAAGGGAAAAAATACTGATAAAATTTTTTTTTTTTAAGAAAAAATGTTCATAAAAAAACTATGCATTGAAAAAATTTGTATTATACATAACATTCACCGCTTTGAAATTTTAAAATCTAACCCATTCCACTCTATCGGTGTGTGCTTTATAAATAAGATATCGTTTTGCAAAATAAAAATATATATACATATATATATATACAATTCTGATACAACCACTTAGACGTATCTATGGTATTTACTTTGTATGTATGCTTTTTTAATGTACAAATTTATGTACTATCTTGCACTCTATCTAGTCTTACACACGCTCACACCCTAGAAAATTTTATTTTCACTTATATTTCTTTAATTTAAGAGTGTAATTTTTATATCTACATTATTCTTCCCAGAATCCACGGACTTCGATTGTACGTACGGGCGGTTTCAAGTCGGGAACTAGCAGTATTCACTTGCCCTAAAAGACGTCAAAATACGGAACTATAATGTTTTTGGGCCTGATATGAGACAATTTCTCTTTGAGAACTCCAATTTCAACAACAGACATCAGAAAATGCCTCGATATTCTATCAAATGATTACTTAAATCATTGTGCTTTTATGCTTGCGGCAAAACGGTTCGCTGCACGGAAAATAGAATCGGCGAATCTAGCTCAAACTCTGTTTGGTGTTTACTCCGTACTAATGTCATACAGAAAGGCATAAATCCTCTCCTCCCTCCCAGTTTCATTCATTGTATACTACATGTAGGCAATTTACTTTATAAATTAAATAAGTATTGGTATTCATTAATCTCTTACAAATGAAATGTCATTTTTTTTTTGCATAGTTAGATGAAGGGTGATGTGAATAGAAAAGCAGCTGGCATTTGATCATAATTTGACTTATCTGAAGTATTAACCTTTCCCCGACGATTCTTTTCTGGTAAATACCGCCTCAATGAAAAAATTATTCAAGTTTCATCATCATCATCATCATCATCAGTCTTTTAACGTCCGTCGTTGGACATAGACCTTCCCCAGGATTCGCCACAATTCTCTATCGTGGGCATCGCAAAGCCATTATTTCCTTAATTTGTCAAGTTCATCTTTCCATCTTGTATTCTTTCGGCCTCAGTTTCGCATGTGATCTCTGGGATCCTTGTTGTGAGTCGTGATGTCCGTCGGTTGTCTGTCATTCTTGCAACATGGCCTGCCTATTACCATTTAAATTTTCTGATAGGTTCTATGATGCTTCGGACTCCTGTTTTCTTCCTGATATATTGTGCTGTCTTATGATCTCTCCATGTAAGGTTGAGCATGATTCTCTCATGTGCACGTTGCATGCTTCTCAGCTTGTAGGTCTGTCTCTTGGTTAGGTTTCATGTATCAGCTCCATAAATGACTATTGGGAGGATGCATTGGTTGTATAGTGGTCACCAATTCAGTAAAAGCACGAATTATCGTTGAACATTTAATTACGGATACACGGTTTTAAATGCTTGGAAAGATGATAATTTATTGGAGAAAAGTCAGGCGAATGTAGAAAATTCTGCAAGACTACATATTCCAATTCTCTAAACGTTGACACTGTTTGCTGAGAGTTAGGTACTAGCATGAAGCATTTCATTCAGTTCATGTTGGACCAATTTCCTCAACTTTTGAATATTTCCTACTACCTTGAAATGGGGTGTATGATTGAAGTCCTACTGTATCTAGAAAGTGCTATTGCAGACATTAGGAAAAGGAAAAACATAATTTTACAGAAAAGACGAAATCGACAAAAGCAGAACTGGTGAGTCACTCAAAAGGAACCATCACATAACCAATATATTCTGGCTGCTCGCCGTGTTGGGATGATCAATTACATTTTTATTTTCAAAAAGAGATCAATAAATAACTTACTTCACATGCGTTTTGTGGATTGATGATAGCTAAAAATTTCCGAATTAAAACCAAACATGAATGCTGTTGGATACAAACTAAAGTATCGATTTACCATAATCTTACATTGCAAATTAGATCCCCTCAATCCTCCGAGGGGAGGAATTTTGAGGGAAAAAAGACATAATAAAGAGTAAAGGTTTGAATTTTGAGCCCTCTAGCTCCATCCGTGTGGCTTGTACGCGTGATACATAAATGCATGCACACATGCATACAGTATCAGTCAATATGAAAGAACAATTGATTGAAATGTAGCTCTTGTAAATAGCAGTTGTGGAGGGGTCTTCATATTCATAGAAAATTCAGCTCTTGGTACGTACTTCATATATAAAAAAGCTTTTATCGGGTATGGTTATGGGAAAATACAGTGGACAAAATAAGAAAACGGGTATACAATATCAATTTTATGTTTGTAAAATGAAAATTGAACTTTTGCGAATACTCTACCTTGAAACAATCAGTATGGAGTATAGACGCCTTTATTAGCAATGACTTCAGTGCTTTGATGCCCACAGTACAAGTTTCCAGCATAGATCTGATCTTTTCCATTTATCATCCATTTTTTCCATAATTGGTTACAGAATTCGGTTCTCGTTCCCTGACAGTCTACTGTTATTTTCCACTAGGTCACATCAGGATTTGTGACTTAGTGCAGGCTATATCATGACTCCAATAACATCTTCTTCAAAAGAAATCTTTCACTCGTCCAGCAGATTGACAGGGGGCGTTGTCCTGCATGAAAATGGCTGGTTAGTCGAGATATGTGTGTGGAGAAGGTATGTCATATTGCTCCACTAAACATTTACTGACTATTAATTCTCACAATAGACCCAACACATCCAAAGGAGAATTTCCCTCATGCCATGACATCACCTAATCCAAACTTTGTAGACTTGTTGGCACGGTTAGGTTCACGTCTATCGCTTGTAAGACGCCAAACAAATTATTTGTCATTAGATCCAATTAAATTGAATTTACTTTCATGACTATAATGAACTTCAGACAAAATCTTGTCCTTCCAAACAACGGGGTCTTCTGCCTATTTAAGTCTGGCCATTTCATTCTTTTTTACTTATGACAGGTTTAGTAGCTGGAGAACAAGCTTTCAATCCAAATTCGTCCCATCGTCGGATCACTGTACGGCGGCTCACCCTCTCGTTAAGATCAGTTTTGATTTGTCTTGAAATACTTGCTTCAGCATTGAAGGGATCATGGCATGTCTTTTGATTACTCCGTCATCCCTGAACCTTGTCATACCTGGTCGTACCGCTTTTTTTTTGGGAGGGGGCACAGATATCTTTCATCATCCAAGTTTAAAATTCTCAAAATTACCCTCTGAAACCGGTCCAGCTCTCTTGAAACGGCAAAGCGAGACGTGTCATCAGTCTTCACCTTAACAATTTGTTCTGGAAGGGCTGCAGTCACTTTGACATGTTCTGGCATGTCTGGCAGCTGGTGCAACGCTGAAAATATTGCTGCTTATCGTTTAGTAAAGTCAATATTACCAGATGCTAGTGAGAAATTTCTAGGACGTGACAAAAAAGAACCACTTTTTTATTTTGTCCGCTGCATTTTTCAAATGAAGGTTCTTCTCAATATCTTTTTTCTATTACCACTTTCGATAAAAGCTTTTCCGTACACGAAATATATACAAAAGGCTACGATTTCTATACATTTCGAGTTCCTGCGGCAAATGCTTTCTCTAAGAACTACATTTGAATAAATAGATTTATGACATCACTGGCGATTCCCACTGGAAAACATCGTGGAGGAAAAAACAAAAACATCTAGAAACATCTAAATTCTGAAGAATCTAGATTTTTCTAGATGTTTTTTTCCTCTTTCCTTCATTTCCTCCTTCTCCCCTCTCCAAGATATTCCTCCCTTCCTTTCCCCTTCACTTTTTTCTTCTTTATTTCGCTCTATTTGGGAAAATCTACTTTTTTTAAAAAAAATTGATGAATGAAAAAAAAAAGAATGAGTGTAAGACAATTTTACTGACGAAGAATTTAAAAAATACAAGAATCTCCGTGCCTTACATGAATAAATCACCATAGCCCACACGTGCACTAGAACTTATGATCTAGAAAGAACATATCTCAAATCACCTAGAAAATTATTATAAGACTAGATCTCTCATCTAAAATTATCTGAAAGAAATTGATCTCTTCAAAATAATTATCAAAAAAAAATTAAAGAAAAAATATCAGCGCAAGACTCAGACATTGTTGGTCCCAAAATGACCATAGAAACCAAAAAAGAAGACTTGCAAGAGAAAAATGTTGCCAAGTGGCGTAATGCAGATTTTCAAGGTTGTAGCCACCCACCCACAAAAATGTGACCAGGGGCACCAAGAAACACACACACATTCATACACGTGCACGCACACACACACACACACACACACACACACACACACACACACACACACACACGAACGAACGAGCAAGTAAATAAAAAGAATATGTAACCCATTTGCCTGGTCGGTTGGCTGCTATTTTTCTGTTTGTTTTCTCATCCTCAAACAATGGAGTCTTCCAGCTAAAAGTGAAGATTGTGCTGAGATATCACCTAGCCACCATTTGAACTGATATTCTGGTACCTCAATAAGTATGTACCCAAAAGAAGAATAAAATCATTTATTTTGCATCACAAATACAATACCTTCCCTCTTGAATGTACTTAATTCAATGATGAATATTAATCCCATATATATTTCCAGTGCCCACACTTATCCTCACTCTCTAGTCTCCTGCATTTGAATCTCATTTTGACCAGCACTGTATATAGGTAACCAGCCAGACCAACTTAAAAACTGAACGAACATATATTGACTGTTTTGGAGATAGTTTTGTATGACAGTTTCTAATGAAAATCTCTCTTTGGTCCCCTGAACCGCTTGACACAACAACCCTGGATGACCCTGCTTAACATCCCATCATCACCATTTTGGAGCCTGGGAACGCGCAAAATTTTTTCATGAAATCTCATTATTCTCACTTCTTTCCTCTACGCTATTTCGTTCCACGAAAGGTTGTTTCTTTGTACTTATATCTCTAGCACCGATTGACATACCAAAATGTGAGTTGCTTCCCTTATCCAGTGTTACCAATTTAGATTTCATGTAGATCTAGATGTTTTTTGTTGTGTCCAAATGTCTTGAATTGCTAGTTAGATGATTTTTCAATAAAATAAGTATATTATGACTGAATATTTTCATTTAATTCATAGTAATCCATTAAAAATCTCAAATGGCGGTGGGCTGGCCATGTTCCAAGAATGGCAGATAATCGATGGACATTGCAACTCACAACATGGATCCCCCGAGACCACATGTGCAACCGAGGCCGGCAAAGTGTTAGATGGAGAGACGAGCTAGACAAGTTCAGGAAGTACTGGCTCCGTGACGCCCATGATAGGGAAGTGTGGCAAATCCTGGGGAAGGTCTATGTCCAACGATGGACGCTAAAAGACTAATTATGATGATGATGATGATGAATAGAATAGATGATATTTTTGATAGATTGAGTAATATTCCTAATATAATGAGCTTATATGCAAATTTTTTGTCAGTTTGTTTGTCCCCGACAGATCTCATTGGTTAATTTACCTTCCTTTCATGACATAACAATTACGTCATACTGCGTCATTGAAACTCTTAAGACCAAAAACAACTGATCACAAATTAAACCACTTGAGTTGAGACTTAAAAATGAAGTTAGAATTATATTGATCGGATTACTAAAAAAGAAATTACCTAATAACTTTGGGCTCCTTGGTGCTTTTGGAAGAGGGTCTATAATAAATAATCCCTTCATTTTTACTTGTAAATTTTAATTTCTTTATAAGATAAACGTTGAAGATCAAAATCACATTTGATTTATTCATGATGTGTTATGTATATATATATATATATGGAGAATCTATATTTCTGTAGATTCAATCTGGAGAATCTGAATATGTTCTATCCAATTTTAGGTAGGAATTCGAGTTAGCAATATTGTCCTGTTAGATATTAATAATAAAAGAACTAGCACATCCATGGTTTGAGTTTCAGGATTGTTTTTTGTTAACTTCAAAGGAACGCCTTACTTTCGGATTATGGAAGAAAAATTCACAAATTAAATATTAATATTGGTCTTGGAGACCCTAAGCTTAAATTCAAAAAACGGGGTAGAGATTTCAAAAAAGAAAATTCGTAAATCATCAATGCTGTAAGTCTAACGAAACGAAAAACGAATATGAAAATCGAAAAAACTTCCCAACCTCATTTTCCATATCAAACCTTACAATCATTTTAAAAAGTGAAGGTCCCCACGCTTAGCTGAATAAAGTGTTCTTATTGATTTATTCAAATGTATCCTTTTTTTCTAAAGTTTCATGATAGCTTCGTTGATAGGTCACAAAGAGCCAAGGGTTCAATTAAATAAGATCCATGTAAATATGTCTATTCTGTGTATCTGCTAACCTTTCATCTTCGAACCAAAGTAATTCATGTTAGCTGTACCTCGTGTAATGATCTACTCTTCATATTACTCAAATAATTCATTGATATGCCTCGAATATGGGTCTACTGCTGGATATATCTATCAAGAAAACATCAATTCATGATATGTCTCATTTAAGATGTGAGATGAATGGAAGACTTGTCAGAAATTGATGAGAATCATAATGACAATACTCTATCCAAGAGATTGGGACATATTAAGACTATTACACCTAGAGCTACTAGGTAGAAACAACAAGCAGAAATAAGATGAAAGAAGCATTTTGGCGTTCGTTGTTGGACATATACTTTCTCCGAGATTCGCCAGACCTCTCGATCATGGGCGTTACGGAACCAGTACTTTCAGGACTTGTCTAATTCGTCACGCCATCCTCTGTCGTTTCTGCCAGCTATTTGATCTCCGGGGGTCAGAGTTGTGAGTTGTGATGTCCAGCGGTTGTCAGACATTCTTGCTACATGACCAGCCAATTGTCATTTGAGTTTCGGACAATTCAAGACTATTACGTCTATTACTGCTACTCGGCAAGCAACAGAAAAAAGATTTTGAAAAAACTAAGCAATAAATAATGCTTTAGAGTTTTAGCCGGTGGATATTCAATAATTCGAGGCGGAATTTTAATAAAGTCGTTATCCAAATTACAGAAGCAGATGAGGTAAAATGAGGACATATATCAGTTGTTATATTTATCCCTCATCGTTCAATATGTTTTTGCGGGTAATCTACGTAAGTAAGTTCTTTGTTTCAACAATTAAGTAATGTAAAGTACAAAATAGAATCCAAAGTATTGTTATGATAGATAAAATAAAATAACAAAATACATGTATAAGGACACAGCTCTAAAAAAAAAAAAATGAAGCTAAAATTAAAATCATAGCTGGGGAGCCACGTTAAAATAACTGTTTTTAAATCCACGAATCGGTTACATGGTAAATAACTGATGATCCCAACAAGAAAGAAATATTTATACAATTCTCTGTAAAATGTAAAATCTTACATAAATTGTATTAACAAATATTCGGAAACAATTTGCTGAAAAACCATAAGTTTAGAAAAATTCGTTTAAATGCTCTGTGTTTGAAGCTGTAAAGCTTGCTAAGCTATACACACACACTCAAACGTACCCACATACACACACACACATACACACACACACACACATATATATATTTATATGATACAAATCAGAAATTCAATGTAGTATAATATGATACAATATCAAATGCATTATGGGTTTATTTCATGAAGTGCTCCATACATTCAACATTCAACATCAAGTTGATTCAGGGTAGAGCATAAAACATAATGGAGTAAGAATTCGCTACACAAACACGTTTATGTTTCTGCACTGTTCGGGCTTCTTCTGGCGAATGATTCAGTTCATTTTAGATTCTTATTTAAGACATTTTTAGGATGGTCTATTTTTCTTGATTGTCTTCCCTTTATTATCAGTAATTGAGCAGGAAAACTACAAAAAAAGATACCTATATACTCATAAAACCACCGCTAGACTAATTAAGCCCACTAAATCCCTAATAGGAAAAATTGATAAGAAAATATCAGATGACATAAAATACTGCATCAAACAACTACAATTAAACCAATGGATAAACACCAATAATACCTTCATCTGGTTTAGCAATATTAAGAAATACTTGTGCTTTTCTGCTACTTGACATCTTGGTCTTCTAGACTTCTATACCCAAAGGAATCTTTGAAAAAGCCATAGAATTTGCTAAAATCTACACTTACATCAATAATAGAGATATAGATATAATCACTGTAGACGGAACGTACCGTTCAACAATCAAGAACAATGAACTAAAAAAAAAATGGCGTCAGCGGTTTTGATGTTTTTATCGGCAGTCTCGATTCAGCCGAGATGTTGGACCTAATCGGTCTGTGTATTCTGTATAACCTCACCAGAAAACTAGAATCTAGAAATATAGGACTGCACTGGGATGACGGCCTACTAACGGTGAAAAACAGCCATGTGAAGCAGTTAAAAAATACATCATAAGAGAAATGAAAAACTGAACTTAAAAGTTGAAAGGCCAATGTAAAAATTCCACGTTTTTTAGATATACTTTTGATTTAACTGATAACACTCATAAACCACATACAAAAGAAAATTCTGTAATTACACATATTAAGTTTTAACCACTCTGACAAAACCATTAAAAAATCACCATATCGATAGAAAATAGACTGATATATATTCCTCAAACTAAATATTCAACGATCTTAAAATGAATATACTAAAGCCCTTAAGGACAGTGGTATTACCAAAACCAGCTTCGAATATGATGAAAAAGTAAAATCCCGAGCGAAACATAGCAACAATAAAAAAAGTAGAAGAAGCAAAATCATCTGATATACAATACTATCGAACCTACAAATAAAAACTAACTTGGGATGAATATTCATCTAATTAATAGAAAAACACTTCCCCCACCCAAGCAACCCACTGAGTGAAATATTTAACAAAAACAAACTGAAAATTAGCTATAGTTGTACGGATGATTTTAATGAATTCATGACAAAACATAACAATAAAGTAATAAGAAATAATACTATCAGAGAAAGCGTAAATAAACCAGATTGTAATTGAACAAACAAAAACAGATGCCCTTTGCAAAACAAATGTCTAAAATCTTATATTGTATGCCAAGCTGAAATATAAACCGAAGAGAAACCTTTAGGAGTGAAATGCTATACGGGAATATCGAAAACACTCTTTAAACAAAGATCAGCAAACCATGTATCTCATTTACGAATGAAAAATATAAAAACAGTACGTCAGTGTCGACATATTATTGGAGACTAACTGATTGCAAACTCAAACTTACGGTAAAATGGAAAGTATTAAAACAAACATGCCAGAATATTGAAACCCCATGTTACCTAGGCCTAAATGAAAAACTGGAAATCTTCACTTTTGCCAATAGAACAAAAAAAAAAACAGAAAAAATGAAGTAGCGTTAAAAGGCCGGCATCGCTCAAAATTTCTATAAACAAACATAACTTAATAACCGATGTATAAATTTACAAAAAATTAACCATAGATATTTTATCCCTAGATATTACTATGAAAAATATCATTATTTCATGCATCCAGCCACTTTAAAGAATGACCCAATCACCATAACTATCTAAGACATGTGGAATTTGACCAAACTGAGAATAACCAAATCAAAAACCCAAGTTGTATGAAAGGAAAACTTAAAATTGGGAAACAGATTCAAGTGACAATAAAACACTCTCAGAGAGGAAACATACCACCAAGACTTGATGGATTAATTACAAACTGATAACAAAATGCCTACACCACACCATCCTAATTTATAACGACTAACAAGCACAGCATTCCCCCTGATAAAACAGAACATCTTACACAAAAAATGACCAACCACTAAACAAAAACTATATATATATAATAGAAGGGAGACAAACTAGAAAAGTTTTTTAAAAAACAATCTTCTGTACAGGAATTTAAAACGAACCGAAGCATTCACTCAAAAAAGCGAAACAGGACAGTAACATAAACGTGTTTGTGTAGCGAATCCTTACTTCATTATATATAAATATATGGTATACATATTTACCAAAAGCTTTACACAGTAAGTACGCTTTCTTTGTCTTGTTGAAGAGAAAGGAACAAATATTACCAATCACGTATATTTCATAAAGTTATTAGCTCAATCTAACAAAGTGCCTGCTAGTTTGCTTTTTCCTTCTCACTTTCCCTGTTCGAGGCGCTTGAAAGAATCATAACACATACACTTCGTTCTCTTTAACAGGCTAAGAATAGCACGAGGAAAACTTCCGTCATTCGCACTGAGTAATACAGGAATACTTTGAATAGTGCAGTTCCGATTTCTACAGGTTTTGATGTCGTACGGTTTAGGTATCACGATACTAATTCCTCCTCCTCCTCAGTAGCAGCCTTGTAGCACCCGTCGTTTGACGTAGGATCTGCCAGACCTCTCTATCTTGGGCGTTGCGGGACCAGTACCTTCTGAACTTGTATAGTTCGTCACGTCAATCTCATATTCTGCCGATCACAATTTCGCATGTGATCCGCAGTGTTAGTCAAGATATCTGACATTCTTGGAACATGATAGGCCTATTGACTTTTGAGTTCTCTAATGGATTCTTTGATATTCCTGAATCCTGTTTTTTTTAATCTCCAATACACAGATTTGTTTTTGATGTTTTTTTTCTCTCCATGTGATATTGAGTATGGTATGCTTATGTGTGCCTTGCACGGTTCTCAATTCGAGGGTCAATCTTTTGGTGAAGTTCCGCTCTCCAAGTCCATAGGTGACTAGCGATAGCGTGCTCCGGTTGTAAACCTCTCTTTTTAGGAATATTGATATTTTGTTCTTGAAGATTGGACTTGTTCCATCGGAAGCTCGCCATCCTACAATGACTTTGGATTCGCTTGATTACTTCTTTTGGTGATTTAATGTAGCTAATTAAGAGCTAAAAGCAAAAACACATTAAATTATAATGAGACCTTGAACAGTGCGGTTTTTAACAGTACAGGAAATTTAGAACGAATTAGCAGCACGACCCGAAGTCGACGCATGACTCTGTTGACTTTTAGTGCTATGGACATTAAGGTTTAGAGACCAGATGCCGGCTCAAAGGCTAAAACAAAAATCAGCTGTTTCTTTTCTCATTGGCTTTTGCTACGAGTGTGACAACAACCAGGCCACGAACCTTTGCAACGTTTTATCCTTCACCATCTTTTGGGGTGGGAGAGTGGGGGATGAAGCAGACGTGTTGGGTGAGGTGTCAGGTGTTAGGGGGGTCGGGCTGAAATGTATTTCATGATTCTATTTCGTGTTGGTTTGCATCTGCTCGTCCGCCTGATAACGATCAGAATAATTCCCCGTTTGCCAAGAAGCAAATATTTTTCTAATAATCAACATACATATTTGATGATGTCGTCGGGGTCGGGGACAAGTGAAGTGGGGGAGTTGATGTAGAGGTACGGGGGTGAAGAAGAGGATAAGGGGGTCAGAAGGGTGAAGGGGAAAAGAACGAAGAGAAAGGAGAGAAAAGAGAGAAGGAAAGGAAAGGAGAGAACCTGAACGGATGTGCAGAACGAGAGGGCTGGTGTTTTATCGGAGAGTGGGTTGTAGTTGAAGAAGAAGAAGAAGAAGAAGAAGAAGAAGAAGAAGAAGAAGAAGAAGAAGAAGAAGAAGAAGAAGAAATTCAATATAGGAGATGTAGAACAAAAAAGTGGTAAGAGAATGAGACGAAAAGAAAAAGAAAAGACGAAGAAGAAAAAGAAGGTGTTCGAACTTTATTGGGAGCCACATTTTCGAATCCTGATTTTCTAGGCTGTCAGAATTATGTAAATTTGACACGATACAATCTTCTGACGCGCAATTGACCTTTTCATATACCAAACTTAGCTCAAAACATCCTTAATTATGATGCAAAATTATATACTATACTGTGCCGGCCCCAGTCAAGGTTTCTAATTATGGGAGAATTGTTTAAGCTAGTGTTCACTTACCCGCTCTTTTTTCCATCAACTGCCTTTGTGAGCCAAAGACAAGAGGGGTTTTTTTGTTTTGTTTTTTTTATTTCAAAGTATTATTTGACGATTGGACAAAGAGCAAAGATGTTGATTCACGTCTTTCCCAGGGGTATTGGTAAATAGATATTATCGTCCTCAACTAAAATTTTGTCAATTTCATTTGTCGTACTCGTAAACATTACCCTCCCTCGCAACTCAAGGAAAGGTCATTTAGTGCATCATTATTTTCAAATGTGCGAACTTTGAAGTTTAAAGCTATAATGTCAAAATGATTTGAGGAAAAATATTAACTGACATTTATTTGCAGGTGCGAACAGTTTCTGAATTAATTCCGGTTCGTACGACGACCGTCTGGTGTTGATTTTGACATTTATGAATATTTAATGATTAGAGCGATTTTTCGCCCCAATATGAGCCGGTATAAATAGTTTAACTGGAATATGTAGGTCGAAAGATTGAGGATTCTTTGCGGCTTAGGTGAGCTATGCCGTGTGAAAAAAGAAGAGTCATCTTTAAATCAACGGGGACGATTTCTGAAATCTTTCTGACTTTTCTAATTAATGAGCGAGGTATATTACAGTTAAAAAAAGAATGGATTGATAGATAGATAGATAGATAGATAGATAGATAGATAGGTCTGGTTAGTTACTTCACAGAAATCGTCAGGTGACCAATGTCTTTTCATAGCATTCCTTGAGATGATCAATTAAAAATTGAGAAAAGGAGTGATCAGTGAATAAGTTACTTCTTTCGCCTCTTTTGGGCAGTGATCACAAAAAGTTTTGATTTTCAAAAAAACAGTCGCATAAAAACTAAGGGACCAATTTAGTATAAACCTTCACTATAAATTGACCCCCCACAAAAACATACGTGGGTTTTTTTTTAAAAGTCTTCTGCACATAACGGGTGAATATGAATTTTCATCCCTCCAGCTACATTAGTACGCGTGATATAGACATGACTTTTGATGACAGTTTTGGTTGACAGTTTCACAGAGATAGATAGATAGATAGATAGAGAGATAGATAGATAGATAGATAGATAGATAGGAATAAACTGTGTAAGATAGATAGATAGATAGATAGATAGGAATAAACTAAGATAGATAGATAGATAGATAGGAATAAACTGGTAGATAGATAGATAGATAGATATGAATAAACTGTGGTAGATAGATTGATAGATATGAATAAACTGCGATAGATAGATTGATAGATAGATAGATATGGACAGATTGCGACAAACAGATAGATAGATAGAAATATAGATAGATGTATAAATAGATAGATAGATAGATAGATAGATAGATAGATAGATGGATAGATAGATAGATAGATAGATAGATAGATGGATAGATAGATAGATATGAACAAACAGCGATAGATAGATAGATGGATAGAAATCAGATAGTGTTATAATTCAATCTGTTTTAAAAAGTGATATTTGTGACTTATAGTTTTTATGCGATCTAGGGAAATGTCAAATTTACGCCTAACGGAAAATAAACAATGTCATACTTCTTCTTTTTCTTCTTCTCCTTCTTCTTCTTCTTCTTCTTCTTCCATTCACCCACTCTCAATGAACGATACTTGAGTACCGATTGTTCTCCCACCATTTCCCCTCTCCTCTCCACGAACAATACGAAGTCCACTTTCACTCTGCGAATAAGCAGGGTTTTTTTTCTGCAGCAGTCAACGAACAGTGTACAGTCAAATGATTCAGATGAAAAAGTGGACGCGAAAGATGTGTCCATTTGAGCATGAATCAACATTGTAAATCGAATCCCATCATAAAATATATTTTCAAATACTAATTTACTAGAAATCTGTCCCGCGGTCCTATTGATACGTTCAGAAAATGTCATAGGGTTTTGTTTAATGGTTTATGGCGCAGAGGACAGTTAGTGGATTCAGCTGGAAAAGCAGGCACAAAAGACGTGTCCATTTGAGCATGAATTTACATCGTAAATTGAACCCCTTTGTAGACCATATTTTGCTCCATAAAACTAATTTGCTACATACCTTTACCGGGGTCACTTTGGTACAGACAGAAAATGTCATGGCGTTATGTTTTATGGTTTCTGGAGCAATGGACAGTGGACCCAGCATAAAAAAGTAGGCACAAGAGATGTGTCTATCAGAGCATGAATTTACATCGTAAATTGAACCCCCCCTCCAACATAAATCATATTTTCAAAATTTGTTGGCTAAATACCTTTCCCATGGTCATATTGGTACATACAGAAAATTGGGTTATGTTATATGGTCTCCTCAGTAGGCTATCACATACGTAAAGACGGACGGACAGACTTTTGGTGAGTTACAGGAAGATGCTTGGTTGTTTATCATTCTGAACAATTTGCTCGATCGTTTGAAAATTCCCACCAGTTTTTTTCTTTTCTTACGTTCATGGGTGTCCAAAATTTCCATCACCTTCGATATCATCTGAACCCTCACAAAATCTCTTGAGCCACTCGAACGCATGTGCACATGACATGCATTCTTACCCATGAAATTCAGCTAACATACGAAAAGATTCGGTAGCTGTTCTATTCGATTTCAACGCAAATTTCCAGGTGAAATGTTACTTGATTTTTGAACTGACAATTTTAGCAACACACCAGAGAAACATGTCTACTTCGGGCGATGCGTTAACAGAGAACTGAAGATACGAACGGAGAGAAATTTTCAAGGTTTAAGTTTGCTTATTGAACAATGTAAACCACTTGGTTCGTGCATGCGCTCTGTGGTTCGATTTGAATATGCACATGTTCGTTATATCGTAACCAAACCTCGTACATATATATATTTGGGTGGTCGGAACGTAATTAAGTATTTTCGTGATCGGGAAATGAATTCATTGCTATAAAGTTTAAGCAAAGCAAAAAGGAAAGATTAGGATTAAATGATACGAAACGGCGTCCGGATTCAGTTCATCAACTCTTCTATCCGATAGTGTATCGTTTATCATCATCATCATCATCATCAGTCTTTTAACGTCCGTCGTTGGACATAGACCTTCCCCAGGATTCGCCACACTTCTCTATCATGGGCGTCGCAGAGCCAGTATTTTCCAAATTTGTCAAGCTCGTCTCTCCAACTAATATTCTGCTAGCCTCAGTTGCGCATGTGTTCTCAGGGGATCCATGTCGTGAGTCATGCTGTCTGTCGGTTGCCTGCCATTCATGCAACATGGCCAGCCCACTGCCATTTGAGCTTTCTAATGGATTCTGTGATGTCCTTGACTCCTGTCATCTTCCGGATGTGCTGTGCTGTCTTGTGGTCTCTCCATGTGAGGCCCAGCATAATTCTTTTATGTGCACGTTACTTGTTTCTCAATTTGCGGATCTGTCTCTTGGTTAGGTTCCATGTTTCAGCTCCATAAGTGACTATTGGCAGGATGCATTGGTTATACACCCTTCTTTTCTAGGATTAATGGGATCTTCTTATTTTTTAAGGTTGAGCTTGCTCTGTGAAAGTCTTACCATCCCAGGGTGATTCTTCGCTTGATTTCTTCTTCTTTTGAGGGTCTCATGGAGATTCGCTTTCCTAGGTAGATGTAGTGATTTACTTTCTCAAGTGTCGTTTATAGTGTCTAGTAAAGTATACCCCCACAGAGGATGGAGACTTTAAAGAGCAACATTTTCGCAATTACTTACAGTATGAACGTCGAAAGGGTAGTACTGCTTTGCAAGCAATGAGAGGCATTTGTGAAGTGTTTAAGATTTAAGAACAGCAATTGTATTTTGAAAATACGTAATTTCCATGTATAAAAATACGTAATTACTTTACGAATACCCTGATATTTACTCAGCTTTGTTTAATGCAAGGACACACGAATGAAACTTCCGCTCATGATCGAACTCGCTGTCTACGGCTTGTGATGTCAGTTTGAAAAACATGGATTTTGATGTATACATCTTTTATGTTTCATAATGGATACAACCCTAAGGATAAGAGGGTAGAATTCAGAGACAACAGCATGTAGCAGTTGAAATGATTGCATCACACTCTTGCTTCATTCGAGCATCTATTTCTTCGTGTTGTGTCAGCTATGTCGTTTTCCAGTATAATGAAACGTTCATGTAACAGGTTGGTTTAGTCAGTTGATTGAAACTTCCAAGTGACTAACGTCTCTTGGCAGTATACCGTATTGGGAGTGATCAATTAAAACTTAAAGGGGGTAATCTAATCTTTTGTTGGACGGTGGTCACTAAAAAAGTCCGAATTTTCCAAAAAACAAACTTGGACGCTGCTGGACACAACTAAGGTGCCAATTTAGCATAAATCTATATTGCAAATTGAGCCCCCACTCGAAAAGAATTGTTGGGGGGGGTTAAAAATAAAAAAAAGTTCTTTCTAGACATGATGTGGAGTAAATGTTTGAAACTTCATCCCTCTAGCTTTATCGGTGTGGCCTGTACACGTGATACATACATACATCGCTAGCGAGCCAGACCTTGGTGAAAACTGAGGAAACCTATGTTGACAGTTTTTGAGACCGTCTTTGTTGGCGGTTTTTTAATAAAAAGGGTACATTAGTGCATATAGATTGAAGGAAATTACTTCAAACATCAGTTGAAAATGAATAATTAAAATCTTTTTACGATTTTTTTTTTGTAGTTGGTGTCTTTAGGAGATAATTTTTCGATTCAGAATAGTTTTAAGTAGAGATAGTCAAAAGGATGTATCCTGTATATTTTTTTCATTTAGCTTAGTTCGGTGGTTCACAGTTAACGGAGGAATATTCTCAGAGCCGGGTAGGTAGTCCAAGCCTATTAAGTCAAAATAAAAGTCGTTGCAAATGTATAAGGTTGTAGGGATATGTAATGGCAGACAGACTGCCACTGGAGTTCTGAACTTGTGTCACTTATTGAAATGTGTTTTTAGTTTACTTACAGTGTAAAACTTTTGTCATCGTATTTAATCTATTTTATCAACTTCGATGGAATTTTTAATTTTCATTATAGACTGCGGGGTTTGGGGGAACAACTAATCTCATTGACAAAAGTGGGGAATGATTTGAAAAGGTTGGGAATCATTGGTTTAGTTTGATGACAATAGTGTGACGCCCTCTCAAAGAGAGAAGACATTGTCAAGGGCTTTTGAGACCATCTTGCAAGAAATAGAACCGCACTAGATGTCCATCTATTGATATTTACTAAGTATATCAAACTCAAGACCACAATAATAGGGCGCCCGGTGAGGATCGTAGTGACTGTATCATTTATGGTTGTCAGAGAAAGCTAACTAACCATTGTTTGAAGATAAGAAACCCAAATTCAGAAACAGTAAACCAAAACTGTCAGCAAAGGTTTTTTCAGTGTCCAGGTGTGTTTGGCTGGCTGGCTAGTTGGCTGGCTGGCTGGCTGGCTGGTTATCTCTGTATGTGCCGTGCTTGCAGGTTGCACCAATAGATCTAGGCTGATAGAAATTAAAACAATTACACCTTATTATATATATATATATATATATATATATATATATATATATATATATATATATATTTGAAAAACCCATCTCCCTTAATTAGGTTTTATTGGAAGGGTCAGGTTCAATTCACACTGTAAGTTTATGCTAAACTGATCTCTAAGTTTGAAAATTCGAATTAGTGATCATGGCCTAACAAAAGAGACTTATTCATTGATCACCCTTTCTCCAATTTTCTTCGAATTGATCATTCCCAACACGGCATGCTACCAAAAGACATTGGTCTCGTGACGGCTTTTGAGTGACCGACTAGTCCTGCATTTCCACAATATCCCTTCGTCTGGGCGAGGAATACAGATTAAGCGCAACCTTATTCGAACCTTTCCGATTGTGGCCCGATCCGATATCACAGAATGACCCAACGACCCACTGACATATAATAATCGATCAGGATTAGTGCAATAAACAACAATTGATAAAAAGGACCCCTTCACACTCTCGGAGTTCAAATGCAACTAAACCTGTGCTCGTTTCAAAGAAGCCGATGTGTGGAACGTACTTGTCGTACTATACACGTCTGAATCGTGCCTTGACTACTTACCCTACCCTCATCCTCTCTCATTCATTAAAACGCTATTTTAGGTTTTCAACTCTGCTAAGGCTACTATTAATCTTATAAATTAGTAAGTTCAACAAATAAATTATTGATGACAATGGAAATAATATATTTAGATATATTCATATGATTATTTAATTGCCAACTATATTTTTCTCGCTTTTAATTTATTCATTCGCTGTGAACCTGCAACCCCCTCCCACCCACATATAAATAGAGAGACAGAGACAGGGAGAGAGAGGGAGAGAGAGAAGGAGTTATAAAAAGTAAAACATGAATATGTCGACAAAATGAAATGAATTGTTCACGGAGATGAAAGGGTGAATTTTAATCCGGAATTTCTTTTAAAAAATTGGAGAAATAAACGATAAAATGATTGAAGAAAAAGGGAAGAAAAACGAAAAATAAAAAAAGGAGAAAGGTGAGGAAGGAAGAAGAGTGAGAACATAAAAAAAAGGTTATGGACAAAAGGAGATACAAATGAAGAAAAGAAAGAAGGGGAAGACAAGGATAGACAGAGAAAAAAGGAGAAATGGTGAAAGAAGGAAATAAAAGAAGGGGAAGAAAGAATGAAAGCGAGAGAAAGAATGGTAGAAAGAGAGAAAAAGGAAAAGGAGAAAAAACAGAGGAAAAGGAAAGGAAAGGAAGAATGAAATAAAAAAGGGAAAGGAAGAAAAGAAAAGAGAAAAAAGGACTAAAGAAATGAGAAGAAAAAAGAAAAGAAAGAAAGGGGAAGAAAGAAAGAACAATGAAAAGGAAAGAATGAAAAGAAAAAAAGAAGGAAATAAACGAGGGGTAGAAAAAAAGAAGAAAGAAATGGAGAGAAAGAAGAATAGAGAAAGAAATGAGGATGCCAAAAAGAGAGGATGAAACGAAGAAAGTAAAAGAGAAAAAGAGTAAAGAAGATAAAAAAAAGAAATCCTGAATCATTGGAGGAAAGACGAGTTCTTTTAAAATGAATGAAAAAGAATGATTAAAAGAAGGAAAGGAAGGAAATGAAGACAAGTTGCAACAGGGGGAAAATCGTTATGAAATATATTGCCAAAACCTCCGCCCCCTGCCTATCAATTGGGAATAAAACTTGTTATCAGTTTTCTGTTCTGCCTTCCTTAGTACTTATTTGTTGATTGAGTATATTCAATTCGACCATTTTCTTTTACCAGGGTCTGCAAAAGATAGATCTCCTACCCCAACACCACCAGCCGCAAGATGCCGCAGCGAATATCTTGCTCGCTTTCCTTTCCCCACTACACCCCCTATACGAAAAAAAAAAAATGATGGCGGAAGGAAAAAAAGATTTTCATTCATCTATATATAATCGTAATGCAATCAACCATGTTCCCTTCACTGATCAAAGGACAATGTAAGGGATACCTTATGGCGAACAAAAATAGACCAAAAAAAATACTGTAAATACAAGTAAAAACAAAAAGGGGTCATCTGTAAAGTTAATAAGATTAGCATCAGGTGGCTATATATTTTAAAACATTTCCCTGCCCCGGTGAAAAACGACAACGGCAAAATCTATTTCGTAGTTGAGAATGGCCAGTTCTTTTCCTTATTAAAAAAGGAAAAAAAGCAGGCGGGAAATCGGGCCTTTATTTTCCAGTTCCATTATAATTCTTGGAACGTTCCCCTGTCGACAATTTATAGACATCGAAGGTATTTTTCTGAATCTAGCTTTGTGAGGCACTTTCTAAGATATTCGTGTTGATCAGTCATTTCGTTTCCAATCTTCCAGAATTTTTTGATATATATGTATATGAATGGATATTCTTTTTTGAAAAATACCTTCCCTGCTTCTCTCGGAACAAACAAGTCCGTATTGCTAAATCCAGATATAAAAAAAGATAATAAAAAGATTCCGGGGAAGGTGAAAATTGGACAGCGACTTTCAGATTTTTACGGTCAGGGGTTAGATTTGTCCATCAGCACTAGTAGCAAGTCTGTAGAGTTCCAATGGCAAGAACATTCTTCGAGAGAAAGGAATGGTTTACTGCGACGTAAAGAAAAGCAAAACGAAGGAGAAGAAGAAAAAAAAGGTAATAATCCCGGATGATTCATAAAATTGATTAGTATGAGGAAAGTTATTGTCTGCTTGCAAAAGTAGCCAGTGATTTGGGACTGATTCGTTCACGTTTTTTTCTACAGGTTGTGGGAGGTCTCTGTGAACCTTCGTATCTATCAATAACGAACTTTACATTCGCTTTAGATGAAGCTAGAGGGCTGAAAACATTCGCTTTAGAGACATGATTTGTGCAATTCTTTTTGAATTATCAGAAACCGTCAACCAAAAATGTAAAAAGAAAAAAAAAAGGTTTCTTTCAATTTTCACTTTATTTTGCTTACGAATATATATATATATATATATGTATATGTATATATATATATATATATATATGTATATATATATATATATATATATATATATATATATATTATATATATATATATATATATATATATATATATATATGTTAATACGTACCTGGGAAGTATACAGGCGTCACCTATCAACCTATAAGGCTGAAAATATGTATTACTACTCCATCTAACCCCTTCTGAAAACAGTTTTTTAACCCTATCCCTACGATACTTTTTTAGTGGAAGGGGGTTCAATCTGCAATTAGACTTTATCCTAAATTAGTCACCATTTTGCGCCCGGCAGTCTGGAACATCTGCAGGCGGCACCAATCAGGCTATAAGACTGAAAATTTGCTTTAGAACCCCACTTGATCTCTTCTGAAAACAGTTCTTTTTTTTTTACCCCGCACCCTAAATAGGTTTTTTAGGGGGGAGCAATCTGCAATGAAATTTTATGCTAAATTGGTTACTACGTTGTGCCCAGCAGCCAGGCCGCCCACAAGTCGTACCAATCAACCTATAGAGCTGAAAATCTGCATCAGTTCTACAAAACCTTTTCTAAAAAAGCATTTTAGGTTTTTTGGGAAAGTCCTTTTTTTGGCCATTCGGGGGGCTTTTTTGTTTAGAAAAACATCTCTTTTTTTGAGTGTTTGAAAATTTTCATAAGTTGTCTATTAAACACAGTCATTTTCCTAAAAGTACCCCATACATAGATTATCTGAGGAGGTAAATCTGCAATGGGGGTTCATGCTGAATTGGTCACCAGTTTGTGACCGCTTGTTTTTTTTGTGTGGTTTTTTTTTTCACTCCAAAGTTCGGTCCTGGAGCATTCGGTCTTGGTTTTTTGTTTTTGTTTTTGTTTTTTCAAACAGAATAAACATCTCTCTCTCTCTCTCTCTCTCTCTCTCTCTCTCTCTCTCTCTCTCTCTTTCTCTTTTTCTTTCTTTCTTTCTTTCTTTCTTTCTTTTGGAAGGCTAGAAACCATCTAATCCCAAATATGGGGAAATAATAGAACGGGTCTCTAGCCTTGAATCAAGCCTTGGGTTCAAGCCTCCTGTTGGGATCAAACCCACGGCACTATCAAATTTGTCATTGCTGGTGACCTTTTTTAGTAGTAGTTGTAGTAGTAGTAGTAGTAGTAGTAGTAGTAGTAGTAGTAGTAGTAGTAGTTGTAGTACCCTTACGCTTGCTACGACATCAGTCGTCCCTTCCCAAGTCACAAGTTTTTTTGTCTCGGCTAGTTCTTTTCAATATGTGAAATAGACTTAGAGGCGACAAACACCCAAAGTGGCGTTGCTCACTTCACTATACGCTATTATAGCCATAGCTGGGGTAGAGGAGATGTTTTTTCCAAGGACATTAGTGCTGACCTCAGTCGGAGTTTGAAGTCGACTCGCCCAGTTCATTTTCAGTGTTGCTAACCATACGGCCACAGGCACTTCTCTCTGATAACTCTTCATCATCAACCTTTCAGTGCCGTTTGTTGGACGTATTCCTATCCCCACATTCGCCAGACCTCTCTATCATGGACGTCGTGGAGCCAGTACTTTCTGAACTTGCCTAGTTCATCACACCAACTTATTCTCTGTCGACCACAGTTTCGCATATGATCTCTGGGGACCCATGTTGTTAGTCGGGATGTCCAGCGATTGCCTGACATTCTTGCAATATGGATCGCCCATTGCCATTTGAGTTTCCCAGTAGATTCTGTCTTCTGACCTCTCCATGTGATGTTGCATAGCTCTCAGTTTGAGGGTCAATCTTTTGGTTAGGTTCCATGTTTCAGCTCCATAGGTGACAATTAGGGAGTGCATTAGTTGTATACCTTTCATTTTGAGACTGAGAATCGTTCAATTCCTTACGCATGATATTGACTTTTATTTCGCACGCAATACCTTGAGTTTATTTTAATGATGATATTTTTCTTTCCAGAAAGTAGATTAATATTCTTAATACTTATTTCTAAATGGAAAATTTGAGGATATCTAGGCTTCCCACGTAATCCGAAATCTGTATCATAATGTACCAAAGTACGTTTGTGCGTGTTCTTGTACTCTAAGATATCGAAAACTATGCATCACGGAGCATGTCTAAAATCAGTAGTTCTCTAATTACTTATAGTGCACATCTTTAAATCGATTTTTTCGAAAAGAATTATCGATCTCTCTAGTGTCTACGCGTTCACAATCTCAGAAAACAAATCTCTCCAAAAATGTTTTTTCTCCGTGTTTTTTTCATTCCAGTTTTTCAGGAAAAACTTGAAGTTAGATCTATGAAATCAAACTATATCTATATTTTGAATCAGCATTATCCACGATATTTTTTTTATTTCGTCCTATATTTGAACCTACTCACTCACATAACGGAGTTCTCTGCTGCTTTCTAAATTTCTTTTTTCAGCAGTAATTCTTTGGTACGCAGTCATAGCGTTTCAATGGTCGATGGATAAGAATCTGGGAGATGAAATGGAAGGACCAAGTTCAGAGTTCAAACTCCAAACTCCAAGAGGAATTTTCCGTTCTTTTCAATTTCATATGCTTTCAAACTATTTAAATTCCAGGCCTCACGGAAATTTGTCTGCTTTGAGGAAATATTTTTCTGGCTTTTGAGGAGGTTTTATTTACAATGAACCTACAATGTTGAACTTGACCTTCCCTTCAGGCATAACCGAAATGAGCATGTCGTGATTTGCCTACAGGTAAGGTTAAATTTTACAAATGAATTATCTAATGGGGTCTGCGTTCGCTCACTCAGAAAACAAGTCTGTTTTTTTTTCTCTCTCTCTTACAATAACTTTAAATATTTCTTTTCCCAAAAGTGACAGGTTTCCCGAAGATTTGGATTTCTAATAAATTGAATGCGCATCAAACTGAAAAAATAGAAGCGAAAATTTCCCGAACGGATCTTGAATTCGGTCTGCCGATTGTATTTACTGCGTTTCTAAGCACTAGTGTGTTGTTACCTTCGCTAATTTCTCTAGTGCTACTCTTAATTTTTTATGTGAACGCGAACGCAGACCCCAAAGAAATCGACGGTTTATTCTTAATATGTTTATGGTGGGTAAATTTTGTCCAGCTTATCTCGGATATACCTTGTTTTTAGTTTTTTTGTTTTTTTCCTCTGTGATTCCTCACCGGTTAGGTCAGCACTTATTTCAAGGCAGATCCGCGCAGGCCAGTGCGTAGTCTGGGACAAAGTGGAATAAGCACCGAGAGTAAGAGAAATTCACGTCCATGGTCGCCTATGACGAATGAAAAGTAAGGTTGAAGTTTAGCATTATAACTACATTGTAAATAGAATCCCCTCTTATAAAAACGTAAAATACCTCCTTTCTTAAACCTGACAACTCTCCAGAAGGCTTGAAGGTCTAAATATTGGGAGCACAGGAAAATTGAAGAAAGAAAATAAAATTCAGAACTTTATAAAATATAGGAACAGTCAAAATTACATCAGCATTGAGAGAAAAAAAACTCAGTCCACCAATTCTATCTTCAAAGGCTCAAACAACATAGCGACTGTAGTGCTATTAATTTCAAGATGTGAATCCCCCCCCCCCTAAAAAATGTTTCATAAAAATATGTGAGTACGTATGTTTTCTAAGAGCGCGAATGCAGACCCGATAGAAAGCGTTTTGTAAAATTCAACCTTCAAATTTGTGTTGAACGCAGATTGTTTGTGACAAGCTGATTTCAGATGTGACTAAATTGAGGGTCCAGCTTGCCGTTATAAATACACTCTAAATTGACCCCAGCCCTCCAAAACCTAAAGTTTTTTTAATCAAATTTCCGTAAGGCTTAAAATTCAAATAGTTTGATAGCATATAAGATTGAAAGGAAAAAAAATCTCTCCCTGACGGAGTTTCAACTTGGTCAGTCAATTCTAATTTCTGCAGGTCTAACCGTTCGGTTCATGAGCTGCCATGACTTTGGAATTAAGAATTACAGCTCCCCTCCCTCATATGTGATTTGGTTCAAATAAACGATTGAAAAAATCTTCCTCAGATAATGCTGGTTCAAAATTTACATGCAGCTAGATTTTATCCATCTAACTCTAACAGTTTGGAAGAAAAATCACGGACTTGTTTTCCGAGAGAGCAAACGCTGGCCCCATAAAAATCGATAAACATGTTTTTGTAAAATTTAACCTCAAAATATGTACTGTAGGCAAATAATGACATACTGAAGAGAGGGTCCAGTTTAGCATTATAAGTACATTGTAAATAGAACCTCTAAAACCTGAATTCCTTTTTTTCTCAAAGCTGACAAATTTCTGTGAGGCTTTAGAATCAAATACTTCGAAAGCTTGTGAGATTTAAAAGAAAAAAATTTCTCTTGGAGTTTGAACGTGGTCAGCCCGTTCTATCACCCAGGCTTTTACCAGTCGACTATTGAACTGTCATGACTGCGGACCAAAGAATTACTTCTCCAAAGATAAATTTTAAAAGTAGAAGAGAACTCCCTCGTTTGTGAGTTAAAGAACGAAAAAATATCCTGGATGACGCTGATTCAAAATACACATATGGTTTCATAGATCCAACTTTATTAGATTTTTTCCCGAAAATCATGCATGAAAAAAAAACACAGAGAAAAGAATATTTTTCGAGAAATTTGTTTTCTGAGAGCGTGAACAGGGACTCTATAAAGATCGACAATTTTTTCGCTAAATTCGATCTAAAGATGTGTTTTTTAGGTAATTAGAGACCTGCCAATTTCAGACAGAGCTTTGTTTATGTTCTGTGATGCATAATTTTCGACACCTTAGAGTATAAACATACATACTTTAAAATGTAGATACCAATTGAGTTGGAAAGGAGTTGGTAAACGTACTAAAAAGTATTATACTTATATAGGTCCGTCCCAGGATTCGTCCAATGACCTCACAAAACGTTCATTGTACCCAGACTCGTGCATCCAGTTGCTCCGGGGCAGCACCTCCCTATTATACCAAAAAGGGGTCGTGCTTACCCTGACGTCTTCATGACTGTTTACAGAGACCGGGCAATTTTTTTTTATCTTGCTTACATATACACATACAACCCCCACCCCATCCGTTCTTGTGTCGCATTCCACCCCTGCAAGTTAATGGATAAATAAGTAAACGCCACATACTTACTTATAAGGGTTTTCCTGTAGTATGCAGTTTATCAATCCTAATCTATTGTGAAATAACAAAGATTACATGATAGTCGTTACGTCTGATCACACATAAAAACAGTTTGATTTAAGTCGAGACTTGAAAAAAACTTAAAATTTGTACACCTGAAATATTAAAAATAAATTGCCTAATGAAATAGCTCTGGGCAAGTATATATGTAAAATTGTTATGTCTGAATGTGTGTATGCATTTACACTTATAACTCGGGAACTATGCATCCTAGACGAAAAATAAAACTATAATCGAATTCACCACGTCTCAATCTATGTTTAGCACACACTTTGGCGTCGAATCAAATTGTATATCTTTTTGGCGTCTGAAATTTTGAGGGTTTTTTTTAACGATTTTAGAGTCTGGAAGTTATCCAGCCACTGCCCTGTAATCAGCAGTCAGTCAGTATTTCAAATGACTTACTTTTTCCCGAGGGGTTGGGGAGGTGATCATGTATAAATAGTATCCCAACAAACGAAAGTAAGTTCTCCATCCCTGGAAGGGGAGGGGGCTTTTGCTGGAACTAGCTGAAAAATCTGCGGGTTGTTAGTGCGTGTAATTCACCAAATCCCAGTCCATCTGCTGGTCATCACATGACTATATTTATAACCACAACATTATCTATGGTTACTTATAGGACATCGTGGCTTATTCATAGATTATCAGTTTTTGAAATTTCAAGTTTTTAGTGGGGGTTCGATTTACAATGTAGTTGTAATACTAAACTCAGCCCTTATTTTGAACCCACCACTTGAACTAAACTGTATCTCTAACTTTTTGCATAGCCGTAGAGACTTCTCGATGAAAATTCAACTCTTAGGATGGAATCCCAGCTTGTAGATATAATGAATAAGCATCCAATATCAAATTAGATATTAGTGTCTCTCAAAACTACTCAGCGAAGACAGAGTTTCCAAAACAAAAAAAACAACAATTTTTGAAACGAATGTTAATTACATTGTAGACGTCTAAATAATACATGCAGTAAAGGTTGGTACCGCCAGCCATCATAGCATACGTGATTAGTAAAACACGCAAATTCTTTTTCTGATACAGGCTATTATACGCCGTTGCTTTACACGGTGTGCAGTCTGAGCTTCACTTGACGAAACAGTGTCAACTTCTCAATTCACTCGGATATTAGCTAACATTGTTTGTCCTGAACCCTGATACAGTTAACTACGACCCCACAAATCAGGAATTTTTTGTCAAGAGACGACGATTCAAAATAGAGGAGAAATTTTAAAAAAAACTATCGAAGTTTTCTTGAAGCAGTGAGACATCTTGAAACAATTGTTGGAGAGGGTTAGAGACGATGCCATACATTTCAGACTAACATTAACGACCTTATAACCATACTATAAGTATCTACATAGCAAATACATGGAACAATAATAAAACTTATCTTAAGTTAAATTCAATCATTTCACTAAAACACTTAGTATAAATAGTGTTGATACCTTTCAATATATTTGTTACTGTTCACATAAGTTGAGTTTATGCGCATGCTCCAGACGGCAAAATAAAGTTTCAATTTGCTTATGTGTTTAATTCACCCGAAATTCTTAACATTAAAGTTTTTGTCAATATTAAGATGGAATTCAAAAACGCTTAAAATTATATACATAAAACTATTGGCATCTCAGTTTTCTGGTAAATGTTAGTTAGAAAATGTCTCAAACTAGGCTATTACACATATCTCTACTACTGAACGCTCGTTACGTGAAATGTATCCTGTGTGTGGTAACAGGCTTTTTTGTATAGGATCTTTGCTTCTACAACTTGCCGATGAATCAATTCGTCTTAAGATTGTCTGATGCCCTTTAAAAGTTTCTAATCTAGTGTTATAGTGTTTTGTCTCTGGCTTGCAGATGGTACCCTTTTGCTCCAAAAAACCTAGGTTAGAGAAATTATCTAAGATCATCTTTTGAAAATGGATCATTTATCTAAAATTATCTAAAAAAGATGTGGTTATTGTTGGTCTCAAATGACCAAAGAGACCCCCCCAAAGCACCTTTTTGGAAGAACAAAAAATGTTTTTAGATGGCGTGAGTGGTTAACACGAGCAATTTCAAGCTTGTCGCCCTAAAAATGTTGCCAAGAGCGCCTGGAAACACACACATACGCGAGCGAAAAGAGGAGCATCTGTACTCTATCTGGCTGGTTGGTCAGGCAGGCCATTCGATAATTCAGAGAGTAGGCTTTTATCGAAAGACATTCAATTAGTAGTGCCTTGCGCTGGCTATTGCAGCAGCTGTCATTGCCTGCACTTTCCATATCACAAGTTTCGGACTGTAATATCAGAAATAGACGATAAGCACTTGTGTTAGCATTACTCACTGCATCATCGTCGCTTACAGCTCCAAGTTTTCTTAAGTGCCAACCCATACAACTATCAACCAGGCTCGACGTTGCTCAACTTCGGTGATCGTACGAGAGCCGACGTATCAAGCGTGATTTTTGCTGGAAGCATCGTTTGTTTCTTTTAAAATCTGCGATGCCCGCGGGGTGCATTTGAAGCTACCTCCACCAAAAGGCATCGTGCACTGAACGCTAGGTTCGTCACACAAGTTCCAGACATTATAACAACGTTAAACAATTTTTCCACCTTCTCATCATTTCGCCTAGACGGACACAAAACAAAAATTTGCTGTAGTCTGTACTTTTGTCTTTATCCGAAGGCGAATAAATTGAAATAGAATTGAATTCACCGCCCCATCTTATCAAATCATTCTTTTGTGCCCACGTCATGTAATTCGAGCAAACGAGAGAAATTGCGAGATCTTATAGTGGTGCGAGATTTTAGATTGTTTTTCTTTAATGTTTCATGATTTTTCCTTTTTTTTTTTTTTCGTCTTCGGCGTACACATCTTTCATTTTTCTCTAAAGCTTTTCTTTTTCTTCCTTTCAAAGATTTCCCCGAAAGTGTTCTCAGTTGACTTTTGAGATAAGAACACTCAGCAGAAATCGTCACGTGACCAACATCTTTTGGCAGCATGATGCGTCGGTGATGATAAATTAAAAAATTGAAAAGAAGCGGTTGGCGGTTTGGTAATAAATAAATAACTTTTCTTTTGAGTTGCGATCACTAAAAAGTCTTTAGTTTTAAAAAACAAACAAACAAACACGAATGTTGCCGGATACGAAGTGAGGGATCAATTTTTCATAAACATTCATTGTAAATTGCATCCTGTCTAAAAAATCTTTTGACCAGTCTAGCTCCAGTAGTGAGGCCTATAAGCGCGACACGTCTACTCACAGAACCCATTCGGCAAAGGGGGGTTGCGTCATTCATAGTTTCTACGAAGAGCATCCTTGCGCTGGCTATGGCTCCAGCAGTTACTACTTTAAAACTGATCCCTCACTATTTCAAGTGCAGAGACTCTAAAACAATTCAAACTGACTTTAAGTACGCTGAAATATTTAAATGCTTAGAGATGATTAAAAAAAAAAAGATTCCCTTTAAAATTTATGTCTGGCGCTAGGAATTAGATTTACGCCAATCAATTGAGTTTGACTTTAATGAAGTGTTTGGTTAATTCAGTTAATTGTGCTGTGAATCAGAAACAGAGCAAAATTCGAGTTTAAAAGAGGTTTTTTTCAAAAAGGTAATTCCGTGTTATTCATTTTATAAGTACGATTCCAATTCTGAAGGAGATGAAGGATAATGATAATAATAATAATGATAAAAATAATGATAATAATAATGATAATGATAATGATAAGAAGAAGAAGAAGACAAAGAAGAAGAGGAAGAAGAAAAGGAGGAGGAAGAAAAACTTGCTCATACTTAATCCTTAGACATTTTCGTCAAACTTCTCTATTTCAGAATTGTCTTTTGAACAAATCAAACCTGCATCGAAGAGCTGCAAATGGCTCGTACAAAGTTGCTCGCCTTTGAGATAATCTTCATTGTAAACAAATCCGTCATTATCAGATTTGAGCAAATCAGATCAAACTTCTTCAATTCTCATGAACCTCTACCCGTTTCTTTTTCACTTCTGAACAGCAGGTTTAATCGGCATCTTGATCTATCTTTGCACGGACAAAAAAAAAAAACGGTTTGAATTATTTGCAGGAATACGTAGAAAAAGGTTTGCAACCATTAGACTCAATTCAAGAGTGCAAATCAGTATTATGCTGAATATTGCGGACCCTCATTAAAATCGACTAATACAGGCAGAAAGATATCTAGTCGAGTTAATCGAGGGTGTGGGTTAATACTGTATATATATATATATATATATATATATATATATATATATATATATATATATATATATATATATATATAAGATATTGCAAAGTATATACACCGTACACGATATATCATATAACTATTTACAACATATGTATATATGATTTATTAAATTATTTGAAATATAACGAAGATTAATTAATTCAGATCGAATTAATTCAGATTTGACTCTCCTGAAAATCCCCGAACTGTTTTAAGTTTATCTACTTCTATGTGTGGAGAGCTAATTGCAGTAATAATTTTGAAGTGATCCAGTTACGATACTATCGAACGGACGCTTCCAGATGCAAACAATCTATCTTCTATAGTCGACACGTACGGTTACTCTCTTGACTAAGATTCTGTCCGTTCTATCCTATATCCGGCTTAACGAGTTTCACCGTACTATGTTTCTGGCTATTTTACGGGCTCTAGATTATAGGTATTTGCTCTTTCCGGTTTAGCTGTACTACTAGGGTGATTAGATACCTGGGCGTTGTAGTAAAACGGTACCATAGGTTGAACGGACTAAACCTTAACTTGGAAAAGGTAGATAGTTTTTTTCATACACTTAGTATACGGTCATGTCTATACACTCGATATCTCAAACATTTGCCACCGAATTTCAATGCTATTTTGAAGTTAAAGTGATTATATTTCAGAAGGATCCAAGTAAAATTGTCTCCCTTCATCTTCATCATCATCATCATCATCATCATCAGTCTGTTAGCATCCGTTGTCGGATATAGACCTTCACCGAAATTCGCCACACCTCTCTATCATGGACGATGCGGAGCCAATAACCCCTGAATTTATCTAGCTCGTCACGCCATCTCACTTTCTATCGGCCACAGCCTCGCACTTCATCTCTGGGGATCCACGTTGTGAGTCATGACTTCCAGTGGTTATCTACCATTTTTGCAACATGTCCAGCCCATTGCCATTTGTATTTTAAAGCAGTTTCTATAATGTACACGGTAGTTATATGCCTAAATATTGTCACCAACATTTGATATAGGTCCAACCTATATCTCAAAAAGTTTAAATGAACTTAATGGCATTTTGTGGAAAAGTTGGCAATAGGCTATAAAAAGAGTGATTAAATTTTGGGGTGGATCAATGCACAATTACTTCCCCTGATAAAGGCATTAGCAGAGGTATGCGCTCTCTGGACACTCTTTACTTTACGATGATTATTTTTTTTTGTGACTGTTTTTCTTAATCTGTGGTTTAGTGGTAAGAACAGTTGTGCATTAAGTAGTGAAGAGGTTCGCGAGTTAAGCGAGCCACACTCCGGTATAACGGACTGTGAGTTCGATTCTCACCTAGAACTTATTCTTTATTCTTATCTGCGTTGTTAATTTGTTTACCGACAACTAAAGAGTACCCAGACTGAGTCTATTTGAGATAGAAAGCAACAATAATTAAGATGAAGGTAAATAGTAGCAAAAACTAGCATTAATGATTTATAATAATTCTCAGCCTCGAGTTGCCTATGCTTTGCTCTAACAACTAAGCCACACCAGCAGGTGTCACCAGTTTTGGAATTTTCCAACTCTTCGGCGGACACAATGAAATCTGGGAAAATCTGATCACTCGAATTTGATTCAGAAAAATAGGACCTCAAAAATTGAGTCCATAATACGAAAATGAGATGATAATATCAACTGCAAAATAGCTTAGAGTTTGCACAAAGCAATCAACACTGGCCTTGCAATATTTAATGGTCGACTTGTTTATTTATTTTAACAGCACTCGATACATTTTTTCTTCGCCCCCGCCCCCCCCAAAAAATTCCCTCTCTTCAATCTTAAGGGAAAATCCAATCTTTTCCTTAACGCTTTCTCAGGATATATGAGGAGAAATCACAACCAGTCAGTCTACAGCATTGAGTAAACAGGACAATGTTGAAAACTTAAAAAATATTTTCGCACTAGTTTGACTGCTTAATAAAGCTGATTTTTTTAAAAAAGCTAAAAAAAAGTCGAAAAGATACAAAAAAACATGAGTGAAATGGTCAAAAACATGCCATGATATGGCCAATATGTTTAAGCACGCCCGCGTTAATATAGGGCTTTTTGCACTGCTCAAACGAGAGACACACTGAATTTAGCGCGAAAAGCGCTTCGTTGGCAGAATTGAAATAAGGCTTATCGGAAGTACTTGGAGAGACTCGAACATACTTCTCTCTAACCTCAAGATGTTTGCCTAAGTGTCTCAATTGCTCTACCTACTGAGCTACTAGACCTTAACTCATCCTTCATTTTCCTCAATCTCCTGGGGACATATCAGAAACCATAAACCAAAACTGTCACCAAAACTGTAAACTTAGATATCCCCAGTTTTCAAGTTGGTTCAGCTGACTGTCTGTGTGACTTGCCGGCTATGTACGTATCACGCGTATAAACTGCACCAATAGAGCTAACGAGCTGAAAATTTTAACATTTACCCCTTATGTCTAGAACAGTACTTTTTTTTCAAATCACCGCTCTTTAATTCTTTTTTTCGGATGGGGGTTCACTTTACAATGAGAGTTTATGCCAAGTTGATCCCTCTTTTGTTGTCCATTTGAAAAAAATTTTTTAAATCCAGACTCTTCTGAGTGATCACTGTCTGATCTGAGGTGAGAGAAGTAACATATTCATTGATCACCCATTTTCTCAATTTTTTTTAATTGATCATCCCCAACATAACATCCTCTCAAAAGAAGTTGGTCACAAGACGGTTTATATTGAGTGACTAACCAGATCTGTGTGTTATTGCCTTAACGTACATTAGTTGTATTATCGGTTGTAATATTATCCGGTTTTACTTTCGCGTCAGATGAAGCATTGTCAGCCATTATTGATTACCGACAAGCGTTTATTTCATCTTCATTGCAGTTGCTTTTTATTGCAAATACTCACACTGTCAGAATAGGTGATAAACAGCGCAGTTCATAACCAAAGAATATGTTCTTGGCTCAGATGAAGTAAAGGGTTAGATTTGATCGTCTTCCAACTATAATTGTATCAATCACATAAGTGAACACTCAATAGAAGTGACACGATCACAACGAGTAACATCTATTTTTACACTTACTGATCCCTCGTTGTCAAATTTGTTCGTTTATTGGGTAGTCTACGTAAGTAAGCCCTTTGTTTCAATAAATTCGATAATAGGTAGTATCAAATAATATCGATATACAATGCATTATGATAATACCCTATACAAAATACCCATCTACATGTATCATGATACGGACCTAAAAATAATAAAACAAAGGCAAATATTGAAATTATAGCCCATGGGGAGGTTATGTTTGATCAGCACTGCTGGGAAGTCATGCTGATATAACTGTTTTCTTTTTAAATTCCTGAAACGATTACGTGATAAACAAGTGATAATCCCAACAAGATTAATTCACACAGAGCACTATGATATATCTTAGTCTGTGTAAAACATAAGCTCATTAAAAAAATCTTTGACATTAATTGCATTTTACATATATTTGTAAATAATTGACTGAAATGACAGATTTAAGGAAAAATATTTTGCGTCTTTAGTGTTTAAACCTGCGAAGCTTTGAAGATATATATATATATATATATATATATATATATATATATATATATATATATATATATAATGTGTTTGTGTGTGCACGCATTTCTTCCTGCCTTGGGGCTTGGCTGCTGCGAAAGCGAATCTGTCACACCAGATTCTTTAATGCAGTTTTTCGTCTCCTCAGAATCGAATGCTACAGTCTCCAAATATAATATCAGAATTCTTTGGCCTTGTTTAAGCAAAAAATGAAAGAAAAGAAAAGTGGTGCCCGCAGGACAGTGGCTTCTCCATATTCACTCATATCTCCCGAGAAGATTGACCAAATGAAGCACAAAATGAAAGGCGACATAAAAAAAAGGTGTGATGCCGTTCGGATGAGATGGGCACTTTGTGAAGGGAAAAATGGGTCGAAAAACGGTAAGAAAATCAGTGAAAGAAGGACAAAAGAACATGGCGGCTGAGGAAGAAAATAAAACAAGATGGTGGCTGAAGAATGAGCGAGGACAAGATGGTGGCTGGAAAAGGTAAAAAAAAACCTTGGAAGTTGCAGTAAATAAAGAACGGACGATGGTGACTAAAGGAATGGAAGGTAAGATAGAGGCTGAAAAAAAGAAAAGAGATAAAAATAGATGGCAGCTGTAAAAGGGAAATAAAAGATGGTGGCTGAAAAAAGGGAATACAAGATGGCGAATGAGAAAAAAGGAATACAAGATGGTGGATGAGAGAAGGGGAATACACGAAGGCAGCTGAAAAAAGAAAATACAAGAGGCTGAAAAAAGAGGATTCCAGATAGCGGCTGAAAAAAGGGAGGACAAAATGGTGGCTGAAAAATAGGGAAAACAAGATTGTAGCTGAAAAAAATACAAGATGGTGGCTGAAAAGAAGATCAAAACAATATGGCAACTGAATGAAAAACCATAATTTCAACGATACATCCACCATCTGTAGTGGTTGTAACATTTTGAGGAGGACGACGTGAGCAAGGCTGTTCAGGGTGATCAATAAAAAAAAAGATGGAAAAAACAGTAATCAATGAATAAATTACATCTCCCACTTTTCGTTGGTCTATGATCACTAAAAAAGTTTAAATTTTCAAGGAACAAGTATGAATGTTAGCTGACACAAAACGGGGATCAATTCAGCATGTATTTACATTGCAAACTGTGCCCCAATAAAAACCTGTTATGGGTGAATTTTAACAAAAGGATAGAAGATTTTCTAGACATAATAAGGAGTAAATGCTTAGATTTTAAGCCCTCGAGCTCATTGATGTGGCCTGTACGCGTGATACATTGATTTGTAGCCCGCCAGCCAGACTGGCTCAAAAACTCGAGAAACCTATGTTGACAGTTTTGTTTGACGGTTTCTAATATGGCAACTGATGAACGAGAGAAAACAAGATGGTCGCCGGAATAAATGGCTACCGAAGATGACTCGCTGTTGACAAAAAAAAAGATGGCGGCTGGAATAGTAAAAAAGATTTCTGCTCGTATACGATGTACACAAGTCCTTTGATTTGGCTAAGACTGACTGAAGAGGGTCACGAAAGGATTGTTGATAACTTAGTGGTTGCCCAAGGTTTGCACGACAACTCCATTGATTTTAAACCTTTTCATTCCGCTGATACAGTCCGTTCGATTCGACTTAGACAAGGACAGTCCGAGATTTGAGGCTTTTCGGTTGGTACCCTCCCTCCAATATTTAGTGCAGTAATTTCCAACACTGAGGAATTGTGGGTAGACCTTTCAAAAGCCTGGGGTGTCCCTAAATTGCTGTGTAGCCTGTCCTTTACAAAGCGGCGACGTAGCGAGACATTTGAGGGCCCGGGCGAAGGGTTTAGCGCTTTCAGGGGCACACTCCACAATTTAGTGAAATTTGTTATTTTATAAAGTTAGTCAGGCCGTGCCGCTGGACTTATATATAGGAAATGAGCGGTTATAGAGACCAACACGCACAAACACACACACATACACACACATACATGCACACGTACATACTTTCATAACCGACTAATGATGCTATGAATTGAATCGAATTAAAGATTTTGAGAAAAATACAAGAAACCTTTGCACAATATGATGGAATCCACAACTTGGCCGAAAATTGGTGAGATGTCGTAGAAAGCCTGGGGAAATACTCTGATGACTGAATAATTATGCTATGAAATTATACGAAGAAAATTTATATGAATAAAATTTATATGAATAAAATATTTTGTCCACAAAGACTGGAAATATTGCCTCATCTGAATATATTATATTAGGATGGACACAATGTATACAAACAACATACTCCAGAGATGTTTTTTGAATTGTAAGATGAAAAGTGATATCAACAATAGAAAAAAGTAAATATTTAATCAAAATAAGCCCCATTTGTAGCAATAACATTTTCCCAAATTTCCTCTAATGATAAAATGAAACATCTGTAAGATTCTTTTGTTTCAGTAGGTAAGAAGTTGTTGACATAAACCTCTCTTCCAAAAGAAAGAGTATACCTGTGCTGATCACCCCGGTATCCGAAATAAGAACGATCAAATGAAACCTTTCGTAAACCGGAATGACGCGAAGCTATGAACCAATTACCACTAATTAATATTCGTGCCTCGCTTAAATGAATCATCGGAGCCTGTGCGTGTATTAGAACTATATATATAAAAACAATACAAAAAAATGATGATTTTTTTATGTTAGATTATCTAAAAAAAATTTACCAGCATAAGATTTGGTCATTGTTGGTCTAAAATAAAACAAAAAAAAAAAACGTTTTTAGATTTTACCTTATGGTGTGTTCATCCAGATTTTAAAGGTTGTCGCCTATTCAGCTGGTTGGTCGGGAAGACCATTTGTGGGGCAACGATGATTTGATATGGAAAGCAAATAATGATATTTTTCTATATCTTAAGAGCTCTCCTAATACATTAGGATAGATGCTGTTAATGAACACTGAAAATAAATTGAAATAAAGGAAAGGAACTCACAGGCTCAGTTTGAATGCAGGGTGACTTTAAACCTTTATTAAAAGCTAAGTGGTGCAAAGCAGATTGTCATGAAGTTGGGGTTACCTGCATAAGAAATTTTCCACCGAAACAATCAACATAAGTTTCTCCAGTTTATAAGTGGCTCTGGCTGGCAGACTGGCGAGCTGTCTACCTACATATTGCGCGTATAGGCCACCCCAATGGAGTTAGAAGATTGCAAGTATCAGCATTTACTCCTAATGTCAAGAGAAAAAACAACGTTTTTTTTGTTTTTGAAAATATCCCCTTAATAGGTTTTTAATGAACAATGGGGTTAAATTTACATAGTAAGTTTATGATAAATTGGTTCCTTAGTTTGTGCTGACAGTATTCACGCTCGTTTTTTGGAAAGAGCGAGAGAGATAATGTATTCATTGGTCACCCCTTTTTCCAAATTTTTTAGTTGATCATCCTCAAGACAGCATTCTGCCAAAAGACATCGGACATATGACAGTTTCTATCCAGTGATTAACCAGATCTGTATTGTATAATAATTACCCATCGAGAAAAGGAGCAAAAAATAAAGACAGGAATTGCAGTGGAGGAGAGCAAGCGGTTGACGTGTAGTATTGTCCGTGAATATCTCGTTAGATTTTTTAACTGTGCCTCAATCAAATCAATTGGAGGGTATCAATCTGGAAGGAGTGAGACTAGGGGTTCGACAGGAATGATGGGGCCTGGTAAATGAGGTTGAGGTTGGGACTGGGATTTGGAAAATGCGAAATGGAATAAAACGAAATAGGACGAAACGAAGCGGAACAGAAAGAAAACCGAAAAAAATCAGATTGGTAATTAGATGGAGGCTCGACAATTCACCCAGAAAGGTGTGAGATGACCTAGCGGTTACGGGACAGAAAATGGAATCGGCTAAACGGATTTGATAATGATATCCGCACCTTTCATAAATGAATCATCATAGCCAATACGAGTACCAGAAACAATTATCTCAAAAATGTTTTGAAACTATCTATGAATGTAGATTTTTGATAAAAAAAAAATTATCTAAAAAATGAATCTTTTACCTGAAATTATCTTTAAAAAAACCAGGTCTTTTATCTACAATTACCTTTTAAATACCAGAACAAGATTTTTGACATTATAGGTCCAAAATGACCTTAAAGACCCCCAAAAGCACCCCTTTTTAGAGGGTACCTAGTGGTGTACTTATGTAGATTTTCAAGGCTTAGGGTCCAAAAACGTGATAAGGAGCGCCCAGAGATACACAAGGACAGTCAAAGAGAGAATAATCTGTAGCCTAATTGGCTGGTTGGTCGAGCCATTTCGGAGCCATTACGGTGATTCGATAAGAGCAGGTCTAGCACTAGCGCTTCTTCAGTTGGTAAACTGACTGTCAAGCCTTAACAAAAGGGCCCAGACAGAGAGTGCTTCTTTTGAAATGAGAGCTGTTCCAAAGTGCGCACTTGTTGGGAGAACATGCATGTCTATCTTGATGTCCAACTCATGGATACTCTCATATCATGAGAGTACTGTCTTTCTTCTCTCCTCTTGTAATAATAATAATAATAATAATAATAATAATAATAATAATAATAATAATAATAATAATAATAATAATAATAATAATAATAATAATAATAATTGCCCTATGTTTGAGGCCAAAACTCAATGTGCCATGGATATTACGAGACATCAAAAGGAATACTACTACTGCTATTTCTACTACTACTACTTATACTAAAAATGAGAATGATAAGAATGACAGAAGAAATATAAACAATAACAATGATGATAATACAGGCATTCTTGCTTTTTGATGGTTTGTATTATGCTACTTGTTCGTTTTTACGAAAAGAAGCGAAAAGCGAGAATAGTATTCAGCGTTTGTTTCGCAGTCTCCTCCTTTATCTCCTTCACCCGAGTCTCCTGCACTTCAGACCGCCTCAAAGGTTTTTGTTAGAACTCTCTACTTTCAGATAGCAGAGGAAACGTTATAACGATGCAAAACAAAACTACATCACCATTACTACTATGAGAGAGCACCCCTTTTCCTTTCGACTCTTACAACAGCAGCAACACTACTACTACTACTACTACTACTACTACTAATAATAATAATAATAATAATAATAATAGTAATAAAGATGATCATAATAATAATGATTATTATGTTAAATTTCCTTTCGACTCTTATAACAACAACAGCAACAGCAAGCCATCACCACTACTACTACTACTACTGCTACTACCTCTACTACTACTACTAATAATAATAATAATGATAATAATAATAATAATAGTAAACCACAAAAATGTTGCAACTTGAGATCCAAACAATACCCGTTGTTATAGGAGCCCCAGGGGTCATAAAAAAAGGGTGTCGACAAATATTTAGGTATGATATTAGGAAACCCCAATCACCCATGAGATACAAAAGATAGTCCTAACAGGTACCGCCCATATCCTTCGCAAAGCACTGTCCATGTAAATATTTTGTCTGTTATACAACTATGTACTGTTCCTTGTGAAGCTTCCTGTATTGATTCTGTATTGAAGCCTTCCGTTTTTTGTATAGATGAAATGAAAAAAATGCCAATGCCCACTAAGTCATAACATTGTTGCCTGCCCTAAGTTTCAAACCGAAACTCGGTGTGCAACGAATACTACTAGATACCAATGATAATAATAATAATAATAATGATAATAATTGTCAACAGTGACCCAACAGAGGAAGGGAAATTAAAGCGGAATTGTAAACCGCAGCACTGACATGATAGGCGAAAGAGAGAATAGACGTTGGCTGAAGACCTGAGGAGACTTATTGTCACTCAGCCTTCAGCGATAACCACTGGGCAACCAGTGTGAAACTGTAAATCGCAGAATTACTGCGACCTATGAGTACTAGGAGAGAAGGGCTGGAGACTTGAGAAGACTTGCTGTCACTCAAACTCCAGCGGTTACCACCAGGCAACTGGTGTGAGATTCCAAATAATAATAATAATAATAATAATGAAAGAGTTTTTTTTACAACGAGTGAGCGGAAAATGTTGATCACTTTGTGGCAGGTTGTAAAATGTTGGTTCACAAGGAATACAAGCGACAACGTTATAAGTTCTGTCTCAATTTGGATTGGGCTTTCTGTAAGAAATAAGGCTATAACACTTCAGATGAGAGGTGCAATCATATCACAGAGAACGTGTTAAATAAACCTGGTGAACCAGAGATTCAGCGGGACTTTGATATACAGACAGATAGGGTACTTGAACACCGTAGACCAGACATCATTGTACATGAGATAAAAAAAAAAAGAGAGTGTCTTAAAATTAATGTCGCAATACCCGGAGACAATCAAAAAAGTAAAGATAGAAAAATGTGCCAACTTGAAAGTGGAATATTTCAAGAATGTGGAGATGCCCAGTAGAAAAAATGAAAGTCGTGCCAATTGTAATAGGAGCATTGGGCTCGATCTCGACAAAAAAATCGTGCTATATCGAACAGATGGACATCAAGACAGACTTGTGTGTTCTCAATACATCTGCTCTCTTTCGAACGGCTAACATTTTAAGAAAAGTGCTCTCTGCCTGAGGCCTTTTGTTGAGTCAGCTTACAAACTGAAGAACCAGTATGCATACTGTGCAAATAATGATAATAATAATAATAATAATGATAATAATAATAATGATAATGATAATAATGATAAGAGTAGTAATAATAATAATAACAACAACAACTTGCCATTTCAGTCAATAATTGAATAACCATAGCGTCAAAATTTGAAGTCAGTTATGTAAAAGTATTCTGCAGAAGATTATATATGGTCAGAATAAATTCTATTATGACATCAGTGGCGTTTTTCACTAGGGAAACACCTATAATAGAGGGGAAAAACATGTAAAAACATCTAACAACATGTCTGAATCGTCACTAAATAGAAACCGTCACATGACCAACGTCTTCTGGAAACTTGATATGCTGAGGGTGATAAATTAAAATGTTGGAAGAAGGATTGCTTGATGAATGACACTTCTCTTGTCTTTTGTTTGGCTGTGATCACGAAAACAGTCAAATTTAAAAAAAAAAACAATCGTAAAAACAAAACTTACATTACAAATTGAGGCCCCTGCATAAAAAATATAAAGTAAATGTGTAAATTTTCAGCCCTCTAGCTCCATTGATGCAGCCTGAGTGTGTAACAGGTAGAACTAAATAGAACAAATTCTCTTTATGACGCCATTGGCTTTTCCCATTGAAAGACATCTAAAATGGAATTTTAAAAAAACATCTAAAAAACATCTAGATTCTGGAGAATCTGGATGTTATTGATAAATCCGTCAGAATAAGGCCCCAAAACATTTTTAAAAGGGTGTAGTGGAGTACTGATGTCTTTTTTCAAATCTGTAGACAAAACAGTTTGGCCAGGAGCGCTGAAACAGCCCCAAACACACAAGTACACACTTTTATAAAGAGAGAAGACAGGAATTCACCACCTTTGATGGCTACGGTTACTCTATTGATAGCAAGCCAACCAGAACCAATAAGAAATTCGAAAAACCTATGTGTTGACAGATTGGCTTGAAGGTTTCCAATAAATGACGGGTCCAAGACTCTTGCTGCAACAAATATGATGTTACAATATTTCTCTATTTCCGACTTTATTTCGCAATAATGGAACACAATATAATTGATAGAATTATCATTGGATAAATGACAAAATAAAAATGATAATCCTCACCAACCTAGCAAATGTGGGGTCTGAAGTGAAAATCATATCCTAACAGAGTCGAAGTCCTTTCACGCTCACAGGGGCAATACAGGGAAATACCTTGTTATGTAATTTCTACTTGGGGAGATGCCTTAAGCGAAAAATTGCCATCTCCGAGCTCCAGAACCCCCTTTTTTTTTTCTTTTTTTTTTTCACCATTTTCCTTTGTTGATGAGCAAGGCAGTGGCATGTCGAAAAATCCATCTGATATCAAATCGTATTTTCTAAATCCTGGCCATCTTCTCAGTCTACCCTATCACTTACTTTCATTGTATTACAGGGATAGAGAGAGAGAGAGAGACAAACAGAGACAGAGAGACAGAGAGACAGAGAGACAGAGAGAGAATGGTCCTTAAGTCTTTGTGCTGTTTTGTTTAAAAAGTTATTACTCAACATGTACAAATGAAAAAAAAAACTCTATAGTAAACAGCATATGAAAACTTGTGTTTTAGAGTTCCTTTGTCAGAGAGCAGTTTAATTCTCAATCTTCAACATAACCACCGTCCTTCGTAATACAGAGATCAAGGCAATTTTTGATCCCCGTGAAAACATTACCGAGTTGCTGCTCTGTGATTGTTTGACTTGCATTCGTAATCCCTAGATTCGAGCTCATCTGAAGAATTTGGTTTTGATGAGTAGACAAGTGTTTTAACGTGACCTCGTATGAGAAAATCCCGTGGGGTAAGATCAGGCAAACAAGGTGGCCAAGCTATTGGTCTGTCTCTATGGATCCACACGTCTGGGAAGACATCATTTAATTCACTACCGCACATTTGAATTATAATGAGGGGATGCCCTGTCTTGCTGAAATTATTTCATAAAATTTTTCATGCTTAGATTTTTACACCTGCAGTTATGAACGTTTTAATGTGCACAAGGACTTTAAAATAATCATATATATATATATATATATATATATATATATATATATATATATATATATATATATATTGCAGATCAGAAATGCAATATAACATGGTATAATATGATATGATATCATGCAATATCTGACATCTGATGGGTTTATTTCATAGAGTGCTCAATACATTCAAATTTAAATGTTGAGCTGGTTTAAAATAGAGCAGTAAATATAATTGAATGGGGATACGCTACACAAACACGTTTATATTCCTATATCAACCAACCGAACACTGATGAGACCAAAAACCATATCATACCTCCTGGCATGAAATTTATAACACACAAAATGAAAATCTAACAAACCAAAAGGAAAAAAAAACTTCTCCCGCCTAATAACACCCACAAAAATTTCCCAAATAGGAATCTCAAATATTCCTAATCATTAACTTGCCTAGACAGGGCTGAAACATAAACATGTTTGTATATCTCGTAATTTTTGAGATGAGGTATTATCATTATTTCTATTGATATTCGGACCATCTTCATCTTTGTTGTTTTTCATACAATGTTTCGGCTGTTGCATTCTACGGCCTTCGTCAGGTATCATCTGGTAGATTTGGGAAGTAACGAACCGAACCCTTTATTTATCCGACGGGTGTGTATTGACCGTACTCCCCTCTTTAGCATTAGTAGTATTGTTATACTGTCTCACATGAGGATCAAACCTAAAACCATCAGATTACTTAACAGTAATTTGTCTGATGCTGTAACCACTGCGCTATGTGTCCATGTAGAGTGCAACGGCCGAAACGTTGTATGAAAAACAACAAAGATGAGGATGGTCCAAATATCAATAGAAATAATAAACAAGTTTGTTTAGCGGATACCCATTCTAACATATGTATATGTAACATCATCAGTGTTTTATTGTCAGTCGTTGGACATAGACCTTCCCTAGGATCCGCCATAATTCTCTATTATGGGCGTCGCAGAGCCACCATTTTCTGAATTGGTCTAGTTCATCTCTCCAGTTTGTATTCTGTCAGCTTCAGTTTCTCATGTGATCTTTGGAGACCCATGTTGTGAGCTGTGATGTCCATCGGTTGAATGTCATTCATGCAACATGGCCTGCTCATTGCCATTTGATTTTTTTTAAATAGATTCTACGATGTCTTGGACTCCTGTTTTCTTCCTGATATGCTGTGCTGTCTTGTGATCTCTCCATGTGAGGTTGAGCATGATTCTCTCATGTGCACGTTGCATTGTTCTCAGTTTGCGAGTCTGTCTTTCGGTTAAGTTATAAATCATGTCAAATAAGTTTCTATAAAATATGACGCCATTTATAATGATTGTATCAGATAACATACATCCATATCTCAAGAGTTGAACAAGACGAATAGACTGAGAATAAACGAGAAGAGAATTTGGTGCGAAAGCAGTTATTTTGGTCTTTGCGTCACTGGCTGCTGTTTAGCTCAATTGTAAGAACATCGCTACATTGAAGCGGCTACCCTATCAGTGGCAAGTTCAAATCTTGCAGCTGTCCCATCTTATTCAAATGTTTATTCAATTTACGTTGTCCAAGGCGTGTGATACATTAACTGTCTATTGACGAGAGATCATCTCAGATAAGTTTCCATATAACACAATTTACAATCATATACATATATATATATATGTATATATTTACTGGTAGACTGGTTATTATGCTGTTATATATATATATAAATATATATATATATATATATATATATATATATATTGAACGGAAAGTGAGGGTCCAGTTTTGCATTATAGTTATATCATAAATAGCACCCCACTCTCTAAAAAGTTTTTTAATACTTTTTCCTCATAATTGTTCAAATTTATAATATTTTGATTTTATATATACATATATACATATGTGTGTGTGTGTGTGTATGTGTGTGTGTGTGTGTGTGTGTGTGTGTGTGTGTACACACGATGTATTAGGAAATATTAAATCTTATTGCAAATGAATTGTACTATTACAGTAGAGGATTAGGTAGGTAGATAGATATATAAATACATACATCGATATAAACAGAGACAGATAGACGGATGGATATATATATATATATATATATATATATATATATATATATATATATATATATATATAGATAGATAGATAGATAGATAGATAGATAGATAGATATTAACGAAGATATATCGATGGATACATAGATAGGTAGAAACAGCCAGGTCCCCCTTACCCGTAGTTTCCCTTCAGCACCCCCTATCTGCGGTTTAACTATCAAAGGTTCCCATTTATCCGTACTTTCCATTCCTTATCCACGGTTTACATCTTGGAAGACCCCTCTACCTGTGGTTCTCTTTTTGCCCCCCCACCCCCTTAAATGCGATTTTCTTTTTAGTGTCCCCTGTCCCCTATCTATGGTCTCCCTTTTAGTAGTACATGAATCCATCATTAGTATTCCGTCCTTGTTTATATAAACGATGGTTTGTTTGTTTAAAACATTCTACGACTCGTTTTTTAAATGATTTTTTAATCGATTTTATTCAAATCGATTCATACAATTCGTTCACATCTGTAAATAAACCTTTTGAGGAGACTAATTTTAGAAATACCGTTCGGAAACATTTAACCTCACATGAAAATCTATTTGTCTTATCGTTCACATCTGACACGGAGAGGTTCTTGGTCCACGTTATCCTCTTCATGTTCATGGGCCGTTCTTTTCTTACGATTCAATTAATTTGGGCACAACAATAGAGATATCATTATTTCAAAGTTGGTCATCACTGTCACCCTCCTATCTGAAAAAAAAAGAAAGACAAGACTGTCTGCTTCATGGTCAAACTCTAACTTGACTGAAGCTTAAATGACTTGGCTTATATGTATAGAATAATTCAACTTTTGTGAAAACAGTTTTCTTCTGAGCGAAAAATAAGATCTTTAAATTTGACCATGGAAGGAGACGTCCTGAAATAGTAAGTAAATATTTTTCTCGGCGACAGGGATGTCTCGATTCAGTCCTGCCAATTCTCGCGATTTTATTGTGTCACGTTTTTGCTTTGATCTCAAGATCTCACGGTTCGGTGTCCATTTCACGCGGTTTCAAACCCCTTTTGGAGTAAACTTTCAAGATCGACCATTTCAAACAATTTCAACAACATTTGTTGTTTTGTGACCGGTTCATTCGATTAAAACATTTTTAGAAATGCATTTGCATTACCTGTGATATTGTTGCCTATTTCCTATATTCTTAGATATGTTATATGGCTATGGACAGACTAAAGACAAAGGAGTCTGAGATCACGTGTCACAAATGGCAACCAGATGACAACCCAATGAAAAAAGCCAAGGATGTATCAGCCAGATATACCAATCCTCATGGGAGTATCGACATTTATGGAATAATTAAATCATGTGTTTTACTTTTTACAATAATAGCATCAGCCCCAAACCTCCGGATTCTTTTGTTTAATTATCAAGCTAGATTGCCTTTACAAATCTTCTAATAGGCCTGAAATAAGGTTACATTCCAAATTTCATCATCTTCAGTTGCCTCGAAGGGTTATAGTTTTGGTGAGGGCTATTGTCATTATTACTGTGATTGTTGTTACCGGAGGAAAATAGAACCAACCTCAGAGTAGGAGTCTGACGAAGCCGATTTGTTGTTCCAGAGAATGAAGCTCGTATTTAAAAAAAAAAAAAAAATGGACGATTTCGCATTATAAAACTTTTCAGTAAACACATTGCATGCCTAGAAGGCTTTCAGGAAGCGCACATCTCTACCGATTCCGTCATCAGGGTGAGTAATTGTGCATGAATCCACCCCAAAGTTTAATCATTCTTTTCAAAGCTTATTGCCTAACCTTCCATAGAATAACATCGAAATTCCTTTTGACTTTTGAGGATATCATATGGATTAGAATGAAATTTTGGCAACATTATCTAGTTTGGACATATAACTACGACGTAAAAGAAATAGTTGTCGATGGATTCGCTCCAAAATTAACTCAAGTATCCCGTAGCCTATTGCCCACTCTTCCACGAAATATGGAGATACATTGATATCCTTTGGAGATATTGTGGGGATAACCATGAGCATACGCATCTTTTCAACAGAGGTAAAAAAAAATATTAGTTCAACTGACAGAAAACCTGTCCTTAGGGTGAGTTTTAGGGTACTTCTTGCAGAAGGCCTAAATTGTGCCATTGAACTCAATTGAAGATCAAAACTGTATTTTAGGGATACTTAATTCAATACCTCTGGATACAGTGCTTGGAGGTCACTGTACATTGAACTACTTAAAAATTCATTTCCACCTTGGCCCATGACCCACTGTTCCATAGAATTGAACTCAGAACTCTTACAGATATCGTGTAGCATGGATATATAAGTACGAGGCAAGGAAGATAACTGTACGTGCGTAAACCCAAAACTTGAATTACTTCCTCCTTCGTCCATTATAATAAGGATATTTTCCCTGCCTCTCTCGATTACGCTTCGCTGACCACATAAGGACATGCAACAGAAGTGGAAAGCCTTCCTTGATCTTCGCTCACAGAGGCAAGCCATGACATCTGATGAAAGCCAAAGAATAGATCGACCGAATTGTTGTCGTAACGACAAAAGTCTCGAATGAAATGAAGTTATAATATCTTCACCTCGAATAAATTAATTATCGTAGCCTGTGCGTGTTCAAGGAACTAGATATCAGAAAAATATTTAAGATTATCAACAAAAATATAATAATAATCTTTTATGTTAAATCATCTAAGAAAATACCAGCACAAGATTTGGGCATTGTTGGACCAAAACGACCCTGAAAAGTACTTAAAAAAGGAAAAGAAAGAAGTTTTAAATCGTGTTTAGTGGTGTACTTATGCACACCTTCAAGGTTATAGTCCCAAAAATGTGACCAGGGGCACCCAGAGACACAGACATACAGACGAGCAAATAGAGAAGAATCTGTAGCCCACTTTGCTGAATGGTTCGGCGGGCGATTTATGGGGCTACGTGATTCGATACTCCGAAATAATTCTGAATAGTCTGAAAAAATGTGCGGAGTAGTGAAAATACTGTACAATCCGTATAAAAAGTGTTTTCAAGGTAGAGAAAATAGGAACATAATTGCCAACATAATAGTGGAACACAGAAGACTATAACAGTTGGAACGATGTGTTAAAACTACAACGAGGACAGAAAGCAGGAAAATATCTATCCATATAAAAGGCATATAGATGAATTAGAATGTTTAATTGTACAATTGATTATATGGTTGTCTTCTCCTATTCCTATTATAACCTAAATTTCATAATGGATTGGTCCATGTGAAATAGAATATCATGGCTAATAAAGTATTGTAAAAATATGAGATCAGCTGTGAAGACATAACAATGGAGATTAGAAACTCTTGAGGCTTCATCTCTGATCACACATTAAGTTCAGTTGAGACATCAAAAAACTTAAAATTAGCATATTAGTATTACTACTAATAAAATACCTTAAAAATATTTCCTAGCACCTTTGTGTCGATCCATACGTAACATTGTCATTTTGACAAATATAGGCTAGTATAGATTAATGTCACTAACTTCTGTTCAGGAAGTACAGAGACATTAAATATTAACGAAAAAATAGCCAGCTTGAGACAATTGTACCTTAAGTACCTTCTAAGGACTCTTTTTATGAGATGGTTATTTCCGAATAAGTCCTCTACCGGGATTAGCATCAACTGCCTCTTCACGTTCTTCTTAATCTTGTCCCCAGTCTAAAATCTCCTTACAACAGTGTTGCCAACTCGAATATAGACTCTAGAGCTAGATCCTCAAAGAGGGAACTAAAAAGCAGGTAAACACAGATGTCTTTCGTTATAGCACGGGTCGTTATAGCACGGTTCATGATATGAAGTATTCGGGTCGTGAACCCCAATTTTAGTTACATAATATCAATTATATCATACATGAGAAAAAATATACAAAAAAAGGTTGAACGCACAATTGCAGTCAGCAAATGAACAACCATAGCGTCAAGATTTGGATTCATTTACTAAGATTAAATATGGTCAGGATGAATTCTAATTATGACATCATTAGCGTTTTCCGTCTGAAAACATTTAGATTAGGGTAAAAAAAATCATCTACAAATATGTAGATTCTAGAGAATCTAGATGCTATTGATGAACCCGTCAGAATAAGACCCCCAAAAGGTTTTTTTTTTAGAGAAGAAGAAGAAGAAGAAGAAGAAGAAGAAGAAGAAGAAGAAGAAGAAGAAGAAGAAGAAGCTTTTTCAAAAAAGAAAAATGAAAAAAAATTTTTTTAGAAGGGGTTTAATGAAGTACCGATGTCAATTTTCGTGTCTGTAGACAAAATGGTGTAGCCAAGAGCGCTGGAACAAACAAACGAACAAATAAACGTACACATGAAAAAGAAGAAGGATAGAACCCTCTGCCATCTTTGGTGGCTACGGTGGATCAAAAAATTGAAGATGAACCCTTATAGGAGCTAAGAGATAGATGGAGATTCATAGGAACTAATGCACTAAAAAAAGAGCTAGATCTTACTCCAAAAAAAGCCAAGTTGGCCACCCTGGCCCAAAGGGGGACAAATCTGGACAATAATTGGGTTGACAGTTTAATGTTTAGACAAAAAAAAAAAACGGAATTCACTAGACGTGACCATTGTGAATGCTATGGTCACACAATTCACAAAGTCATTCCATCTCGCTACTGATTGAGTAATCCTGCGGGAAATTGTCCTCTCAGATAAAAGGGGTAAAGCACCCTCTAATTGGAAAGTTACATCAAAGCCCTGCAACCGGTTCTCGAGATATCAACGCAATTAATCACCGTCACATTGGGAAAAAAAGATAAGAAATACATTTTTTGTGTAAGAAAACTCGTTCAGTATACACGTTCAATCAACCCATTGTACGATCAGTGTTACCCGATCAAAAAAAATTAACGCTAAATTGACCTCGAAAAAGCGTCAAAAAACACCAAAACGTGCGAGAAAAAAACAACAATTAGCCATATTATAGCTATTTTATTAGCCTTCAATTGGCTATATTAGTTTATGGGTAGCTAAAAACTGGCTAAAATGGAGCTGATATGTGGCTAACAATTACGCTAAATGCTGAATTCTTGCCATAACAAGAAACGTGCTAGATTTAGCGCGAAAAGCGCTAAATTGGCAACACTGTGTACGATCCGTTCGTGGTATGTTGCAGCTGACAGATGATTCGCCTTCCGCGCGCACCGAAAACTCACTGGGGCTTTGAAACAACTAATCTCCTTCTTGCTTTACAACTACACCATTATCGATTTGAGATTTTTTTTTTTTTTTTTTTTTTTGTTCCTTTGACGGTGGGGTCTTTCTTTCTCCTCTCTGCGATTTATGGTCAATGACGCCAACTGCTTTTCACAGACTTCCAGATCAAAGACCAATTCTCTTTGACTTTCGACTACGGACGATTTTGTCGGAACGGAACACAATCATTCTCTGCTAGTGGGAAGGGGAAGTTAAGTGACGGGTGCGGTAGCGCGTACATCATTGGCCGGGAATTAAGTTGTTTATACCCACTACCGACGCAAAGAATTCAAGGCATCAGCAGAGAAAGGGAAAAAGAGTGGAAGGGGCCGTGGAGGGTGGAAGGGAGAAAGAGAAAGAGAAGGACAGAGGGGGACTGAGAGAGTGGGAGGGAGAGAGACAGGGAAGAGAGTGGAATAAAGAAAGAGGGAGATAAACTGTGAAAGAGAGAGAGAGAGAGAGACAACAGTTGAGAGAGAGAGAGAGAGCTAGAGACTGGACTATAAAGAGATTGTTTGGCTTTTAGCGAACGTGCAAATCTTCAAAAGAATCGATGCATCTGCTAACATGCTCAAAATTTCTCTTTCTTTCCCGTCTCTCTAAATATATATATATATATATATATATATGGATGTACACTTGCACAGTACCCCGTCAAAAATGATGCGATCAATCACGTATGCATCAGCATATCAGTGCGCTCTGACAACGACCAAAGTGTATCATCTATGCACTCTAGAACCAGAACATTCTCAACGTCCATTTTACAGATCAGAGTTTTTCCCCAAAATTTGGGGGCTCCGTATATTCTTCAAGACGGGCTTGGCACCCTCTGATTGCTAAGTTACAAGTTGCAAGTTCTATTACCGTTTACAACAACATGTGTGAATCTCACTTTTTACACATGTTGGCATAAGAAACTAAATATTGCCGTACCTGGTAGGCTAACGTAATTATAATAATACCAAACCAAATTATCAGCGGATACTGAAGATCAGGAAGCAGCAACATTCTTCTAATTGATCTGCCTCGAATATTTTTTTTCCAACAACTGTTTCTAACGATTAAAAAGACGTTTTTATTTTGATGCTTCATTTGTTAAGTTTTTTTTTTATAAAAATGAGTTTTCTATTAAAATCTCGTTTGGTTTCATTTGATGCCTTACTAGAATTAGAGTGTCGGGGATTGTCCCAAATAAATAAATAGATATGGGCTCTGCGAAAAAAAATCATATAAAAGGGTTCCACGACAAAATAGGTTTGCAAAACGATGATTGATATATATATATATATATATATATATATATATATATATATATATATATGTGTGTGTCTGTGGATGACACGATTATCAATTATATATATATATATATATATATATATATATATATATATATATATATATATATATATATAATTGATAATCGTGTCATCCACAGACAGATGTTTCGTTGTAATACAAATCTTCATTGTGGCTATAAACTATCCGTTATCCCTTCCAGTATAGCTAGGTAGGGTCGAAACTTTCGCTTCAGACCTAGATGCTCTATCCCTGCCCCATGCAGAATTGGACGGACAGTTGGGCTGAATTAGGCAATCTATTTACTTACGCAAAATTCTCCATCTTCCAGAGTATTCCATTCCATATATATATATATATATATATATATATATATATATATATATATATATATGTATATACGTCTGTGCAAGTGTGCGTGTGTGTGTGTGTGCATCTATTTCTCAATTAATGAAAAGTGGATACCAAGATTTAAAACTCCTTCCAGTATTTGTGACTTCCGGTAATTATTTTGATTTCCACCCAATAATTGTCAAACAAAATCTGATTCTCCCCAAATTAACCCAGACGGTTCTTAAACGTGTTCATAGTCTTTGTTGCAAGAACATGTTCCGGCAGAGAGTTCCACGCGTTTGCTGATCGGACAGAGGTGTTTAGTCTCAGTGCAGTCAGTGCGTGTTCTGGAAAGAATTTCATTTCATGTGTCCAGGAACTAGAGAGATCTTCTGAGACCTACCACATACGAATGAAGTCTTCTTCTGATCCGTCTTATAACCCTGATACTATCTAAAACATCTCTATCATGGTACCTCTGATACGATGAGAGCTTGATGCTGGTAGCGCATGTCTTTCTCTGGTGATCCTGTTCGTAGCTATCTATCTGTCTGACCGTTAGTTTAGTCTGGAACAAGGCCACGAGTATGAAACACCCCCTGAAGATCAAAATCCCCTCTCAGTATCAAAAGATCAACTAGACTTGCTCATTTACCATTACCCACGGCGAGACGTCCCTTTAGCATATTCTAAGCTCGTCTTAATTAAGTCACAGTGCTGTGAAGCATGCAACGTGCACATGAAAGAATCATACTCAACTTCACATGGAGTGATCACAAGACAGCATTATATATCAGGGAGAAAACAGGAGTCCGAGACATCATAGAAGCCATTGGAAAACACATCATGACTCACAACATGGATCCTCAGAGATCGAATGCGCAACCTAGGTTGGCAGAATACAAGATGGAGAGACCAACTAGACAAATTCGGGAAGTATTGGCTCCGAGACGCTCACGATAGAGAAGTGAGGTGAACCCTGGGGAAGGTTGAGGTCCAACGACTGACCTTAAGAGAATGATGATGATGATGATGGTCTGCGCACCAAAAATCTGACAATTACCAACGTCAGGGTGCTCATTAAATATTTGCTAAGCTCAACTTGGATAGTGTGATTGCTATCAGGTCTGCTTCTCATGCAGAGGGTCCTGGGTTCGATTCCTGGTGTGATTGTAGAGAGTGGAAAACTTTCCATTAGAACAAATATCCTTATGTGCTCAGCAGGTAATCAAGTAAACTCTAAGCTACGTGATTAAAATGGGAGTATTCCTTCAGTGAATTTCAGTGGACTTGCATCCTACTAAAGGGGTGATCATAAAAAGTCCTGGTCTCGACCAGACTTGAAACTTCTAAGCTTGACTCTATCTGGCTGAAGTCTACTAGAGTAAAAAACCCATAGAAAATCAAACACACAACACAGTTGCAATGGACTGTAAACCTGGCTCGTTGGCCATTATACACGACGCGATGCCAAGTTCAATGGTTTCAATAGTTTTTTTGAATATGCTGGAATCTCTACCAGCGATTGTGAACATTGACATACCGAAATGTTGGCTCCACCCCTTGCACTGTGCTGCCAATTGAGGTTTTTGCTGAGTTACATCCCTTGCTCAGTGTTGCTAATTGAGTTTTTTTTTTAAATTTAAACCTAAACGTTTTTGCTCTCGATCAGAGATCAGATATTTGCTGTTTAGTTGATTGTTAAAATTATATTCTTGTCTAATTCTCAGTAATAAAATTAATATCTTAAAAAAGCAATTTTTAATAAGATGAATGTTGAAGATTAAAATTACATCAAATTTATTGATAATATGTGAAATATATTTCCGAGATTTCAGATGTATGTATAGGCAATCTTGATGTTTTGAGGTGTTTTAAGGTGATTTGACCCAAAGTGAACTTGAATATAGTTTGCGATACTGCCTTTGAAAGAGAAAAAGAAAAGGTCTGGTGCATCTACGGTCTGACTTTCAGGCCTTTTAATCTTATCATGAGACTATTACCCTTGGAACTCTTAGAAGAATTAAATTAAAGAAAAACTTTTAATATAAAGAAGTGACTTCAATCAGAAGCCAGTCCCCTTGATTTAGCAGTTAAATCCCTGGTATGAATTTAATAGTCAATCTGATTCTGAAACAATTACCTGTTTTTGATTCATTGAGAGAACTTCATGCATTTCTCTCCTCTCTCTCTCTCACACACACACTCTCTCTTTCACTCTCTCCAGTTCTCTTTTCATGTTTCCTTTAATCCCCACCCACCCATCTATTCGACCCTTCTTCCCTCTTCCCAGTCTCATTTTTATCCTCCCTCTCCCTACATCTTTCTTTGTCCTCTCTTCCTCTATCTCTTTCCTCGTTCCCCCCGCTCTCTGCTTCTTTCATTATATCACGTTTTCTAGTACCCCCCTGTGACTCTAGCTTCCTTTTCCTCTCTTCCTCTATTTCTCTGTCTTTCGCCCTCTCTTCCTTTCGCCTCCCCTGTTTCATCCCCTCCGATCTCCGCTTTCTCTTTTTTTTAAAAAAGCTCTCCTCCCTTTTCCAATCAACCCCAGGTTATATATATATATATATATATATATATATATATATATATATATATATATATATATATATATATACACAGACACGCCAGCTATTGATATCGAAAATGATCACAAACACGTCATTATTTGCCCATCGCCGCAGGATTTTAGGAAAATAATGCTGATTCGAATATCTGTAAAGTACTAGACAGAGATGATACGATTGTCCAATGAAAGCCAAAATATCAATACAGTAAATTCTTACTGTGACAAACTGCTTGTGTGACACGAATGCCGCTCGCAAGTTGTTTTCAACCACTAACCCAGCAGCAAGCATAAAGCAAGACGGCCAGTGTGGACTCACGCAGCAGGTTTTATTCCAGAGTGTCCTTCGCTTAGAGAACTGTCTTATCAAAGGCTACGGCACGCATATACAACAGTTTATAGTCAGTTTTTCATCTCTTAGATACACACCTTAACCAAGACTAGGGGTGTATTATTCCTAGGATTTGACCCCTGAGCTACATCTTGCCTGAAGGTGAACTGGAACTGTGCAGAGCAGGGGCTTCAGCTCACTGAGGTATTTTTTTACATACCTGCATACCTAATCATATTAAAACACACATACATATATTTCTTTTCCTTGTAAATTTTTATCCATGTTGACCGGTCACATGCAGATGTTTCAACATTGGACGGTTGGATGTCCGATTTCTGGCGGGCAGCCATGTATCTTTCTTCTTTGACCAACGCTTATTTCTGTTCTTTCTCAGGGTTTCGAATACAGAATTTTCTCCGAAAGTCTTTAGTTCTCCCGTCTTCTACATTGAAATTGGTAAAATCTAATGGTAGCTTCAATATGAATTTGATTTGAAGGGCTACGAGGTAAACACCAACAAAGTAAGTGTACATTGAATTCAGGTATACGTTGGTTAGTGCAGTATAAATCCGTACCCTCCGAAACTGCACTGTCAAGGTTTTATGATAATTCATTGCTTATGTTTCACTTATTTTTACTTATAGAAATACCCTACCATATCTCATCAAAACCAGCCCTAATCGAACCCCTCTATTCAAAGTGTTGCTGTACAGAGAAAGAAATGTGGAGAAATGACTTGTTGTCTCTTGGCCTTCAATATCACAATCATGGAAGCCGTAAGCACTGTTTTATTGTAGCAATAATGAAGAAGCAATATTTGAATGGATAAACGGAGTAATTTTAATTGCAGCCAGAGGTTCAGAAAGAAAGATTTGGAGATATAATTGCAAAAAACGAAAAAAAAAAAAAAAAAAACGAAAGCAAACACAAAAATATATTCAAAAAAATACAGTGAATTATAATAATCTAAAAATGCGACAATGTTTTTGAAAATGTTTGTTTTTATAATAGCGCAGTTCTGAGAAAGATGGCGTCCTCTTGAATCAAGCAAATATTGCTGTTTGAATGTGGTAACAAAGGCGTCCGCTAAAACAAGGCGGGAAAACAAGACAGGGAAAGTGACATTGCTGTTTGAGGGCTTAGGGGAGAATAACATGATAATTTAAATAAGTCTTCACGTTTACACAAAGAATGATTTTCTCTTATTAGAAATCGTTCAGATGGTGTAATGGTTAGCATGTCGGCCTCAAACGCAGGAGAATGCAGGTTCGATTTAGGTATGAGCCAAAGGACGTGGAAAACTCTACATCCAAAGCTGTGTGATCAAGGTGGGGAAAAATTCGGAATAGTAATCGCGCCCTCATTCGAACTATAATTTCAGTACATGTCTTTAAGTTGGGCTAACATAGCATGCAGGCAGAAAACTTCAGGTTTCTACTGTTTTTAAGTTTGTCTGACTGGCTATGCATATAACGCGCGTACAGACCACACCAATAGAGCTAAAGAGCTGCAAATCCAAACATATACTACTTATTATGTCTAGAATAGACAATTTTTGTTCCCCTGCCCTCAGGAAAGAGGAGGTTTAACTCGAAATGTGAGTTTACGCTAAATTGATCTCTTGATTTTGAACCTAGTTGTTCTTGAATATTCAGACTTTTTAGTCATCATTCTACCCCCGCCCCCCAAAAGACTTATTCATTGATCACCTTTTCTTCCACCAAGGAATACTGCCAAAAGATGTCAGCCACGTAACAGTTTCTATCGGTTGACTAACCAGACCTGTTTTTTCTTTCTTTCTTGCTTGTATGATTTTCCTCAATGTGCCCCCGTCTCTCTTTTTCAGAAACCGTCAACCAAAACTGTCAATGCTGTCAACACGGTTTCTTCAGTTTTGAAGTGATTCTCGCCATCTATCTATCTATCTATCTATCTATCTATCTATCTACCACGACCGCGTTAAAGAAACTAGAGAGCTTAAATTTGAACAATTACTTTTTTTATGCATCGAAAAAAAGTTTTTTTTCAATACCCACCGATTAGATCTTTAATATAAGGGTCTATTCACATATAATTTGATGCTAAACGAGTATCTTACTTCACACGTTCTTTTGTGAATTTTGACGTTGTAGTGGTCCTGCTTTCATTGGTCACCTTTTTCCCCAGTTTTTCAACTGATCATCCCCAACACGGCATTCTTCTAAAATACATAGTTCATATGATGGTTTCTATTTTGTGACTAAAAAGACCTGTTCTCCGTCTGTTTCCCTTACCTATTCGTTTATAATTCTGTCTCTCGATGTCTTTTCGAATATGTATACATGTGTATGACCGTGAGTGAATCCGAATCAAATCACAGGTCTGATTATTGAGCTTCTTCAGGAGTTTTTCTTCAAGTTCAAAAAATTCTCCAACGAAACCAAGAAAAGAATGACCGGGACGCAATTTTTAAAAGTAGTGCAAAGATCATGCAAATTGAGATTTCACAATATGAAAGAAGACTCTTCCCAGCTACAGAGAAAATATAACGCTCAAATTTTGAAACGTATGCTGGATCGAGAACTGACGTCGTTTTCACAAACCAATAACCTTTAAGAACCCTCCGTATGCATAGAAAAATCATTACTCCACAAGGAAGCTTAATAACTGCACAAAACTCTTGTCGGTTCATCTCCAGATGCATTAGGTATGGTGTCGAATATGGAAGTGATAGTTAACTGCTCACATTTTCAGTGGAATCTGAGAGGATACTCTGGGATTTGATATGAAAAAGATATCAAGCAAACCATTAAGAACAAGAAAATCCAACGGTCTTAAAAATACGGTTAAACAACCAATGAACGTATGGTGCTGAAATATGAAACCTAACCATGAGACTGACCCTCAAGCAGAGAGCCATGTAACGTGTGCATAAAAAAAATCATACTCAATATCACATGGATAGATCAGAGTACAGTATATTAGAAAAGAAACAGGAGTCCAAGATATCATAGGATCTGTTTGAACACTTAAATAGCAATGGGCTGGTCACGTTGCGATAATGTCAGACAACCGCTGGACATCATGACTCACAATACAGATCCCGATAAATCACAAGCAAAACCGTGGAATGAGAAAATATTATATGGCGTGACTAACAAGGCAAGTTCAAAAACAAATGATTCTGCAACTTCAGAGATAGAGAGGTCTGGCGATAGAGAGGTCTGGCGAACCCTGTGGAAGGTCTATGTCCAACGACGGACGCTATATCATATTCGCTGCGTGTGAGCGTCAGTGTTCGAGTCGTAGCATACGCAAGGAATATGGATGCTGATTTTCAATGTATAGAGATTCAGGCAACTAGGAATATTGGTGCAACACAATCATCCCATGCTTATCTATTTTGTGGTAGATTTAACCTTTCTTCATCACATTTGGGTAATCATCGTCAGAAATCGTCAACCGAAATTGTCAAAATAGGTTTCTCCAATTCATAAGTGGTTTTGGCAGGCTATCTATCTATCTATCTATCTATCTATATCTATATTTATCTATCTATCTATCTATCTATATATATATATGTATATATATATATATCTTTCTATCTATTTATCTATCAATCGATCTATCTATCTATCTTTCTATCTATCTATCCATCAATCTATCTATCTTTCTATCCATTTATCGATCTATCTATCTTTCTATCTGTCTATCTATCTATCTATATATATATATATATATATATATATATATATATGTATATGTATATTTATATATATATATATATATATATATATATCTTTCTATCTATTTATCTATCAATCGATCTATCTAGCTAGCTATCTAGCTATTTATCTATCTTTCTATCTATCTATCTATCTATCTATCTATCGATTTATCTACGTATCTATCTATCTATCTATCTATCTATCCATCTATCTATCTGCACGTGTTAGAACAGCTAAGATAATAAAGCCATTTAAATTTTGAGGAGACTTTGTGTAACAATAAGGTAAAAACTAAAATAACTACCGGAAATCAAAAACTCTGGAAGAAGTTTGGAATCTAGGGGGACCTGTGGATCCATATTAAAATTTCAGCTCCCTGGGTCTGTTTTCAAGGTGTTTGGAGCAAAAGAAACGAACCGAACCGAAGTTCATATAATTAAAGTTAGCGGTTATCTTTGCTTCCACTACATTTTAAGCACTTTATCAGTTTGGCATTCTCGTTATCTGTACCCACCAATGTCAGTTCGGTTCGCTCGTTAACCATTGCTTATCAGCGAGGAACCTTGTCCTGATTACGACAATAACGTAAAAGTGAGGAGGGACAGGGAACGTTTTAGGGATTCGCAAAGATTGTCAGCGGGGGCGCGTAGAAGCCACGTTATTTTAATCTCGCAAATCTTTACAGAACACAAGTATTGATTGTCTTTGATTTTTTTTTTATCTAATCGATAAGGAAAACTTTCTATTTATAGAAAATGTCTGGATCTTTTAACAGCGAGGAAATCACTCATGTGGATAAAAAGGTCAGAAAAATCAAGTAGGTGGACTAATGTCTTTCTCTCCATCTCTCTCTGTCTCTCTCTCTCTCTCTCTCACTCTATCTATCTATCACACACACACACACTCTCTCCATCTCTCCCCTTTCTCTCTCTCTCTCTGTAGCATATCTATCTATCTATCTATCTATCTATATATATATATACATATATACATATACATATACATATATATATACATATATATATATGTATTTGTGTGTATGTATGTATGTATATATATAAAGAGAGAGAGAGAGAGAATGACAAACTGATGTGAAACATGAAAACTGAATCATCGAGCATTATACAACGAAAATTCAAATCAAATTTCGCTCGCCCGATGACAGACTGACTGATCGAACCCAACCTCCCGCTGAGCATTCAGGAAGCACACACAAAGCAAAGCAAAGCATTACCCTGAATAGTGCTGTTGTTATTAATGCAGGTTTCGATGTAGTACGGTTAAGGTATTGCTGTACAGATTCCTGTAACTAAGCAGAAGCTGAGAAACAACCCAAAAATATCAAATTATGAGAAGACCTTGAGCAGTGCAGTTTTGAACAGTACGGAAAATGTTCGAACGTACTAATCGCTCTAATCAAGGTACACACTCACACACACGCACACGCACACACATATACATATATATAGTAACAACGTCTCGTGATGCCATTATGTTGTTACTTGGAATAAACGAATATTTCAATAATGTTTCATTTAAAGATTACTACTTTGACAATTATTATTTTTTTTTTAAATGATAAGATCCCATTAATCCTAAAGAGAAGGGTGTATAACCAATGCATCCTCCCAATAATCACTTATGGAGCTGAAACATGGAACTCAACCAAGAGACAGACCCGTAAGCTGAGAACCAAGCAACGTGCACATGAAAGAATAATGCTGGGCCTCACATGGAGAGACCACAAGACAGCACAGTACATCCGGGAAAAGACAAGAGTTAGAGACATCATAAAATCCATAAAAAATCTCAAATGGCGGTGGGCTAGCCATGTTGCAAGAATGGCAGACAATCGATGGACATCACGACTCACAACATGGATTCTCCGAGATCACATGTGCAACCGAGGCCGGCAGAATATTAGATGGAAAGACGAGCTAGACAAATTCAGAAAGTACTGGCTCCGTGACGCCCATGATAGATAATTTTGGCAAATCCTAGGGAAGGTCTATGTCCAACGACAGACGCTAAAAGACTGATGATGATGATGATGATGATGACTTTGACAATGCCGGAATGCAAAGCATGTTAGTATAAAACCTCTAATTTAGATGAAACTTTCCTTTACAACAACTTTTTTGGGTAAACCTAATACATATTGTCGAATATATTGTATTCTCGTACTCATAATATATTCATATACATACATATATATATATATATATATATATATATATATATATATATATATATATATATATATATGTGTGTGTGTGTGTGTGTGTGTGTGTGTGTATGTGTGTGTGTGTGTAATTTGACAATTTGGAAAAACGACTAGATTATCACATATGTATATTATATTACTATATCATATTATACATATATATATTTATATACATATACATATATTAATATATTATTTTAGATGATACATTTTACATCGGTAGCGTCGTCAGATCGGATCGAAATAATTTTGAAAAAATGTTGTAGATACGTGATGATAAATAAATTACACATTGTCGTAAGAATCTTTCCTCTCTCTCTTTATATATATATATATATATATATATATATATATGTGTATATATATATGTATATATGTGTGTATATATATAAATATACATATATACGTATATATATATGTATATATATATATATATATATATATATATATATATATATATATATATATGTATGTATGTATGTATATACATGCATATATATATATATATATATATATATATATATAGTGTGTGTGCGTGTGTGTGTGTGTGTGTTTATACCGAATATACACCTTGTGTTGTAAATTGTTGTGGGTTGTTGCCATTTTAAGAGTGTGATCATCTCAAGAATCCACGAATCAGACTTTTCCACGTCGGCATTTTTGTCTGTCTATTGATCCTAGAAATATTGAACTTGCTGACTCTGACATTTCCATATACATCAATAACTGGAGCAGTCTTTATCGATTACTGCACTAGGTGTTTCTAAATAGGCTAGAATCAGGTATATTTCAGATACAAGGTTGTTCGGAATGCAATGTTGCATTCTTTCAGATCGTTCTAGGACAACTGCCCCCCTGGATAATTCCCCCTAGATACTTGCCTCCTGACAATAGAATAGAAACTCTGAAGCCAAAGTTAAAGTTCGTTGAAATGAAGCACTGACTCATGTAAATTATTACACTAATGGGGAATTGTCAAATGTCATTTATCTAGGAGGGGTTATATCCTGGAGGCAGTTATCCAATGTGTGTAATTGTTCCGGGGGCAGTTTCCAATTTCATTTGAGATTAATGGATTCATGCCTTTCCCAAGGGAATTATTGCGATCTGAACACAAACTGTCTCAGGCTGAGTTTGGAGTCAGCTCGCCGATTCCAATTGTCTCCAATAGAATCATCGGAGCTCAACAAATGGCCCGCCTGACCAATATGACACGTAGTTTATAAAGTCCTCTCTCGTTGCTCGTCTGAGTGTGTTTGTTGTGTTTGAGCGCTCTTGGTCTCATATTTGAGGTTACAATCTTGAAAATGTGCATGAGTTCACCACTCAGCATCATCTAAAAGCTGTGTCCAACACAATAATGCCCAAATCTTGTACCGGTATATTTCTTTTAGATAATTTTAGATAAAAGGATTATTTTTTTTAGATAATTTTAGATATTTTTAAGATAATTGATCCCAGTACACATGCTGGCTACAGTAATTCATCTATGTGAGGTACGAATATTATCGTCATTTTTTTAAATCATAAAAATCTACTTTTAGAAGCTGTGTATACTTGAAAAACAATTGAGTAAGAAAATTGATAAATCTTTGCCAAAAGGAACTAATTCGATTAATGAAAACAGGCAAAGTTGGTTACTAAGTAGAAACCTTCACATAACCAACGTCTTTTGGCAGATGCCATGTTGGAAGTGATCAATTAAAAATTGGAAAAAAGGGTTGATCAATAAATAAGCTACTTCCTTCGCCTTTTCAAGGATCACAAAAAAATTCCGTATTCAAAAACAAAAAACAATAAACTTATATTGTAAATCGAACCCTCCACTGAAAACCCATTTTGAGGGAGGAATATCAAAAAAATAGAGAAACTTTTTTTCTAGATATAAATGTGGTATGGCGTAAATGTTTAAACTTTCAGTTTTCTATCTTCATTGGTGTGGTCTAGATAGACAGCCAGTATCATGTAAAAACTGAAGAAACCTTTGTTGACTTAACGTAAAAGTCAAGCGTCGGTCTCTTAAGAGACAACTCCAATTGGAGTATGAACAGTCCTGGTTTCCATTTAATGTGTCACAAGTATCAAGTCTGGACAAGACCAGGACTTTATTCTTACATGTTTTCCTGACCACCCCCTTGACAGGATGCAAGTCCACCAAAGGGATACTCCTAATTACACTGCTTAGAGTGTTCTCAATTAGCTGCTGAATGCACAGGGGGGTTTCCATATTCTTCGCACATACCGTGCATCGAACCCAGGACCTTCTGTACGCCAGGCTAACCACTACACTATCCGAGCAGACAAAAATTTTAAGATCGGTAAATTTCCTAAGCGTAACCCTAACCGCACTTTTAACAAGAAACCAAGTGAACTGTACAATGTTTCAATACGAGTGATTATTTTTAGAAGCCGCTTATGTTTAGGAGAGAAGAAATATGATACAAATTTGCCGAAAGGAACAAATTCGATTTCTTTTTTTTCTTTTTTTTTTTTTGGAAATATATATTTTTATTGAAAGAACGAATCTAAAAAAAAATTGACAAAAAAAAAAAAAAAGGGAAAAAATGTTGAAGAGAGGTAAATTTGCTTTCGGAGGAAGTTTAATTTGAAAACAAAAAACAAAAGCAAAATTCGGGTTTGTGCGCACTGCACCCCCCCCCGCCCCTTTAGGCGGAACAATCAAAACAAAACAAACAAATGAAGGAACGCTAGAATAATTAATTTGCGCAAACCGATTCCCAAGACATCTCTGACGCCAAATACAGACCGAAACATCAACGAAAATTTAGTTTGTTTTTTTTTTTTAAATATGGAAATAGATTAACACGTGCATCACCACTATCATCATCATCATCATCGTCGTCGTCATCATCGTCATCAGCCATTGCTGGACAAGAAAGAAAAAAAAACTTTCCCGATCCCTCTCCTGGTGATTGTATTGTCATGGGTCATGTTTGTTTAGGGGGGAGCTAATTGAGCGCACCCATTTTAGCGGTGCCGAAAGAGGAGATTCATGGGAAACCCCTTGATTTTTTTTTGTCGTCTCAATTTTTCTCAATCTTTGGAGTATGTATCGTACAATTCTAAAATAAAGTCCCACTGTCTTCATGTTAACTATATATGACATCTAGTGCTGTTCTGAACCTGGACTCTGAAAAGACAAATAATCGCATAACTTTCGAAGTAAACAATATACAGAGATGAATTAATCGCATTAAATAAATTTTCCCATACAATTCTTAACTAAACAATTCAGAAAAATTGTAATCATCAAGTTTCAACCAAACCTTGTCTCTTTCAGGACAAAAACAACGAAAAAGCGAAAGAATGTAGAGAAATTCGTTTAAATGTTTTCTTATATAAACTATACATTAACTCTTTGTCAAATACTCCGTTATTTTTATTTCTTACTCTTCGCTGGTATCTTCTGGTGAACTTGTCTTGAATCTATAGTTGTCTTTCTCCTGGACTGGTTGACGCCCAAGACGCTTGTATTGAACCTCTGACTCAATACTCGTTAGATTTCCAAATTTGACTCTATTCCAATGCCTGTTTTTGGTGAGTCTCTGTGGTTATGCCCGGGCTATCTCCCCTTCAGGCAAAATCTGACAAACCCTGCTCCAAGGGTATGTAACAATTAGCGATTCTTTTGAAGTGGTAATCGCTTACGATATGCTCAGTGCGATATTTTCACATATAAGTAATGTTCTCATTTCGCCATAAGGTGGGGGTCTGGGTGGAGATGAACGATGATGATAAAGGATCGTTGAAATTGCGGTGGGGCAAGGGGGCTACGGGTGAGAGGGGTCTGTCGGAGGGGTCTTGGGTTTTGCCTTTCTGCCTTTCTGATATGATAATCAGATTTTTTGAAGTCTCTGCATCTGGGGCGGCTTGGCGGCTGATTCCTCTGATCTTTCACGGTTCTTACCTACCCACCCAGCCCCGCCTTGGCCAATCCCTTTTATCTAACCCCCTCAGTTTTCCTCTCCGTCCACACGTGCATCTCACTCTTAACTATATATATATATATATATATATATATATATATATATATATACATATATATATATATACGTATACGCATGTGTGCATATATTAGGGTGTTCGGAAAGTAATTACGTATTTGCGAATCACAATCGCCGTTTTTAAACCTTTTAACCCACAGCTGGCATTTACGAGCTTTACTTACTGCATTAAGACACACTTCACGAATGTTTTTCGTTGCCTACCAAGCATTACTACCCTTTCACAATTCATACGGTTAGAAATGGCGGATATGTGTCTCTTAAAAGTCTCCATCTTCCACGGGGTTGAACTTCATTATAAACTATAATTGTACTGCCAGATAGAGGAGATGATGAACTAATTCCAGACGTGGTTACTATCCAAAAATAACTGGAAGTCAACTTGAGAAAGTGATTTTGAGACATTTCGAACTTTTCACTCAAATCGTGAGACACATTCATACGACTGGGGTTTTTTTTATGTTTGTTTTTGTTTTGTTTTGTTTTTTTGTTCTTTTTAATCCTTTGTGAGCAAACAGATCGCAGATTTTGCCCGAACCAATTTCATTTTCAAATCTCCAGTTAAAATTCGCAGGCATGAACTCAAAAGATAAACCAGTCACCTCAGTAATCTGATCAGTGGCCCGACGACGATCTCTACTGATTGCATGGCGAACTATCTCAAGATTTTCGTCTTTTTGATTGATTGGAGGAAACACACACACACACACACACACACACACACACACACACTACAACTAATTTAAAGTCAAACCATAAACCTAATTCACTCAATACAATATACCAGGTACAAATATTGACTACTAATCAATACACTATACACAATAAGAGGGTCATAATAGACGACACAAAGAATACCCCGCAAGTCTTTAACCTAAAGTATAATTTTTAAATACCTAAATTGAACTAATAAATGCAACTCATATCATACGTATACAATAACAACCCAACAGCTCAGTTACAACTAATTGAGCCAGAACTCGACTTACAGCCACATAGACATCTAACCACCTACTTAGTACAAGTCCTTACTCAACCACAATTAATTCGATATCGATAGAGATTTTTATCCAAACATAAATTAAGGCGAAACAACAACAACAACAACAACAATAACAACAACATAACCACCAACAACAACAACAATGCTGTCACTCAAACTCCAGCGGTTACCACCAGGCAACTGGTGTGAGATTGATAATAATAATAATAATAATAATAATAATAATAATAATAATAATAATAATAATAATAATAATAATAATAATAATAATAATAGGCTACAACATTGAAATTAGAGCTTTGAACTGCAACGATCACAATAGCAGGTGTACACCAATATTCAAAACAATTAGAAATAATTGATTATAATTAGAAATAAATATCAAATTGAACTAAACACTAACAGGTGACCTGCACAACAGTATACCCTTATAAACCACTCCCCTGCGTATGATCTTCGCAACCACCACATTAACACAACACACCCTAAAAGACAAAGCACTTAAAAAACTTGATATCGATTCCGTTCCGGACAAGAACACAGTTTTTTTTCAATGAATGCAAACGTTGCTCTGATCAATCGATTCTCCCAAAGAGTTGTGTGAGACATCGAAATACAGTATTGAGATTTTTTCCAATAATTCTTTTTTAGCTTTTTTTCCTGTATTCTTATGTATACTAATTATTGCCAGAAAGAGACGAGTAGACCGAGAATAAACAAGATGAAAATTTGGGTTAAAAGCAGTTATTTGGCTCTTTGCATTACCGGCGGATGTTCAGCTCAATGGTAAGAGCATCGCAACGTCGAAGCAGTTACCCTATTGGTGGCAGGTTCGATCCCTGCCGCAGCCCCGTTTCTTTAAATTATCTATTTATGGTATCTAAATTAAGTGTTATTTCTAATATATGGTATCTGAATATAAGTGTCATTTCAAATATATAATATAATGTAATTTATAATTCATATATATATATATATATATATATATATATATATATTATATATATACTTCTAATATATTTCTAATATATGGTATCTAAATATAAGTGTCATTTCAAATATAAAATATAATGCAATTTATAATTCATATATATATATATATATATATATATATATATATATATATATATATATATATATATTGTGTCATCTACAGACACCTGTTTCGATGTAGATAAGACTTTCCATTATCCCATCCAGTGCTGCGAGGCAGAATTGAAACCTTCCGATATCATACCTCCGGACTACGGAACTGGATGGTCAGTAAGGCTGAATTTAAGCGATATATCCATTTACACAGAAATTCCTCAGCCACCAGAGTGCTCAATTCCTATAGAAGAGATATATATGTACATATATATGTGCGTGCGTGTGTGTGTGTATGTTATGTGTGTATTCATACGTGTGTATGTTTGGCTGTGTACACGACTGTGTCGAAATAAAGAGAGATCGGGAAATGCAAAGAAAGTCGTATGAGAAAATGGTATGCCGACACTTCTCTATGGAGAGGCGTTCGAGTGAAACTCAACAAAACTTGTCGAAAAGCGCGCGTGCGCAATCGGTACCAGCCCAAAACGATTAAACGTCCAGAGCGGAAGTTCTCAATTAGGTTCAAAGGCGACCGCATTCATTCGGTACCCATTAGAAAGATGAAAAGAAATTCTAGGGTCGCCCAGGTGCGTCAGCGCGCACACGTACACACACACACGCATACACAAACACACACACACACACACAAACCGATTGCCATTTTATTATTATTAATTCTTTATGCGTTGAAATTTTTGGACTGAGACCATTGGGAAGGAACGTATTATGCGATACTCGCATTCATTCAATGGATAAATGACAATTTCTGCTTTCTGTGCTTGTCTGTGCACCTGTTTGGAGGTGCGGCGAGGCGGAATATGTAACAGTACAAAAATGGGATCGGGGAACTGGGTTCGATTTGAGACTAGTGCATTTGCACCTGGGAGAGACATGGATCCATACGCAGTCTCACACACACACACACATATATGTACACACATACACTCACACATAACTACTTATCGACTTGACCTTTCTGTTGATTTATCTTCACCCTGGTCCTCTTCAGGATCCATGTAGATCTTTTTCTATCGTTAAGGGTCATTCCTGACTCTGCTCTTTCCATCGCTCTCTTTGGAAATCTGTGTTCGTTTTCATGTGGTTTTGTAAGTTTCAAGGATTCCCAACCGCACGCCACAACTGCTATTACACATTGATTGATAACTTCGCATTTTACGCATATTGGTAATTCGTTTTTCAGTATGTCTCTATTCATACCAAATGTTTTCCATATGTGTGTATATATATATATATATATATATATATATATGTGCGTGTGTGTGTGTGTGCATGCGTGTGTGTGTGAGTGTGTATGTGTGTGTGTGTGACTGCTCTATGCAAATATAACTCAACGCACGATAGTTCAGCGTCAAGAATGGAGAGAAAACTATTTATTACAAATTTAAAATTCCTATTTAGTTCAAAGATACAACATTTCATCACTGAATAAGTTTGTAAACAAACTACAAAATCGTTAATTACAATACCAGAAATATTTTTTAGTCTGTAGGTAATCGTACTACAATAGAACAATCTGAAAAATATTCTAATACGAAGTTCATTTGTAAATTCCTCCAAATTTCCTCACAAACAAATGCCTTTCTTCTGGACAAAGGAAATGAGGTTTCTGTAAAGAAAAACGAAATATAATTCGAATGTCACACATCAAAGTTCCAATAACGTGATGCTCTTTGTTTTATAGAATGATTCTAAGAAAAAAAACAAGTTGAAAAGGTGAAATGTGTGTTCTGTCAAGGAAAACGAAATATAACTTGAAAGTCACACATAAATCTTATTTCATCTTCTTTGCAGAACGCACCATTAACGTTTTCAAATTCGTTTTACATTTGAATTTTGATTGAAGAAGATATAGAATATATTGAACACTTTCAGTTTTTTTATTATATTTATTACATCATATCTAATAATATTCAAAACAGCCTTGTTTTTCCTTTCCTCTTTTAGATTATTATTATTATCATTATTATTATTATTATTATTTGGAATCTCACACCAGTTGCCTGGTGGTAACCGCTGGAGGTTGAGTGACAGCAAGTCTCCTCAAGTCTCCAGCCCTCCTCTCCTAGTACTTATAGGTCGCAGTAATACTGCAATTTACAGTTTCACACCGGTTGCCCAGTGGTCATCGCTGAAGGCTGAGTGACAATAAGTCTCCTCAGGTCTTCAGCCAACGTCTCCTCTCTCTTTCGCCTATTATGTCAGGGCTGTGGTCCACATCTCCCCTTCCATTTTCCTTCCTCCTCTGTTAAGCCTCTGCTAACATTTAGTGTTGCAGTCCTTATATTTCTAGCAATTTCCTCAGTATCCGTGCAGTTCCTAGCAGTGCTGTGGTCTGTACAGTCTCAATCCTTCCTGTTATCCCGAGCTCCACCAGATTATTATTATTGCTATTTTTGTTATTATCATTATTATTATCATTATCATTATTATCATTATTATTATTATTATTTGTAGTAGTAGTAGCAGCATTATTATTATTATTATTATTATTATTAGTAGTAGTAGTAGTAGTAGTAGTAGTAGTAGTAGTAGTAGTAGTAGTAGTAGTAGTAGTAGTAGTAGTGGCAGCAGCAAATTTTAGAGAGGAGAAAGAAGAATTGAAGACGTTTTCCTGGTACCATTTTAGTCTCCCGTAGTTTTTTCCCTCAGTCGTCCTCAGTCAGTCCTGTCTCTCCGTCTTTTTGTGTCTCTGTCAGATACGAGCAACGAAGTTAATACCAGAATTAGAATGCATTAGTTATGATGATTGGTCAGAGTTTCGGTAGAGAACTAGTAAGATCCCAAAGTATGTTTGACCAAAAGAGACAACAAGGGACTTAGAGACCATGCATGTACGGTAGAAGTGAAAGGGATTGATTGAATACCAATAAATTATTTTTGAGCAACAGTCGATGGATAATGGAATATATTACAAGCAAATGTAGAGCTATCAACAAATGTAAATTAGTTCTATCATGATGTTTATTACGCAACTGCTGACGCAGATGTCTCTGACGGGGATATTGAGTTAATATGATTATTTGAGGGTACTTTTATAAACAAATTGGATACTTTTTAACTATAATAAATGTTTGAATGTCTCTGTCTGCCTATCTGTCTGCATTTTATCTTTATCCGAATTGCTAACATTCTTAACAGAACTATCTATCTCTATTGCTGTCTATTAGCTACCAATCGTTTTCCAATGGCTTCTGAACTAATCTCACCCTACCTTTGTGTCCCCCTCTCTCTACCTCTCTCTCCCTGTCTCTCTCTCTCAGCTATGATTGTTCAATCTCTCTCACTTCCCTCTCTTTCTATCTCTCTTTGGCTATGCTATGACTGTTCTGTCTGTCTGTCTGTCTCCCCATCTCTCTCTCTCTCTCTCTCTCTCTCTCTCTCTCTCTCTGCATTGACAATGTTCTCAACGGCACCAACATTGTCTTCATCTTTTCCATCATTTTGTTTTCTCTTCCAATCCGTTACAAACACAAACCACTCTCTCTCTCCTCCTCATCCTCCTCTCTCTCTCCTTTTTCTCCCTCTCCCTCTCACTTTTTCCCCTCTCCATCTCTCTTTTCCTTTCCTTGCCTCTCTCCCTCTCAACCATTCTCTTTAAATTTCATTATTTATGTCCCCTTCTCCCCCCTCTCTCTCTCTCTCTCTCTATATATATATATATATATATATATATATATGAATATAGCTATCGTTCCTTTCCCCTCCCACTCTCACCTTGATTCCCACTCTTCTCTCTTCCAAACTAGTCTCAACACTTTCATCTCTTTTTACTAAACCCACTCTATCTTTCTCTTTCCGTACCTTGCTATTATCCCGATTCTCTCTTTTTTCCGCTCTCAAAATCAAGCGCCCTCCTTTTTATCCTTCAAATCAAAATCTTTCTCCCCCTCTTTTTCTTTCTCTCTCTTCCTTCAACCCTGAATATTTCTCTCATTCTCTCTTTCTTCCTTCCCCTCTCTCTTTTAAAACCAAACATTACTCCATTTCTCTTTCAAATTCACTCTTTTTCTCCCATCTCTCTATCTCTCCTCTTCCTCCTTCTCTCTTCAACTTTGAATCTCTGTCTCTCCCTAACGTCTTCCAACCAAAATCAATCCTTTCCCATCTCTCCTTCAAATCTCTCTCTCTCTCTCTTTCTTCAGTCTCTTTAGCTTTCCCTTCTCTCACTCTCTCACCAACCTTAAATTCTCTCTCTTCCCATCTTGTCCTCCGCCCATAATTAATCCTTTTCCATTTCTATTTCAAGTCTCACTCTCTTTCTTCCGTCTCTCAATCTCTCCCCCTCTCTCCCTCTCCCTCACTGTCTCTGTCTCTGTCTGTCTGTCTGTCTGTCTCTCTCTCTCTCTCTCCCCTCCAAAATCAATCCTCTTCCATTTCTACTTCAAGTCAGATGTTCCCGAGGATAACTAATTCATCTCCCTTTTCCTGCAT
>OY735233.1:40422200-40446691 GCA_963457665.1 Thysanoteuthis rhombus | reverse complement strand
CTCTTCTTTTCCTTTCTCCAAGCCCCTCTCCCCAACCTTTCTCAATTTTCTTCCTTCCTCTCTCTCCAAAATCAAACCCCTTTCCACAACTCCTTCAAATGTCACTCTTTCTCCCCACCCTGTCAATCTCTCTCTCTCTCTCTCTCTCTCTCTCACTCTTCTTCATCCCTTTTCTACCTTCAAACCCCTCTCTCTCCCCACTTATCCCTCCCCTCTTCCAGAATCAGATCCCCATCCATTTCTTCTTCAAATCAGATGTTCTCAAGAAGGATGTCATCTAATTCACTGTTTGACAAATTAAGTTCAATCTATTGCTGGCGGCAACATCGGCCATGTCTTCTTGTTTCATACACTAAATTTAATTGGTTCATAGCGACAACGCCTTCTCACGACCTTTTCGTCTAATATGCAATTGTTTACGCTTCTTCGTACAGATTTAAATGTATGGTAACGCCTAAATGTAATAAAAAAATAATAATTGGCCAGAAGAATTTAAAACCAATTTTTTTTCATCCTTTCTCTTTCTTTTCCTTCGTTTTTCCGAAGGAGAAATCCTTTTAAAAAGAGAAGAAAAAAAATGGTAGAATGTGTATTATTGCTTTGTTTTATAGCTACTGAAAGTGGCTTTTTGCCTGAAAACGACGAGATCTCGTCCTTATGTGAGAGACTCTTCCTCCTTTCATAATTTTTTTGTGATATGGCTGACTAACGCATTGTAATAATTGGAATGATTGATTATTTCGAATAAATTGAAATCAAATAAGCAATATTTAAATCTGTTATGGTGATACGGTTACCAGCACGGAAAGCCGAATTGGAGAAGCGAGTTCGAATCCCGGCTTAGATTGATAGATGTGAATAAACTGAGATAGATAGATCAACAGATAGACTGCAATAGATAGATAGATAGATAGGTAGATAGATAGATAGATAGATAGATAGATATGAATAGACTGAGATAGATATGAACAGACTGAGATAGATAGATAGATAGATAGATAGATAGATAGATAGATAGATAGATATGAATAGACTGAGATAGATATGAACAGACTGAGATAGATAGATAGATAGATAGATAGATATGAATACACTGAGATAGATAGATAGATATGAATAGACTGAGATAGATAGATATGGACAGTCTGAGATAGATAGATAGATAGATAGATAGATAGATAGATATGAATAGACTGAGATAGATAGATAGATAGATAGATAGATAGATAGATTAATAGATAGATATTAATATAGATTGATATGAACAGATATATAGATAGACTGATAGACAGACTGATAGATAGATAGATATGAACAGGCTGAAATAGATCGATCGATATATAGATAGATATGCACAGGCGATGGATAGATTGATATGGACAGACTGAGATAGATAGGGAGAGATATAGACTGACTAAGACAGACAGATAGATGGACAGATAGATATGAACAGGCTCTTACAGATAGATAGATAGATAGATAGATAGATAGAACGCGTGTGCACGTATGTGTGAGAGAGAAAGAGAGAGAAAGAGAAACAGCTGATATCATTCAAAAGTGAGCGTTTGCAAGGCAAATATTTGTTTTTGATCGCTGCCTCGACCCTTAAAGACATTGAAGCTGCAGAGATATTGCACTGATTATCGTTGCCTCCTTGAGTTCAATTTATCTTTATTACTTCTTTCTGATGATCTACGATGAGGATTTCTTCTGATGCAATCTTTCTCTTCATAATATCCAATAGATTCTCTATCTTGAGGTTCAGTGAGTTGGGCAGCCATTTCCAAGAGCTTGATATCACGATCCTGAATCCATTTTTACACGTCTATTCGTATGGAATGAAGCACCAACATGCACGTATTTTCTGCCAACAGGAGTGACTATCCATTCAAAGAGGTACTTGGCTGTTTTTGAGTCACATCTTCCACCATTAATGCAGTTAAGAAACTGCACTATTTTTATGCTGATAGGTACTTTGTACCATACTGCTGAACGTGTAAAATGGATTATGGATCATGATATTAGTCTCTTGGAATAGGCGCCAATCTTGTCTACTTCGTTACTTGTATTTCTTTCAACTTCATTTCATTTGCTCTTGAACTCAATCACTCAGACTCCCATTGCACAACCATTAGTGAAGAGCGCTGACCGGAAATCAAAATTCGAGATTGCCATTCGCTTTTTTGTAAGCATGGTAATGCCGTCGTATTAGTGACCATAGTGATTTAATGGAGGGATAATATTCGCAGTAGAGTATATACATATATGTATATATATATATATGTGTGTGTGTGTGTGTATGCGTGTGTAGTCTAGAAAGCTTTACAGCTTTGATCGCGAAACATTAAAAAGTTTTTTCAAGAATCTCTGTGTCACTTCAGTCGCTTATTTCCCAATATCTGTCAATGCAATTTATGTAATTTTCTTCAGTGTTTTCCCCCACTATCGCTCAAATACTTTGTTGTTATGGCACAATGTATAAGTTTTCTTTTGTTGGGATCATCAGTTGTTTACCATGTAGCTGTTCGGGGTATTTAAAAACAAAACAGTTATATCAACATGGCACCCCAGCATTGTTGATCAAGCACTACCTCCCTTTTTTACAATACAGCTTATGTCATACATGTATCACTTTATATAGGGTTTTATGTGTATTGTATATTGATATTATTCTATACTACATGTCATTTATTTATCATTGGAACAAGTTTCATTTACATATGTAAACCAAAAACGTATTCAACGATGAGGGATTAGTAAGTATAACAACAGACGTGACTCGCTGTTCATGAAATTTCAATTGAATGTTCATCCATGAGAATAATGAATCCGTTGTATCGGTTTAAATCTCAGACTGCATGCAAACCAACTTGTGATATCATCTTTAAGGATACTAATTACTCAGAAAGACTTCTTCGAGTTGATTTTCTACCAACATATTCAACTGCAGGATTTGACAACGATTTTCCACTAACCTTAAATTTAATTTCTCCTCGTTTTATACCATCAAGATTCCATCAATCGATTTTTTTACGTTTAATTATCGAATAAAATATCCTTATATACATGGTTGAAACGGCACGAAACCATTTTCTTGCGGGTAGTAACACCTCAATAGGCGATTCCGTTTATACAATTGGACAATTTGTTAAATGGCTGTCAGTGTTCGATCTCCTGACCCGCCCAACTACCTATCAGTTAGACAAATGGACCAGAACCAAATGTTTTCCCCTTTCCCTGGTTTCAGTCAATACAATGATCTTCCACACAAGCAAAGACTGGATCCGTCTCTTTTGCTTACCCTATTCCGCTAACATTACAATTTGATCTATTTTGATATACACTACCTATTTATTCTATTTTCATTCTCTCGTTAACATAATAATTATGTTCGTTATTGTTCTACTATGGTCAAGCTGATGAGTTTCAAAGGGATCCGGTAGTCCAATTATGGCTTTATGAAATTGTCTAAAAAATCTTACTAATTTCAATGCATTGATTGACCATTCTTACAGATAAAGAAACAATTTTCTGTATAAGATCAATGAAACAAAGAGTTGCTCTATTGCTTCACAAATATTCTAATAATATTGTTTCGTAAAATATATAATATGGAATACTAGTTGCTCTAAAAGGCAATTGCATTATACGGAACGGGAAGCTTTCTCGTTTACCAAACGATTTTCATATGAACATTCCATCCTCAATTTCAATATCCAAATCTACGAACGTTACCTGGATTTTCCTTTTGTTCACATTTTAATTCAAGATCCATGGAGTGTATATTACTATACTATTTTTCAAAGTTTCCTCCATCATTAAATCAATAAAACGGGTACAACTTGAAACGGGTAGTTATCAATAAAACGGGTACAACTTGAAATGGGTAGTCATCAATAAAACGAGTACAGCTTGAAATGGGTAGTCATCAATAAATCGGGTACAACTTGAAATGGGTAGTCATCAATAATACGAGTACAACTTGAAACGGGTAGTCATCAATAAATCGGGTACAACTTGAAATGGGTTGCCATCAATAAATCGGGTACAACTTGAAGCAGGTTTCACCAATAAAACGGGTACAACTTAAAAATGAACGAGATCGTTTTATAATTGTTCTAATAGTGATGACATGAATATATATTCGTGTCTAAGTAAAAACAAATTTGCCCAGTAGGGGGCAGGATCAATTCTCATAGGAACACCTTCAAGCTGGAGAAATATTTTATCTCTTATTTTAAAGTAACATTCTGCAATCAGATGAAAAGCAATCGCTTTTATGGTAGAAAATGTAAAGTAAGTCTTGCCCTTTTTCACACCAGAAAGAGGTTTAGTATTGCTTAAAATCGTCTTTTGAGGTGGGATCGAAATTTTGGTGAAAATTTGTCTCTTTAGTGAGTCGGGAAGTCATTACGAAAGTGTCTTCTTACTCAAAGATAAGAGAGAGTGTTGGTTGTGCTTTGCTGAAATGAAATTACGATTTAAAGAACATTTTAGTATGAGTCCCACCAATAATCTAAGATGGCTGAATTGTAAGTTAACCGGGCGGATAATGACGTGGAACAAATGCGAACTTTCCGTTATTTGCTCAATGCTAATAGTGTTCATATAAAATCCATATCATTGAATCATCGGGAATTCTTTTTTAAACAGTACGAAAAGATATTTCTCAGCCGCCACCTCTCGTGAAATATCAGATTAGTTTAGCGAATGCAGGTACATAAGTTCAAGTAAGGATAGAGAAAGCCAGCACCATCGTTATGCATCAATTTCGATCTTGTGTGGTATTTCAGCATTTCTCACCCTTTTAAAATTCATCAATGTAAATAAATAAGGTGTGTAACTTTCTATTGAGCGCTACTTATAAGTATTTAGACAAGCACGAAATCTATTTTGCCCCCCAAGATTGTAGTGGCTATTGTTGATTTTGAGCTGGTGGGATCAAAATTAGCTTACTATTTGGGCAACTTATCGACATAGCAACTGGAGTTCACTTTTTCGATCTCCTTGATCGAGTCTGAACAACATTTTAGAAGGATAGGACACTAAAATTTACTTTATTTCATTTACCAATATTCTATTGAAAGAAAAAAAACGATTTCCAGAAATTTAATATTCTGAACCACAAAACATGACTAAATGCATGTCTTGTTATCATGATTGCCAGAGAAATAGGTACTTCTGGTGTACTGTTCCCGTTTTTAACATCCAAAACCAAGCAATTTGAAACAAGAAGGTCTACTTGTTCAAATACTTATGACAAGTACTATATACGTACATTTATATACATATGTATATATTTTATAAGATGTTTTATGCTTTCATCAAAGCAGATTTCTACTCAGGTCTCGTGTATCCCTGTATACATTGTGAGTACGAAGACCACAACGAAAGGATGATCTCCTCTCCTGCTGCTACGGTCGTTCTCTTACGGACGCGAGACACAACTAAGGCTCGTTAACAAGAGGGTATCAAGCTGATGGGGCCCCGGGCACTAACTCCTCACCAAGTGACCTCCTCCTGCCCCAGTCAACCATAATGGGCTTCGTGTTATGCCCACTGGGCAAGTGGAAGCTACTGGATTAGCGCCTCCCTCCTCTGTCTGGTGCTTAAATGTCCACCCTGACCTATTTACCCAGGAGAGCTATGATACCACACCCATGCTTTTATTTATTTATTTGGTTTTGTTTTTAAGGGATAGGGTTGATGACTCTCCTTCCTTACTCGCTTCCCTGTGTTGGGGCAAAGAACAAGAAGAACAAATGTATAAATTACCTGATAAAAAACGTTTTTAGCATTTACACAGCTTCGGCAGCCTTACTGGCTAAGTTGAATTGGCTAATGTTAAAAAGAGAGTGAAGGGAAGGTCGTTCCTCGTCCAAGATGTCACCGCCGTTGCGAAGATGTCTGTCCAATTCGTATCTTCACTCTTTGTCACCGGCTCTTTTTGTCTGTTTTTGTTGTTTTGTTGTTTTGTTTTTGTTTTTTTTTTCCTTTTTAGTTTTGTTTCTCTGGAGGTCTCTATTCCTGAGTTTTTTCTCCGGATCTTAAACAATATTATTTGATATTTATTTATTTATTTATTTTTTTGCTAACTGCGTCATCATGATGGATCTTCCCTCATTTAACAAGCACTGTCACTCTACCCCCGTCTCTACCCTTCTCTCTATTTCTTTCTTTCTTTCTCTCTTCAAAGTTTTATCTCCTTCAGGGCCTCTAAGAGGAAATTCTATCAGGGGGGTGTACAAAGTTTCGTTCTAGCCATCCTCCCCGTCTCCATTAGTCATCCTTGTCTTATCCGCTTCAATATATGTAAGAATTTTCTGAGATCTGGAGAAATTCCTGGGCCCCCCTTTGGTTGCCGGGCCTCCTTTGGAACTCAATGTTCCCTTTGGGACCTCGGGGCCGGGTACGATGTTCGAAAGCGCCCCCAGATCACCATGAACATGCACGCCTAAAATCATAATGGTCAACAATATAGACGCATTTTTTACCAGTATATCGACACCTGAGAAATCTAAAAATCTGGCGAAAGTCAGCACAGTATTCGATTTCAATAATATTTTCGGTAATCATTTATTAAGCAACAAATTTGAAAAGAAAAAATGTTTTTCCATTCCAAATATCACGAAAGGAGAAATTTTTTTCATATGATTACTACCCCAGGAATTATTCCCAACTCGTTCTTTGAAAAATAAGTATAAAAAATTTCATTAAAATCGAATAATATACTGAATTTTGCCAAGTCTTTTGAATTTTTCAGATGTCTATTTTCTGGTGAAAATTGCAACCATATTGTTTACGTAACAGTTTGATTAAAGACTAGAGATAAGAGATGTTAGTTTGTTTGTTTTTTTTGTTTTGTTTTCTTTTGTTGTTTTTTTTGTCAAACTCCGGTCCAAGTCGAAGTTACTTCCCTTGTCGTATGAGAACAAGATCAATCTTCGCCTAATTTATGGTATTACACTTCACTGTTTCTCTATCATGTAGTTAGGCCAAACTTATCTATAAAATATCTACGCCTTGCATGAATGAATTACTGTACAGTGCTCGCGTACGAGAACTAATAATCTTAAAAAATATTTGAGATCATCTGGAAAAACAATTGATCTCTTAGCAAAAGATTTGGGCATTGTTGGCTCTAAATGACCATAGAAACCAAAAAAGCATCTTTTTGAATAAAAACATAAAGGTCAATTTTGAATAATTTATTTGTGCAGATTTTCAAGGTTGTGACCAGAAACATCCAGAGATATACACACAGACAGGCAAATACACAAGCAAAGAGAGAAGAAACTGAAACCCACTTGACTGTTTGGTCGAGCAGGCCATTTGTAAAACTGTGTCAATCCGCAACTGATTTTAAATCAGGACCACGTGATTGGTGGATGACTCTCTCACCAACTGAACAGAACTAAGAACTGAAAAAAGACCAACACATTTATTTATTACATATGCAATGATTATATATATATATATATATATATATATATATATATATATATATATATATATATATATATATAACTCGTTCATTATAAGCTTATGCAATGCTCTTCCAACTTAGGAATAGAGCACTATGGTGGATGGGGAATTCATGCGTGAGTGAATGTATCGCTTAAATTCAACCTTACAGACCGTCCAGTTCTTCGTAGGGCAGAGGTAAGATGCCAGCCTCTGAAGCAAAGGTTTCGATTTTACCTCGTGGTCCTGGATGGGATAATGAATAGTCCGTAGCCACACTGAAGAGCTGTCTGTGGATGACACAATTATTTACTTGTTATATATATATATATATATATATATATATATATATATATATATATACATATATGTATTGAAACGTTGCAGTAATTATCTTTAATCAGTAGAAGCAGTGTACCTGTCAGTTAATATTTCTTGTTTACGTACATGTAAACACGTGTCTGGATCCATTGAATGTAGATATTGTTTAAACGTTTAGCATCTAGCGCTTTCGGTCATACTTCTGACCACCATCAAGATTAGGGAACAAAACCGTAGCTATTATTAATCCTTTGTTTTTTCCCAAAGATGCACTTTTAAACTCAGCATTTGCCGTTTATGCGTTATGACCACGTCACGCACGAAGTGATTTACAAGTGAATTTCTTCACTGGATTAACTGTATTAATCAGTTTTTTTAATATGTTTAAAATCCAAGTTCCCAAAAAGATCTTTTCTAGTTTCATATTTCTCTATTTTATCATCTTCACAAATCGAAAGCCCTTTACACGGTCGATTGTTTTCTACTGTTTTGTTATTTTCTGGTCGATTATGTCTAAAAGTATAGGACATATCAATCATTCCCTTCAAATGTTGCTTTTGTGACCAGAACAGCGATGATTTGGAATCAACTTATTTCTCATCGGACAACGGGCAAACTGACACATTTCTAATCTCAAGGTAAGAAAAACAATTACATATAGATATCACTCTCCTGGTCACAAATGCAAAGTTTGAAGGGAATAATAGCCATTTTCTATACTTTTTACAAATAAGCAATCAAAAGATAACACTTACTACCCAGGAACAATTACGTATGAATATCGCTGTCCTGACCACGAAAGCAAAGCTTGAAAGGAACAATTGCCATTTCCTATACTTTTCTACACAAAAAAAAATCAGAAAATAACACTTACTACCAAGGAATAAAAATCGCGTTGTACGGTGTTATTTACGGCTATTTGGTGTATACTTGTTGGAATATCATTTCTTAGCAGTCCATGTTCATTGATGTCATTTCGGTCTAACAAATGGCAAAGTAATCCAGGATAAAGTGTTTGTTGTAGTCTAACATACAATTTCGATGTTTGTACACCAAAGGGGCCACAATACTTCAAAGGACTAAGAAAATTCGTAGATGGCATGAGTACTGTTAAATGGAAGTTTTTGAAGGCAAGAATTATGAGCAATGATAAGATTGGAAGTTTCTAATGAAACCCACAAAAGAAGAATAAATCAATTGGGGAATCACTCTAGGATGGCAAGCCTTCGGCAGAAAAGCTCAACTTTCAAAAAACAAGACGATCCTAATAATCCTAAAAAGAAGAGTATACCACCAATGCATCCTCCTGATAGTCACTTATGGAGCTGAAACATGGAACCTAACCAGGAGACCAAACCGCAAGCTGTGAAGCAGGCAGCGTGCGCATGAGAGAATCATGCTCAACCTCACACGGAGAGATCACAAGATAGCACAATATATCAGGAAGAAAACGGGGGTCCTAGACATCATAGATCCTATTAGAAAACTCAAATGGCGATGGGCTGGTCATGTTGCGAGAATGACAGACAACCGATGGACATCACTACTCACAGCATCCCCGGAGACCACATGCGAAACCGAAATACAAGATGAAGAGATGAAATGTAGCAGATCCTGGGGAAGGTCTATATCCAACGATGGAAGTCAAAGGACTGATGGTGATGCATTCTATTGTATATAGATGTATGTATGTATACATGAATGTATGTATGTTATTATACACTTTTTTAAAATCAAATATTGATTAACTACTAGCGTGTTTTTCAAAATTGTTTTCATCTTTTCTCTATGATAAGTAATTGTAAGGATGATCAGAATAAATATGGAAATAATGACAAAATCAAAGGAACTTTGTAATTTCTTGATCAAATATCTATTTCTTGCTTGTATGCTTCTAGGGGTTACTTTCATACTTTCTTGGCACACGGGTTTAAATGTCTTCTCCCTTTTTGGTTAGACTCCGCTCAAAGTAAAAGGCTGGAGTTGACTCTGTTTTTACATTGTAGCTACAAGAACAATAACCACAAAAACAATCCTCACTTAGGAGTATAAACTCTCCATTATTTATTTGTTCCATCTCGATAAACTGATTCATGAATTTAACATTTCCCCTACCGGGATTTGAAATCACGACCGAACGACCACGGCTCTCTTACCGACTGAGCCAAACTGATAAGTCCCACGTATCTACAAAAACATATGATATAATCTTTTAAAGTTGCAGTCATCATTTTCAGTTGGAATCCAAATTGGAATGGAGTTTGACTATGCAGCAGCCCAGCAGGCTTGTCTCCCTTTTTTCTTTTTTTTTTGTATTGTTAATTTAGTCCGTAATCTTTCTCCTCGGATTTGATGCAAGGGTTTTTTGATTTTCTCTTCCAGATAGTTTTCGAAAGATACACAACAGGGGTTTCACCGTCCATCTTTAGAGTCTTAGTCCCGGTCCTGTGCCCCTACAGACTTTGACATGAACACTTAGCCCTTTGGCTATGTCCAACCTAGCTTTGTTGTGCTTTTTTTTTTGTAAGTAAAGGGAAGCAAGGCCAAGGCGATACCTATAGGGATAATGAACACAATAGATACATGAAACTAGTTTACTCTTTCCATAAAAAATGACGGGAATATCTGAATAATAATAATTTAGGAATATCTAAATTATTGTACTTATAAAATATCAAAGCCATTATGAGGCACAGCATTTTCTTGTTTATCTTCAATATTTCCTGAATATAAAATCAAAGGTAGAATTGAGTAAATCTATAAAAAAAAAAAGAATTGTAAGATTCTCATACAAAGAGATGGGCGAATGTCTGTGTGTGAGTGTATGTGTGTGAGTGTATGTGTGTGTGTGTTTGTGTTTGTGTGTGTGCGAGTATGAGTGAGTGTTTGTGTCTGTGTGTGTTTATAGTATACGACACTAAATATATATGAGTGGCTGCGCATGATAAGTGTCCAACGAGCTATTTTTTGAAATGTTTCGAAAATTGGCTCCAAAGTTTGACGAACTTTCGCTTTCAATATTTTCGTTATTTACAGAGCATCGATTCTCTGTTCTTTCATAATCATTTTGAAGCTAAATCGATCTGCATTATGATTCCGATGCATATCACAATGGATCTCAACTCTGATGATTTCAAGTTGGTTCAATTTAGCTTCAATCTAACAGTTTTTTTAATGCAAACTTTCCTCACATACTTATAAGATGTTCAAAAATCATGAATAAAATAAACACTGGAAATGAGTTAAATTATGCTCTCATCTCATTGTCCAAAATTAATCAAAAATATACACAAAGGAGAATGAGATGAAAATAATCAAAACTGGTTTGTCTCTCAAAAGAAATCGTCATGTGACCAGTGTTTCAAGTGGTAATCAATTAAGAAATTGGGGAAAAAAAGGGTGATCAAAGAATCAGTTACTTCTCCCGCCTTTTGGGGACAGTGATCACTGAAAAATATTATTTTTCAGAAAACAGGTGGACTAGCGACTAATTCAGCATGAAATCACATCGCAAATCGAACTCTTCTTTACTAAAACCCTACTTGGGAGGATAAAAAAAAATCTATTTTCTAGACATAAAAACGAGCGAATGTTTAAACGTGAGATACTTACGTACATTCATTTATAGCCAGTCAGCTAGCCAGACAGTCAGATCCGTTTAAAAACTGAAGAAACCTATTTTGACAGTTTTAGTGAAAGTTTTGGTTAAAGGTTTCCAATGATTGCTTTATTGACACAATTAGAACTGAAACAAAAGCAAACATGGCGCCGGAGAGATGGGAACAAAGTGTTTGTTCAAAGGTTGGATTTCAACTTCTTGCATTCGTCGAAATTCCCGTAGTTTAAATGGCAAAGCAACCGACAAAAAGGGGGCGTGAGTCCGAGATGCATTGCGTGCTTGTTCTTTATTCTTATCAAAGGGAAGCAAAGATCTACCCACAAGACCCATTTGGCAAGACGGTTAGCACCACTTGCAGTTTCCTCCAACAAAGCCAGACAAACAGCTAGACTAGCTTAAAAACTGAGCAAAACCTGTGTTTCTAACATGAGGAAATTTAGTCACGGGTGGATGAGATTTTGTAATAAAAACTTGACGGTGAATGATATTGAGATCTATCTACATAAAAGGCAGATATGCTAATTTCTTTTCTGTCTGTCTCATTGGTTAATTTACCCTACTATTATGACATAACAATGAATATCACGTCATAGAAATTCCAAGGACTTTATGTCCGATCACCCTTTGAAACAGCTTGCGTTGAAACCCAAATTTAGGGTACATGAATTATTAAGAATGAATTACCTAATAAAATAAAAAAAAGCTTTAAGCTCTTTGGTACCAAACCATGCATTAATCATCATCATCATCATCATCATCATCATCATCATCATCATCATCATCATCATCATCAGTCTTTTAACGTCTGCCGTTGGACATAGACCTTCCCTAGGATTCGCCACACTTCTCTATCATGGGTGTCGCGGAGCCAGTACTTTCTGAATTCGTCTAGCTCGTCTCTCCATCTAATATTCAGCTGGCCTCGGTTTCGCATGTGATCTTGGGGGATCCATGTCATAAGTCATGATGTCCATCGGTTATGAATAAACGACCCTGGGATTTTTTTTTTTTTACTGGTGCATTCAAGTACTTGAATGAACACCTTACTTTTTGCTCACCATTTTCTTTCAAAACTTTTGATGAGTAATTTTTTTCCTTCCATGAGGGAGAATTTCTTTTTTTTTTTCTTCTTCTTCTTCCTGTTCCGGTTCCTGACGTATCCTTTGATACTTCTCTTGTTATCCAGCTACTCATAGAGAAACCCACCCAATCTTGTTTACTCTCGATTGAGAGGAGAACAGACTCACAGAACCAATAATCCGACTTATCAGTCCCTCTAAGATGTTCGCACCCGCATAAATAGTTGTTCTAATATTCATAGATAGCACTCATTGTTTGTAATGTATCTATCCAATTTCTCCCAGCAACTGGCTTACGCACCTCTTATCACCGTTCGATGCTACACTTAGACGACCGGAATAATACTGTAACTCATGTATCTACTCTTTTACTGTAATAAAATAATATAAGTAATTTACTCCATAATACATCTCTGAAGAATGCAAATTCCAGAATTTTAAAACTATTTTCATTACTCTGGACAAATACCCGCTGGAGATGAGGGCAACGGGTCATTTACCAACTCAGGAACAGGCCTTCACGCCTAGGCTAAGATGGTTTGAAAGTTGAAACCTTGAAGTCAATAAACGATAATGGTGCGGTACGAATGTTTTATGTCACCCCAACTTAATGTATCCATATAGGAAAATGATATTATTCTTCACTGGTTACAGGGTTGCTGCTGAGATACATTCTGAAAATATTCTATTGCACTCCTCTTGGAGATATATCCTTTCCCGATCCGACATCCTTGGAAACTGACAGCGGACGTCCATGGGATTAAATACCTATATCATTGAATAACTGTAGCCAGCAAAGGTGGCAAAAGGTTCTATACTTCTTTTTATAGATAAGATTATGTGTTTGTTTAGGTGTTTGTGTGTTCCAGCGCTTTTGCCTACACCGTTTTGTCTGCTGACTCGAAAATAGCCATCAGTTATTCACGAGAACCCAATGTTTTGGAAAAAAGGCTTTTTTGACTGGTTTATAAATAACATCTTTACTCTAGATGATCTACATGTTTTCCACTGAAAAACGCCAATGATGTCATTAAGAGAATTCATTCTGACCATATTTATTTTTTGATGGATTTTTTTTCCTTTGATGACTTCAAATTTTGACGCTACGGTTGTTCAATTATTGACGGTGATGGCGTGTTTTTGTTGATGGTAAATGGCTGGATACTTCCCGGACAGACCCCACAAAAAGGGCTGTAATTGGGTGATACCATCGGGGTCGTTTAAAACGTTTTCAATCGTTGATGACTCGGCTTCGGACGATAATAAATTTTGCTTGACCTCCTTGATATATCCAGTTTATCACTTCGAATATTTTTTTTGTTATATTGTCGTGGGGATAGCGTTGTTTGTATGTTTTTATGTATTATAAAATCAAAAAGGAATTAAACAAATCGTAGGAAAAAAAAAAACATAACATGGATGTAAATGGTACTTAATTCGTCCGCGTTTTCGCGCCAAAAACACGTTCCAGGCTATTTCCCGACTTATTTAATTAACTTACAATGTCCGGGGTTATCGGCCCTTGGCATTCGCTATAGTCCTTCGCCGATCTCTGTGGAAAGCAAATTACCGAGCAGGCTTATAAACTCCCGAACTTAAACGAACATTACAAGTCTCTAAATCTAATTCACTTTGCCTAGATTCTATGTTGTGTTACATTGATTCGTTTTCCAAGTGCGACGGACGGGTTTATTGTTTCATTCAGCTAATTCTATGCCTCCCTTTATTGCATGCATATATATATATATATATATATATATATATATATATATATATATATATATATATATATATATATATATATATATATATGTGTGTGTGTTGTGTGTGTGCATTTATTTATTTATATATATATATATATATACATATATATATATATATATATATATATATATATATATATATATATATATATATATATATATATATATATATATATATATAAATGTCTATCTAGTCAGCAATACTTTGTTAATGCAAGTCTGGTTAAATAAGACTGACAAGGAAAATGTTTTCAATCTTTTTGTTAGTTTTTCTTGTTTACGCACACACACACACGTGTGTATGTGAGTGTATTTATACGTATATATGATTGTATTTTGTTTTCCCTTCCAATTTACGTTTTTTAGATTATCATTAAGTCGTTTTGTTTGTTTTTCGGGGTGGGGAGGGAGAATTAATATTGTTGTTTTTTTTTTGTTCTTTTTCTTTTTTGTCCTTTTTCTTCGACTTTTTTTTTCAAATTTCTCATCAAAATATATATTTTCTTCCCTTCATTCTACGTACTTCTTGAGAAAATTCTCTTCTATTTTCAGGACCCCTACCCCCAATGATTCTGTTGTTTGTTTCCTTCTTCCCCTTTCTCTCTTACTTTCTTTTTTTTCCTTTTTGTCGGTACTATCTTTCTTTCTGTTGTTTTCTTTTCTCACTCTCTCCCTTGCTTTCTCTGGTTCTTTCATTTATTTATTTATTTACTCATTTATCTATTTGTTTTTCTTTCTATCAGCTTTCTTTTTCTCTCCTCCTTCCTTCCTTCTTCTTACTTTCTTTATTTTGTTTTTCTGTCTTTCTTTTTTTCTTTCCTTTCTTTCTTTTTTCTGTCATTTCTTTCTTTTTGTCATTCGATTCTTCCTTCCTGTCGGCTATCGTTTTATTTTTCCTTTTTCTTTCTTTCTCCCTCTCTTTTCATGGTTTATTTATTTTATACCTTCCTTCCTTCTTTCCTTCTTTCCTTCCTTCCTTCCTTCCATCCTTCCTTCTTTCTTTCTGTGGGGTTTTCTTTTCTCTTTCCTTTCGTTCTTTCTGTGCTTCATTATTTATATATTCCCTTCCTACCTCCATTCCTTCCTTCCTTCCTTCTTCTTTACTTTCTTTTTTTCCATCTTTCCTTCCTTCTTTCCTTCCGTCTTTCATTCTTTTCTTCCTTCCTTCCTTCCTTCCTTCCTCCCTTCCTTCCTTCCTTCCTTCCTTCCTTCCTCCCTTCCTTTCTCCCTCTCTTCCTTTTTTCATTTGACTTATCTTTCCCCCTCGTTCCTTATAATCTTTGATTTAAAGAATAAAAACAAATTATCATCACGCAAATTTCTTCACCCTAATTTTCTATCTTTTCTGCCCCCTTGTGCCCCCTTCGCACCCTGATAACACATCCCACCCGTAACTTATCAATCCTCGCCTTCTTTAGTACGCTTTTACCCCTGTTTTTTTCGACCAATTATTTCTTACTCGGTCCCATCAGTCAATCTATCTATTTTTGTGAAGACATTTTTTTAAAAGACCATTTCTCTATGTTCGCCCATTAATATTCGCAACTAACTTTGTAAATAAGATAGAAAGAATATAAGACCTGACGAGATACGCACGATGGTGAAGTGGCTAAAAACCATATCTTTTAATTATGTAGTACAATAAACACTTGCATTCAGATTGGAAAAAAAACATGGATTTAGGAATATATATATATATATATATATATATATATATATATATATATATATATATATATATATATATATATATATACACACATACACACATACACACTTGATCTGGTAGAATGATTGTTAATTTCGTTATATTGTATAGAAACCTATTTGAAATGATCTCCCATCATTACACGGGTAGTGTATCAGCCCATTCCAGACACTGTAAATAGAGCAAACAATTAGAGAAAATGGGGTGCCGCAGGAATCGAACCTGCCAACGATAGGATAACTGCTTCAACGCTGCGATGCTCTTACCATAAAATAGATTATGGATATTTTTTTATGTGTTTGGTAATTAGAGCTGTGAAGCTTTTAAACTATATATATATATATATATATATATATATATATATAGAGAGAGAGAGAGAGAGAGAGATAGATAGATAGAGAGAGAGAGAGGGGGTGAGTGGGTTTGTGTGTGGCACCTCTCTTAACGAGAACAATATGTTCAACAGAATATCTCGTTAGATGAATATTCGTTAAGTGAATAATTGAACCTATGGGATTTCAATTATTCACTTCCAGTAAACATATCTGACCCCAAGACCTTGATAAAAAAATACTTGTACGTAAATAATTTCTTAATAATGTATAATTGGAAATAAACACGTAAAGATTGTAATACATAAATGAAAAATCATATCATAATTCACCAAACATTCGTCCATGTGTCCATCTAAAAAAAAAAGGTGCCTAGATATCCGAAACGCATCTCGTTCATTTCTTTGATTTCCATTATTTCACATCCATAGAATTTTGCTGGCATTATGCATTCATTGTATTCTTACAGCTTGATGCATAAAGGTTCTGTAAGTTTTTGTTCATGCAAAAAATCCATTCAAACCAACCATTACGCGTTGTCAAACTCTGCTTTCACGGTCTTTCTCAGATACTATTAGCTGACCTCCGTAAACGTATTCTCAAAGTTCTTCTGAGGCCCCATCCTTTATTCTTATAGTCTTTTGGGGGACTTTATTGCTGAACACCACTTCTGTCTTCGTTCTGTCCATCTTGAAGCCTATTTTTTACTTGTGCGCATGAAAAAATTATGCTAGGCGTCACATGGAGAGACCACAAGACAGCACAGTACATCCGGGAAAAGACAAGAGTCAGAGACATCTTAGAATCCATTAAAAAGCTCGAATGGCAGTGGGCTGGCCATGTTGCACGAATGGCAGACAACCGATGGACATCGCTACTCACAACATGGATCCCCCGAGATCACATGCAGAACCGAGGCTGGTAGAATATTAGATGAAGAGACGAGCTTGACAAATTCAGAAAGTATTGGCTCCGTGACACCCATGTTAAAAGACTGATGATGATGATGATGATGATGATGATGATGATGATGATGATTCAATATCTTTTGTAATCATCCGATACTTGCGATGTCATTGAAACGTCATCAGCGAATCCTAAACGGTTCAAATATTCTCCGTTTATGTTTACTCTCGTTCCTCGGTGTTTTTCTTTGAATATCTTAGTTTGTATTGTATCCCATCTTTATCTTATTCGCATTGTTTCGTAGTCTAAATATTGCAAAACCATTTTCATATGTGTTTTGAATGACTTGTATGGAACTTTTGTGGACACCTTATGCTCAAAATTACACACACACACACACACACACACACACACACACATATATATATATATATATATATATATATATATATATATATATATCGCCTTTAGAATCTGATTCGTTCCTAATGATAGTTCGTAAAGCAGGAGTTCGTAAAATGAAGTATTTTATTCATAGAAAACGATGTATTAAATAGGGTTGCCTTCTGAAGTAGAAAAATTATGTATAAAATATTTCAATTGTTATATGAATAAAGAATAACGAAACAATGTTCAAGCAATTATTTAGATGGGACAATGAACGTTCAGTCGGGACTCCCAGGTAACTTATCTGTCAACAACAAGGCCCTTGGCTTTTCTCTCCTCCGTATACAATTTTGAATAATCACTCTCAAGACAAAAAAGTAAAAACAAAATCTGATTACTGCAATAGCCACTCTTTGGGTTTCCAAATCAACATGGGACGTCGTAGAAAGTGGTGTAATGACCATAAGAATAAGACAACGGTCCAATGAAAAAATGTGGTATACTCGGACGAATCTCCTGTTATATTAATCCCATGTTCTGGCCGAGATTACATCTGGAAGTAGCCTAAAGAAGCTTATGGTTCTGACTGTGTCCAAGAATGGAAGTGGATCTGTGATGATCTGGGCGGCAATATTATGGAATTATCTGGGTCCAGCAGTAGTACTGCATGGTAGGGTGAACTCCCAGGACTGTTTGGCTAACTTAGGCGGACCGGTTGCTTTCTATGATGCAAACACTCTTCCCTAATGGCTGCACCGTCAGTCAGCATGATAATGCAGCCATTCACTCCTTTAGAGTTGTTGAGAACTGGTTTTAAAATGCCTGAAACTTTAACACAAGGGTCGGCCTCTGCAATCATCAGATTATAATATAATCGATCATTTGTGATTTCAACTGGAGCAGTGACTGAGGGACTGATTCCCTCCACTGTCATCCCTGAAAAAGCTGGAGCAAGTTTTGCACAGGGAATGGCTCAAAATTCCTCTAGATACTTGGCGAAAGCTCTATGAATCAACTACTAGATGTACATAAGCTATTACTGATGTCAAAGGGATATAACCCCTTATTAAAATATTTCAAAAAATTAATTAGAAAATGGTATTTGAAACAGTGTTTCCATTATTTTGTCTGAGACCCCCCCCCACACACACATATACGCACACATAAAATGATGATGGCCTACTGATTGTTGAAAAATGCGGAAAATACGTCATTAAAGAAATAAAACAATTGAACTCGAAAGTTGAAATTAAGACCAACGTAGACATTCTACATTTCTTACATGTTACTTTTAATCTAAATGATAACACTGACAAACCACATAGAAAAGAGAATTCTGAAATAACAAACATTAACACGAAATTTAACCAACCAAACAAAATCACTGAAAAGATCTCTAAATCAATAGAGACTAGGCAAATATACAAAGCCTCAAATGAAATAATATTCAAATAAATACACGTAAGTCTTAAAAGACAGTGGTTTTACTGGAACTAGCTTTAAATATGATGAAAAAGTAAAATCCAATAGAGTAAAGCAAAACAACAACAACAAAAAAGCAGAAGTAGGAAAATCATCTGGTATACACCGCCATTCAACCTACAAGTAAAAAACAACATAGCAAAAATATCCCTCTAATTAACAGCCCCTCCTCCCAGCAACCCACTGTGTAGAAAATTCAACAAGGACCAACTGAAAATTAGTTATAGCTGTATAGATAATTTTCATAGTTTCACAAAAACACAACGATTGCGTAATAAGAAACAATACTAGTGGAGAAAATATAAATAGAACAGTTCGTAATTGTACAAACAGCAACAGGTGTCGTTTGCAAAACAAAAATCTAGAATTGAATATTCTATATCAAGCTGAAATATTAACCCAAGAGAAACCATTAGAAGCGAAATAATATTTAAAAAAATATCTAAAACATCCTTTAAACTTAGATTAGCTAACCATACATCATCATTTACAAACGAAAAAGGCAAAAATAGAACATAACTGTCAACACATTACTAACAGGTCGCAACCTCACACTCACAGTAAAATGGAAAATATTAAAGCAAACCACCACATGCCAGAATATCGACACCTATATTAACTATTCCTAATTGCGAAATTTGAAATCCTCACCTTTTGCCAATGGAACAAAAAAACAAAAAGCAGAATTATTAAATAGAAAAAAATGAAGTAGCGTCAAAGTGCCGACATCGCTCAAAATTTATTCAAAAACCTAATTCAATACCCCTCTTACAAGTATACAAAAATTAACCACCATGTCTATCATATTCCTTCGTTATTATTAACAATATTAGTAGCAGCATTATTATTAGCATTATAATCCTTTTATACCACCAACTGCTTTCAGAAGAACCAAATCACCTTTTCGTAATTACCTTAGATATTACAAATTAAACCAAATCTAGAATATATAATAAAAATTTAACAAATAACTAAGGTCAGGTAAAAATGAACTCCAACACTGAGGAGTGGATATAAGCGTCGATAGAGTACTTCCTGAAGGGAAACATACCACAGAGAGATGTTGATTTTACAACACACTGATAAAAAGTGTCAACAGCATTCTCTGATATTCCTTGACTAGCACACAGTAATTTATCTCCACTGCATAAAACAAAAAAGCAGAGATCACCAACTACACAAGGAGGAGAAAGAAGACAAAATATACGAGTAGAATAAAAGGAAAGTTCTCCATACAGATAAACAGACATATCCACGGAACGTCGGAAATATGGATATGAAATAAACCGAATTATTCGCCTGAAGAAGCCCTAACAGGGCAGAAACATGAACGTGTTTGTGTTACTAATCCTTATTTCAATATATATATATATATATATATATATATATATATATATATATATATATATATATGTTTGCAAGTGGTCGGTGGAGCAGGTTCGAAAAAACAAGAACAAAAAAATCCTTTTAGTCCTAAAAAATAGGGTATAAAACTAATGCATTCTCCGATAGTCACCAATGGAGCTGAAACATACCTTACCAAAAGACTGCCCTTCAAACACAGTATATTAGAATAAAGACAGGAGTCCGATATATCATAGAATCTATTAGAAAACTTTAATAGCAATGGGCTGATCATGTTGCAAGAATATCAGACAGCTGTTGGACATCATGACCCACAGCGTGGATCCCCAGAGATCATATGCGAAATTTCTGCCGACAGAAACTACAAGGATTGTGATGAAGATGGCAGTAGTTTGAAATTAACAAATTGTATGCTGAATAAATGGAAGCGTCGATGATCGATTGGTTAACGGCAGAGAAAATAGACTGGACGAGATGGAGTAAAACTCAATCTCCAAGTCTGAGACTGCCACTAGTGTCTTTGGGAAAGGCATGAACCCAAAACACTCTCCCAGCTTATAGCTTATAGCGTATGATGAAATGGGTGACGTCACTGCGGGTGCTGGTCACCACTAAGTCGATTTCACACGTAGCAAGAGCTCCGAGACGAGAAGGAAATTGAGACGTGTGAAACATGGATAACTCAAGCCATGGCCAGCGTAAGGGTACACGTACCTACAACACAAAATTATTAGATGTAACATTCTTACATCGGACGAATTTTCTGGTAGGGTTAGAATTATTACATAGAATGATTTTATAGTGTTGACAGCTTACTTGTATTTGATCCATAAAATTAATTGGGTAAAACGATTTCTGCTGGGCCAAAATGTTAGAGATTGTGTCAGGAATAAATGGGTCCCCCTAAATTGTACAGAGACGTATTAGTTTGGGTCAGAAAGCCTTGATTTTTTTTAAAACAATTTTTCTTCACCTTTTTATCACCAACTCATACCCCTTCCAACATGTCAGGGGCCAGCGTGGTAGGGTGGGGCCCATCATTTCTAATGTCTCACACTTATGAGAACAGGTTAGTCATCACGTGACGAACGTTTTTTGGCGGTAGGCTGTGTTGAGGGTGATCAATCAAAAATTGCATAAAAAGAGGGATTAATGATTGTTACTTCTCTCGCCTCTTGTTGGGAAGTAGATGAAAAAAGTTCGAATTGAGAAAAAACTAAAGAAAAAGAAATTAACCATGGACACAGCAAGACACAAACTAGGGACCAATCTAGCAAAAACTGACATTGTAAATTGAACATTCCACAAAAATATCTTCTTTTTTTTTTTGGCAGTTCGATGAAAAAATATTTTTCTAGACATTGAAAAGAGCAAATGTTTGAATATTTAGTTCTCTATCTCCATTGGTATGGTCTGTATGCGCGAGACATACACTAAGCCAGACTAACTTAAAAACCAAAGAAACCTATATTGACGCTGACAGTTTCCGTTGACGTTTTCTAACAGACCTTGGGGAAGGCCTAGGTCCAACTGCTGACTTTTGAGTCTGATTATATGAATTATAACCCCTAATTCCCTCACCCCGTACGCTTGGCAAAATAAAGTGAACAAGCTCTATTATCTTCTGTAAAGCTGATTTTATTTAATGTTCGGTCGTTCATCAAATATGCACGGAAACGTCAAATAAATCAGGACATGATGAGATTCGAACTCAAAATCTGGATGCAGAATGAAGGAAGAGATACTGGACATGTTTAGATAAGATCTAAACCTTTCAATCATTGAAGCCATTGAATTAGGAGGCTGACCAATAATGATCAAATGGATGATTAAAATTTCAGGGAAATGGGACCAAGACAATGACCTTTGACCTTGACGCCCCCAACCCCACCAAAATCAGATAAAACAATGCAAAAATTAAGAAAAAAAAGAGATAAAATACAGGATTCACTCCAATACAATTCTCGCGTACATTATAATGATCCCAAACTTTTCATGTAGAAGTGCCGTTGGCCGATCGGTTAACGACAAGGGGAATGGCGTGGACAAGTTCGAAATCCGCCTGAGACTGGCACTAATGCCCATAAGGCAAGAAACAGACTCCCCTTTCCAACTCTGGATAAAATAATGTAAGGTGAAGTGAGTGACGCCACTACGGATGCCTGTCGTCATTGTCTATTTTCACGTGTCGCAAAAAAATTTGAAGAACTCTGCGACGAGGAGAAACTTGTAAAATCTGAAGTAATATAAGTTGTCTTGTATGTATCACCATCACTATCATAGTTTTTCTATCGTTGGGCATACATCTTCTCCAAGATTTCCTAGGCTCCTCTATCATGGACGTCGTGGAGCAAGTACTTTCAGAACTTGTCTAGTTAGTACTCTCCATCTTTTATTTTGCTGGGCTCGGTTTTGCATGTGATCTCCAGGGTCCAAGTTGTGAGCTGTGATGTTCATTTGTTGTCTGCCATCCTTGCAACATGGCCAGCCCATTGACATTTGGGTTTACCAATGGTGTCATGGACTCCCGTTTTTCTTCTGTCATTAGCATGTTTTTTTTTTTGCATGTGCATGTTGCATGGTTCTCAGCTTGTGTATCTGTCTCTTGATTAGGTTCCATGTTGGTCACCTATGGAGCTGATTTGATGAATTAGTTGTACACCCTTCTTTTATTACAAATGGAGTTTTCTCATTCTTGGTGGTTGATCTTACTCTGCTGAAGGTTAGCCATCTTAGAATGATACTTCTTTTGATTTCTTCTTTGGAGGATTTCATGGAAATCCATTGGAGGTCGTGTAGGTTTTTTGCAAGAAAGACGATATCGTCAGCAAATCTGAGGTCGCTTAGGTGTTTGCTTAGGTATTCGCCGTCTATTCTGATTCTTTTATGTTTCCAGCTTAAGTTTCAGAAGAGTTTGGAAGAACTGGTATCACCTTGTCTTACCCGTTTTGGGAGCTGGAAGGGCTAAAAGTCTTTAGGTAGCCTCATAAAGGAACTGTTGTGTGTATATATTTTGAAGCACTCTGACGTATACGTATACGTAGTCTACACCTTGTTGAGTGATGTCCTTCTGGACTCTCGTTCAGTTGTTTCAAATTTCTCTCTTGTTGTCGTGGGCTTGAGATTTCTGTGTTTTTCCATAGGATTCATGGTTTCATTTTAGATTTTACTGATAGTTTGTGCCGTTTGGTTTAAAGATAGGGTTGATTTCAATTAGAGAGGCTGTTACTTTGTTGTTGTATTTGTTGATATTAGTGTCGTCCTTTTCTGGCTTGGAAAGAATTTGATGTCTGTTTTTCAGTTATGAATCTTTTATTCTATAAGCATACATTTATCAGTTGCTGAATACAACAAACAGATAGAGAACGAAGAGACAAGGATAAGAACAGAGAGTGAAGAGCTGGAGAAAGTTAACCACTACATCTACCTAGGAAAACGAATCGCCGAGAGATCCCCAAGTGTTGAATGAATCTATGTTGGAGAGCGTTTGTCAGAACCAGTGCAACCTTCAACAACAAAGAATATCCTTAAAAAAGGGATATACAACCAATGCATCCTCCCGATAGTCATCTACGGAGCTGAAACATGGAACCTTACCAAAAGATTGCCCTCTAAGCCAAGAACCATGAAACGTGCTGAGGAGAGAATCATACTCATCATCACATGGAGAGATCACAAGACAGCACTAGAGGAAATACAGGGATCAGAGATATCGTAGAATCATTTTAAAAACTCAAATGGCGAAGGGCTGGGCGTGTTGCAAGAACGGTATGCAATTGCTGGATATCTCAACTCGCAACATGGAACCCCAGATATCATATGCAAAAAAACGCAGCCAACAAAATATGAGATAGCGTGACGAACTAGACAAGTTTAGAAAGTATTGGTGACGCCCATGATAGAGGGGTCTGACGATTCCTGGGGAAGGTTCTTGTCCAAGAACGGATGCTAAAAAGCTGCTGCAACTGATGATGATAATGATGGATTTGTTTTCATTCTCCATTCCCAAACTGATGAAATTTTGATCGTTTTTTCTATTATTTCAAAATGAGATCTCCTAGAAGT
>OY735233.1:40379700-40417200 GCA_963457665.1 Thysanoteuthis rhombus | reverse complement strand
TTCTTCTTCTTCGAACAGATATTTAGCGTAGTTTCCTTGTTAAAACATTTGAATGAATTTTTTTTAAATACTGGTTGTAGATCTTCCTTCATAGTCTCTGTAAATGTATCTCCCCTGACTCCCACACTTTAGAATTATCTGAATTTAGATACGAAATATCTAAATCGGCAACACTGAAGTGATGTAACCGTTTCTGTTAACAAATTTTGAATGATCCGACCCCACATTGTACGCAAGAGGAGAGTATCTACGACTGAAAAAATATCCGTATTCGTGTCTATATATATATGTAGAGAGGCACAATATCTATATCTATATCTATCTATCTGTCTATCTATCTATCTATCTATCTATCTATCTCTATATATATATATATACATACATATATATATACATATATATATATATATATATACATATATATATATATATATATATATACATACATATATATATATATATATATATATATATATATATATATATATATATATATATATATATATATATATATATATATGTGCACTGCAATCAATCAAGACCTGCCCATTGCATGTGATTGACATATGCCAGATATATTAGTCAGCATACAAGCCAGTGCAGTGTCGAGTTTTGAGTTGTTTGGATCAGCGATTCTCGAGAAATTTGATATAAGTAAATTTTAAAATACAGATTACTGATCTTTCTTCATAGTTCTATGAGTTATTAAGAATTGAATCAACTAAATCAGCAATGCCGAAAATATTTAATTGAAATACTTCGAAGTCGGAGTTTCGTACGTTGGACTGAAAACTATTTTACTGTGACAATTATGGCAGGCTGCTCCGTATACCATAAAGTCCGACCCCTTCCAAACATGCACCTCTGCCTTAATACATTTTGTTAGTTAGTCTGCCTTCCAGTCATTCGTCCAATTGATCGCAGCAACCCACAGCAGACCAGTTTAATCTCTGTTGCTGGATTTAGATAATTCGAGATGTGTTCTCACATTTATAAGTATGATTCTATCCGTGTACTTATCTGGACTTCACTCAGTCCTTATCATTCATAGTAGGACTTCAAATAACGCATACACACTCACTCCTCTCAATGAGTAGGGAAAACAGTTCATTTCTTTTGGGAAGATTTCCCTCCAAAATAGGTTTTTAGTCGGGGTTTTAATATGCAATGTAAGTTTTTGTTAAATTGGTCACTATTTTGTGCTGGCTTTATTTTTGAAAATTTAGACCTTTTGTAATGATCAAAGCCCAACAAAAGGCGAGAGAAGTAACCTATTCCTTGATTACTTTTTTTTCCCAACTTTTTAGTTGATCCTCCCTCAAGACAAAGCACATATTGGTGATAGTGATTTATAATTTCTCTTGTTCAGTATTTGGTTTGGGAGAAAACAGAACCTGGGTCCAGTGTTACATATCTCCGTGAATGTTCCTACAGTGTCATCTCATGGGAGACACAACATCCCAATATTTGCTTTCGGACCGGTTAAAATCCTGCTGCGATCCGCATCTGGCCAGCGGGCAGTAGGTAGCCTACCCGTGTTCAAAATAATCTGTCTTTTCTCACGCTTTATAACGCGAGAAGCAGCAGTGCTTATGTCACCAGATTCAGTGCTAGAAACGAGATGCTTATAACGACTCTGGTATCATTTAGATATCTACTCGCTTTCTTCTCTCTGAATAGATAGATAAATCTCTTCACACAGCAACCATATATGTGAACTAGTACGTTTGATTAAATAATTGTATGATTGTATGTCCTGTCCGAGTCTTATTATGATCTCAAAATTATAATTGACTGGTCCATGTGGAATATATCAACATAGCTAAGAATAACAATCAAAGGATTGTAAGAAAATGAGATAACATGTACTGACGAAACAATGAATAAATAATACGTCACAGAATCGCTGGACGTTTGAAGTTAATTCAAAATTCAAAAATCACGATACTTGTATTCCTCTTCTTCTTCTTCTTCTTCTTCTTCTTCTTCTTCTTCTTCTTCTTATTATTATTATTATTATTATTATTATTATTATTATTATTATTATTACTATTATTATTATAATTCAGTCTTTTAACGTGCGTCAGTGGACATAAACCTTCTCCAGGATTCGCCACAATTCTCTATCGTGGGTGTCGCAGAGCCAGTATTTTCTGAATCTGTCTAGTTCATCTCTCCATCTTGTGTTCTGTCAGCCTCGGTTTCTTATGTGATCTCTGGAGATCCATGTTGTGAGACGTGATGTCCATCGGTTGTCTTTCACTCTTGCAACATGGCCTGCCCATTGCCATTTGAGTTTTTTAATAGTTTCTATGATGTCACGGATACCCGTTTTCTTCCTTACATACTGTGCTGTCTTGTGACACAAATAACACCGTCATCTTTGACGGGCATATGCTAGTAAATAAATGAATTTATACAACTTCTGCTGCTAAAAGCACCATTTCTACTAACAAAGCCTACATCTGATGATGCCTCAAGGGTCAGGCATGGTTTTGAGACTGAAACATCACTACTGCAAACCCACGGCACCCCAGCGGTACCTCACATTACCATCAACCTTTGTTGGTTCTTCGTCACTGTGAGGGCTGTAAGTCTATGTAGTTGCAAATTCTGTCAGATCCCAGAAACTTTTCATAGAAATATTCTTATATAAAAGTCATGTACGCAAATTAAGATGCTTAATTGTATATTTGTATGATTGTATGTATCTCTGTTGTGTCCGGTTTGCGTCGTAACGTATCAAAGTTATAATGGATTAGTCCATGCGAAATAGATTAACACAGCTAATAAAAACAATTAAGGGGATGTTTTAAAATGAGATAGGCTGTTGTGACAACAATGAAGATAAAGTTACAGAATCGTACGATCAAAGGAAGCTGAAAGGGGAAAAAAAGAGTTAGTTTGTGTTAAAGCTGTTTAAAAATGTCAGATTTATCAAATTCGACCAAAAAATGATATCCATCCTTTTTTTAATGAAATAAGTTTTATTTTTAAATAAAATAAGTTTCTTCCTATTTTTCTCTTCATACTGCACGATATCAGTGGGGTTTTTTTTCTGACATAACCTTTTGTCTTAGAACTTGTTCAATCACCCTTCGTAAAAGCTTGAATTGAGTCCAGAATTTAAATAAAAACGTAGAAAGGAATACCTGATTCATTAAAACGTAAAATATCTAATTAAAAAGCTTTCTGCTTCTTTGTGTCGATATATACATTAATAACCCCATTATTTTTTCTTTTTGGACGTATGCGAGTATGAGATTAAAATACCTGGCAAAATGCAAACGAAAGCTAATTTATCCCAAGATAATAGATATTTATTTAGAGAAATATTATTCACGATCCCTTTTTGGATATAAAGGTTAATAGGCTTTTAAAGTTCACTGGAAATATTTTGGAGATGTTTTTCAATTCTAAGACTAAATAGAATCGTTATTCAAACACAAACATCTTTTAGTAAGAGAATTTTGTCGAGTAACCGAATGTTTTATGATGTCTACACAGGAAAAGAACTAATGGATACTTTTGTCTTATGTAGGAGAGTAGTAATCGAAGACATAAGCAGCTAAATAACTACAAAGATGTACTATATATATGAATATATACATGTATATATATATATATATATATATATCAGTATATATATATATATATAGAGAGAGAGAGAGAGTGAGAGAGAGGGGTGAGAGAGAGACAGAGAGGATAGAAAGAGACAGAAAGACAGAGACAGAGAGGATATAGAGAGACAGAGACAGATAGACAGAAAAAGGCAGTGAGAGAATGAGTTGAAAGTTACACACCCTGATATTCACGCACGCATGTATATATATATATATATATATATATATATATATATATATATATATATATATGCCAGGAGAAAGAAACTACGACATAGGGACCCTGGTCTCATCTTTTCACCTCGATGAACGTAGCATGGACTAACTTGATTTACAAGATGGGGGTCGTCAGTGTACACACGCTGCATCCCATCTTATAACTCTATTGCGCAGGCCTTTGGGCAATTCATATTCAGTATTCATATTCAGTAAAAATGTGGCCCAACCCCTAGTCTTCATTCGCAAAACTGAAACATCATCATATACTCAGAATACTGAGATCGAGAATGAGTTACAAACCATATATATATATATATATATATATATATATGTATATATATATATAAATGAATTATTACACGATTAATGACAGGAGATCATCTAAAATAAGTTTCTATGTAATACAACTCAATTCATGATTCATTCTGTCGGACCAAATATGTCCATTTCGGAATACATATATATATATATATACATATATATATATATATATATATATATTTGTGTGTGTGTGTGTGTATGTGTGTGTATGTGTGTGTGTATAATCCAAATTTGAATAACAGTCACAAGATTTGATATTCTGTGTATCATACAAAATATCTGAGCAACATAAGCTGTTTTTAGAAACTGAGCAGCTTGCCCTGACATCGTAGAATGATTTAGAGGACTTTTTGGGTTTTTTTTTAAACTTCTCTAAAACTAATTTTTTTTCAGCCTAACGAGCAAAGGTTAAGACAATATACATAAGTGAGATAACTCGTTCTTTGTGAGCATATGCAATGTTCTTTCAACATGGAATGGAGCATTCTGGTGGATGAGGAATATATGTGATAAATAAATATATGGCTCAAATTAAACCTTACTGACCGTCCATTTTCGTGCAGTAGAGAGAGGATACCAGCCTCTGGGTCTGAAGCTAAGGCTTCAATCCAGCCTCGTGGTACTGGATGGGATAATGGATAGTCTATAGCCACACTGAAGAATTGTAATACAACGGAACAGCTGTCTGTGGGTGACATAATAATATATATATGTGTGTGTGTGTGTGTGTGTGAGAGAGAGAGAGAGAGAGGTGTGTGTGATTGTGATTACACATATACCACAGTCTACTTCCGAAACTAAGTTAACAAACTCATTCTCAGAAGTGACCAATGACATTTGACACATCTCAAATTTTCTAACTTTGTGATTTCAGATCGCACGTTCAATCTTGCCATTGAACAGTTTGTCTTTTGACAAATAAAACTGACAAAAATAATTGAAAAGACAGTTTGTCCGTTGTCCTCAACCACATACGCTGAAATATATCCCTAAACAGGATTATGGTAAGACCTCAAAATAAAGGATACGATCACAAATGCAATCAAAGAGTATAACTAAATTACATGAACAACGATCCTAAAATCAATTCTAAAACAGCTATGGGAAACAGGTTGGAATTATAGTGATTGGATTAAAAATGATTGGCATGACTCATAGATACTTTGATATAATATAAATTTTTACCTTGTCAGGGCTTTTTTTAATGAAAAGTTTACATGACTCTCTCTCTCTCTCTCTCTCTCTCTCTCTCTCTCTTTCTCTCTCCATATATATATATATATATATATATATATATATATATAACATGTATTGTAAGCTTATGTAATGCTCTTCTATAGGAATAGAGCACTCTGATGGATGAGGAGTTTCTGCATAAATGGAATATAACGCTTAAAATTCAGCCTTACTGACCACCCAATTCCGTAGGATATCGGCCTCCGGGTCCGATGAGAAGGTTTCAATTCTACCTCGCGGTACTGGATGGGATGAGAAAGTCTATAGCCACACTGAAGAGATGTAATACATCGAAACAGCTGTCTGTGGATGACATAATAATAATAATAATAATATATATATATATATATATATATATATATATATATATATATATATATATATATATATATATATATATATATATATAAATGAGGAAAAGTACAGAATTGATCCAACATGATGGTGAATTTGATATATTTGGAAAACACGAAAGTTCGGAGATTGGGTTGGATTTATTTCAGTTACGTATTTGCTGCCGTTGTCAAATGTCAAATGAGAAAAATGATTCATCCATGCCAATAACAAAGTTTGGAGAGTGTGGGGTTTGATATTAGGTAATTGGTTTTCTAAATCTGCTATATTCATTACCGAGAAAGTAGATGTCTACGTGTCAAAGTTGAATTCATTTGACGTTTGACCAATAGAACAAACAAAAACGGAAATAGAATTCTCTCCAGTTTTCAAACTTTCGTGCTTTCTAATTGTCTATTAAATTCATCATACATATTTGTAATTTGAGAAAAAGCAGGTGGGACATCTCAAAATCTATCTATTATTACGTAGGCATGTTTCGATGCCTTTTGACGGTTGCCAATAACCAAGCAACACTGGAATATCCCTATTTCTTTCCTCAACCTCCAGCATGCAGACAGCAAAATGTTCTCCGTACTGCTGCAAGTTTTCCTCTGCCAAGATTCGGTCATTGTTGACCCCATATAATCATAGATACCACCAAAATGCACTTTTCTGGAATTGTTTTTAGATGGTGCTTAGTGGTGTTTCCATTAAAATATTCAAGGTTGAAACCTCAAAAAAAAAAAAAACTACTTGGCTGGTTGATCGGGCTGGCCATTCGTTGAGAAATTGTGATTTGATATGAGGCAGAGAAAAACACTTGATAACTGATAGACATCAGGTATAAATTTCATTAGAAATAATAATAATAATAATAATAATAATAATAATAATAATAATAATAATAATAATAATAATAATAATAATAATAATAATAATAACAACAACAACAACAGCTGCAAACTAGGAAAGAAAAACTGGAACAAAATAAAGAATATACGGTGAATTTAAAAGACAGATACAGGATGTGGCAGACGAGACATCATGGACACAGCTACAAAAAGGAAACCTGAAGAGAGAAACAGAATTGCTCATCATGGCAGGCCAAAACGAATGCATTAGAATGAACAATATCAAAACAAGAATTGACTGGACACAGACAAACAGCAAGTGCCGCCGATGTGGTGGAAGAGATGAGACCGAGACTTGAGAATGTAGTCAACTCGCTTAGGAGGAGTATAAACACAGAGAGTAGCAACAGTGATACACTGGGAACTGAGTAAATGAATGGGATTTAACCATATGGAAAAGTGGTACCAGCACTGACCAGAGACAGCCCTGGAGAATGGAAACCACAAATTACTTTGGGACTTTGACATCCAAACTGACTACTTCATCTAAACAAGAAGACCGGGCGTAGTAATCGTGACAAGAAAAGGAAGACCTGCCAAAAAATAGATGTGGCCGTGCCTGCAGACCACAGAGGAAAGAGAGTGAAACCCAAGAAATTACGAGGATCTGGAGAAAAAAAACTGAAGACGGTGTGGAACATGGAAGTCAGGGTTGTACGAGTAATGATAGGTGCACTCGGAATCGTACCAAAGACACTGAAAGCAAGATTGAAGGGACAGGTGATAAAAGAAAGGATAGAGACTGAGCAGACCACAGCACAGCTAGAGACAGCACGAATACTGAGGAAAGTGCTGGAGTATGAGATCTATGATCCCAGCTGTTAGCAGTGGCCTAGCAGAGGGGAATAAAAAAAACAACCCCCCAAACACACTTACATATAAATGATGGTGGAGGCACGAGTCACAGAACCGCTATGATAGGTGAGGGAGAAATGAGAGAAGGGTTGGAGACCCGAGGAGACTTACTGTCACTCAGCCTTTAGCGATAACCATCGGGCAACTGGTGTGAAACTGTAAACCACAGCACTGCTGTGGACTGTGAGAGTATGTAGAGAGGAGGGCTGGAGATCCGAGGAGACTTGCTGTCACTCAGCCTTCAGCTGTGACCACCAGGCAACTGGTAATAATAATAATAATAATAATAATAATAATAATAATAATAATAATAATAATAATAATAATAATAATCTGCGATGTCAGATAATGATTACATTTAAGATTTATTCCCCAACCCACCAAGTAGAGATGGGTGGTCTGATGCCATACGCTATTTCGAAGTGTTTAAAATGAACCAAATAAAAATAAAACCAAAAGGTTTGGTTGGTCACTCATAGAAACTGTCACATGACCAGTAAAATTTTAGCTGCATACCACATTTGGGGTGATCAATACGAAAAAAATGGAAAAAAGCGTGATCAATGAATGAGTTTACTTCTGTCGCTTTTTGTTGGGCAGTGACTAAAAAAAAGTCTGAATGTACAGAAAACAAGCGTTAATGGTGTTAGTCACAAGTCGAGTGGTCAAATTAGGATAAACTTACGTCCAAATCACCCCCCCCCCACACACACACAAAAACTAATTGGGGAGGGGGCAAGTTTTTTTTTTAAAGAAGGAATTTCGTAGACATACTAAGGAGTAAACGTATGAATTTTCAACCGTGCCGCCTGTATGGACGATATCAGCATATATAGCTAGCCAGACCAGCTTAAAAACTAAAGAAACCTTTTTTGACAGATTTGGTGATAGTTTTAGTTGACGGTTTCTAATGATGCAATTAATATTAGAATTTCGTTGGCGTTCACAAGTTTGGGGGCCAGGATTCAAAATTTGATAAGAATGACATATAAAGTTTGAATGATGCCAGCCTCCGGGAATTGAAGAGACGATACCATTTTTTTTCTCTTCCTTCCCAGTAAAAAGTTTTTTTCTTCTTATTTTTTTCTAATTTCTTCCATGTCCTTGGCTGCAACTAACTAATTAGCAGACACTCCAGTACGATAAAAAGAGCTCACACACACACACACAAACACACCTTGGAAAAAATAAGTTATCATTCCCAGGCCCCTAAAAGGACGTCTTTTTATCAGGGTATCATTTTCAATAAATACTTTTTTATTTTTTTCTGACAATTTTCTCTTCTATTGGTTTCAATTTTAATTTTTGTGGCTTTTCAGTAACAAAAATCTGTTATATATACATATATATATATATATATATATAATAAAAATCAGGAATACAATATGATATATTATAGAATATCCGATGTATGATGGGTTTATTTTAGAGAGTGCTTGATACATTCAGCATAAAATATTAATCTGAGTTAGTATAGAGCTTGAGATATGATGAAGTGAAGGGTTTGCTCCACTAACACATTCATGTTTCTGCCATGTTTAGAATTCTCCAACCAAATGATCATTCCCTTTCATCATATATATATATATATATATATATATATATATATATATATATATATATATATATATATATATATATATATATGTATATATATATATGTGTGTGTGTGTGCGTGTGTGTGTGTGTGTGTGGAAAAATGGATATAGGTCTTTCAAAATGATTTTTAAAAAGTTGACGCTTTGGAAAAGAAAAGATGTAAGACTGATCAAATTTCCATTAGTTTTTATATCTGACATGTCTTCTAAATTTTTGACTTCTTCAGAGCTTCTGGCGAAGATTGGTGTGAGAAAAAGATGGTAAGTCTAAATCAAGTAAAGTCCAGTTACAATGTCGTAGTAAGGGATTTTGAGATGTGGTAAAATATAATCAAATCAAGCTTCCTGTTCCAACCTGGACACCTGAAATTTCTTCATATCTTACTGCATCATAAATTTCATCACACACACACACACACACACACACATATATATATATATATGTACATTGAATATAAATATGAATCATACAATACTTGTCATAACTATTTGAATAAATAGACATTATATTTCTAATTGCTTGGTTTTAAAGAATTAAAAACTTCAACATTTCTCAAAAAGAACTAAATTTCTTTGCTATCAGCACAACAAGCCAAGCATTTAGTCGTGTTTTGTGGTTCTGAATGCAACATTTCTTGAAAAAAAATTTTTAATAGAATTAAGTCATTACAAGAGAAAAAGTTGTTTTTTTGTTCTTTTTGTTCTGAATCGATCAAGTACAGTGAAAGGGCGAATTCACATTGCTACATGGACGAGTTGCTAAACTAATGAGTTCATTCATGTCCAACCCCCTGCTCAAAATTCTTTATGGTCCTTGCTTTATTATCCAATAGAAAGCAAGGAAACTAACTAAATTATTTGAAAACAAACTTAGAATAAAAGAGTGACGGAAAGAAACTGAATACCACTAACAAATAGAAAAAGATCAACATGGCTTAGACAACAGATGAAATTAAAAGTTTCATAGAAATGATTAAGAGACAAAAATGGACGACTAGCAAAAATTGAAGATAATACAAGTTTTTGCTAAATTGGCCCCTTTGTTTGTGTCTGGTAGCGTTCACACTTCTCTTTTTTTCTTTTTCTTTTTTTAATTTTAACTTCTTAATGACGCGAGAGTGATAAATTTCTCATTGATCTTCCCTTTTCCAATCATTTTAATTGATCACCCAAGACAGCATTCTGGCAAAAGACAATGGTATCCATTGTGTGAATAATCAGACCTGTAATCGAATGGGATATTTTTCCAGCTGATACTTGATTACATTAATTCGTACAGGAAAATCCCTAACCACACTACATCAAAATCTAGACTGATAAAAACTGTACTATTCAAGGTATCACTGTATTTGTTATAGCTGGACAACTAAGACGCATAAAAACATACACATACTTATCACCCCTACCCACTTACATTCCTAAAACACCCGGGTCAAAACGTACAACCGTTTCAGAAAACATGCACCCACCAATCAACCTTATCATCTTACTATTCAAATTTTACTTCAAAACACCCGTTTCCTTGAAAAAGTTCAGGTACGAACGAAACGTTGGAATGAAAAATTCATTTTTAACAAGGCTTTCAATATTGCTATTTCAAATGTCATATTGTCTGATCAAACATACCAATACTTGATTGGACTCTTATTTGTAACTCAGCAGGATTCTATTTTCTATGAAGGAGTCACATGGCTGAACAATGAATGATAGACGAATACTGACCCTCCCTGCAGTCTTGCATCGACCGAATTGTTAGCGAACACTTTCTCCCGGGGCACCCTGAACTTCCTGTGGACAAATCATAGCGTCATTTTAACCCTTTATTTTCTCTCTATTGAGAAGAAGGTCACTGGGTTGGGGAGCATTTGTTGAAATCACTGAAAAATATGTCGTTTGCGAAAGATTAGCACACATAAGCGATTCTGTTTATAAGATGCCTCTATCTAACGATTGATGTCTATTTCTTTCTTATTCTTAGCCTGCTACCAAAGGATGCAGTTTTATGACGGTTTCTATTGAGTGACTAACCAGACATATATATATATATATATATATATATATATATATATATATATATATATATATATATATATCAATCTATCTATTTATGTAGCTAGCTAGTTATAGCATTCAGTTCATTGGCCCCCTCTCTCACTCTCTTCCAATTTTCAAATTGATCACCCAAAACACACCCTGCTACCAAAAAATGTTGGTTATAAGAAGATTTTTATTGGGTGGCTAACCAGACTTGTTTATATATATATATATATGTATATGTGTGTGTGTGTGTGTGTGTGTGAGTGTGTGTGTGTGTAATGAATGAATCAATCAATATATCTATCTCTGTAGTTAGCTAGCTATATAATTCTGCTTATTGCTCTTCTCTCTCTACAAATGTTTTAATTGATCACCCCAGACACAACATGCTACCTGAAGATGTTGGTTATATGACAGTTTCTATTAAGTGACCAACCAAACCAGTGTATATATTACATAAATCGATCAATCCCTCTCACCTAGTCTGTCCCACTCTCTCTCTCTCCATCCTAATATGTTCATATCTCTCTCTGTCTCTCTCTCTCTCTCTCTATATATATATATATATATGTATATATCCCATTCTTTTCATATCTCTGCCTATCTATCTATCATAGAACAATATCTTTCGTCTGCAAAAGATCAGCGATTCTGTTTGAAAGCAGCGTCTAGCTAAGGAACGCTGGTCTTTCATTTATCCTTTGCAATGTCATGGAACAATGGGCCAATCATTCATGGTCGGCTCTTTGCACAAATTGACACGTGGTTATTTGCAGGTTCTACCATTGACACTGGCAATTTCCTTAACCATTCATTAAAGCAGGGGTAGGCAACCTATGGATTGCAGGCCACATCCGGTCCCCAGAGTGATTTTGAACGGAAGCGTTTTTTACGCTTACTTTTTATGCTTTAAAAATGCTTTGTATTTTATAAAGTTTCAAAGGGTAAGTTAGTTGAAATATGATGACCCTATTTCACCTTGTATAATCTGCTACCATGGATAACCCAAATCTTCCAATTAAACTTTAATTTTGAATGAAATATGCATTATTCTTTGTTAAATTCTATACAACTATGTTACATACATAATATGCATTTTGATTATTTTAGCTCAGAAGTTTTCGAAATATCGTGTTATATCTTGAGAAATACGATAAATGGAGTCTCACTATATTACTAGCATACACCCGTAAAATGTAGATGTTATAATTTATAGCTAATAATTCAAATTTCCTAATTTTAGTTTTTTTTAAAGTCTCGACTCAATATTAAGATTTCTTTCATTCACTAAGGCACCCTTTTCTTCTATTTTAGTTTCAAACGTCCAGCATTTCTGTGGCGTATTATTCATTGTAATGTCATGGCTGCTTCTCTCATTTCATTAAAACCCCTCGATTGATTTTTGCTACATTAATCTATTTCACTCAGACTAATCCATTATAACTTTGAGGAATTACACAGGAGATCAATCAAAAATTACGTATGCTTTTATATAGATAGTTAATTAATGTATCCTAATTTAAAGTTTCCCAGGTCATTACGGCCTTATTTCTATTCCAAACTTATCATTGTTTCTTTTAGCTCTGTTTACCTATTTCACATGGACCAATCTATTATAACTTTTGGGTTATAACAGTATTTGGACAGAACAGAGATACATAAAACTATACAATTATACAATTAATCATATTAATTTGCATGTCTGACTTTCATATGAATAGATAATTAATGTATCCTAATTTAAAGTTTTTCATGTCTCGAATTAACTCAAGCTGTTTTGATGTGTGTTCAGACATGAAGTGTTCAGTATTTCTGTGAGATATCTTTCATTGTTATATCAGAACAGCCTTATTTTATTCCGAACCTTATAATAGCTCTATTGATTTATTCCATTAGGACCAATCCATTATAACTTCCAGGTTTTAACAGTAATCAGACACAACAGAGATACACACAGTCATACAATTATACAATTGAACATACCAATTTGCATGCAGGGCTTTAGATGGGCATATTTGGTTAAACACAAATCATTTATTGGCGTGCATTATTCATTGATTTGAGGCAAAATATTTCTGTACATAGATAATTCAAACATTTCAAGCTTTTTCCTATGATATTTATCCGACCCATCACACGCTCATATGTACACTTTCTGGCCTGAACAGTTAGAAAGATTGTTGACCCCTATCTTATACAATGCAAGTTCCTAACCAGCTTTTTGTCTTGATAGATATTCGGACTAATGAAAACTCTGGCCTTCCTCAGGTATTTCATTTTTTAAATAGTTTAATATGTCTGAATACCAAACCATTTCATTTGTCCTTTCTGAACTTTCATTTCCCATATGAATTTTAATTTTCAATTCTTTGGTTAGTAATTGGCATCCTAGGTCAAATACAGGTTATTTTCTTGCATACATTCATTGATTTGAGACCAAATATTCCTGGATGTTTTTAAACAGATAATTCCTACATTTCTAGGGGTTTTTTTATGAAATTCATCCAACTCATCGTAAACTCGTAAATATAAGATCTGGATTGCACAGACAAAAAAGATTGCAGATCCCTGTTTTATATCTATTTAAGTGTAGTATCACAAGTATCTCTCACGTGTACTGCATATATTACGGGTTTTGATCATGTCCAGTACGGGTATTATGCCTGTCCCACTTCTGCCACAATGTTGCCGATCTAATTGTTTCATCAAAAGATTATGCGAGATCTCAACCTGTTCAGCAACCGATCAAATGAAAGAGAGTTGGGGGGATATGAGTTCTTATAACACTTTACTGATACAGAAATTTCGTTCATTGACTCCTGGAGTCCTTTCCTATGATTTCCTTTTCACAGTTGATGTGCAGCGTAAGCCAACTTCATTTCTTAGTGTGCCGTCACACAATAAATTTTGAGAAATACTGGTTTTATCTTATCGCAACAGAGACAGTTCAAATGGAGAACGTTTTTATTTTATTGTTGAAACTCTAAAAGCGATGAAGTGACACGAATTGATTTGGCATAACTTATTTCCTAGCATGTTAATCATTGATTTGAGGCAATATATAACTGTATAATATAATATATGACATGTATTCAAGTGGATAATTTCTACATTTCAATCTTTTTTATGTCATTCATTTGATCCACCATCCATTCATCAATACATGATCTTGACCCCCCCAGGGGTAAAATGAATATCGACCCCAGCAGTAAAAAGATTCGTTTTAAATAATGATCGTTAAGTACGAGGAAGTGTGAGCATCGTGATGATTAAGGACGTGGATAATGAAATTCAAACTCTTCACGCCCAATTCGTGTTAATGGTTTCGAGAAAGGCAGGAATCCACCTTTTCTCCTCCAAGCACCTATTTACTCGAACTTCCACGAGGACAAGATGAGTAGTAAAGTCAATTTAATGTGTGGAACTTGAAACGTGAACGTGTACGGCAGGAACCTCTTTTTTAAAAATCCCTTGAGTCATAGCAACTACTGGACTTGAGAGCACTTACTTAGTCACAGGGCGAAACCTAATCCTGGGGGTATTGCACCTACGACCGTCTGGTCATGATCCTCCAAATATGTATCTGGATTATATGAAAGCTATGGATAAAATAGCCGGCTAGACTTGACTATCTAGCCTCGGAAGGGAACCAGTCTTGGACAAAGACAACTCTGAATTGAAAACCAAGAGCTGGATCTCCTAAGGTCTTCAGGGTTGTTCTGGCTTCTCTTGAGATAGTGATGCCAAGTTGTATCAGCACTTGCCCTTTCACATCGATGGGTGGAAAGAGGTTTTCTTGCTGCACCTGATCACTATCTTACATACAACCTCACCTACGCCTGAATCCAGGAAAGTTCAGAGGATAAATAAATGATAATAGTAATTTAAGCATTGTTGGTCCAAAATGATCTTAGGGACATCCAAAAAATACTTGGGAAAAATCTATCTTAGATGGTACCTACTAATGCTAGCCAGAAACACACGAACACAGTCGAACGAGCTGAAAATAATGTGTAGCCCACCTGGCTGAATAATAATAATAATAATAATAATAATAATGATAATAATAATAATAATAATAATAATAATAATGAAAAAGTTTGAGCAGGCAGAGAGATTTAGTTGAATGCTAAACTGACATCTTATATATCATCATCAGTCTTTTGACGTCCGTCGTTGGACATAGACCTTCCTCAGGATTTGCCACACTTCCCTATCATGGGCGTCACGGAGCCAGTACTTTCTGAACTTGTCTAGCTCGTCTCTCCATCAAACATTTGCCGGTCTCGGTTGCGCATGTTGATCTCGGGGGATCTATGTTGTGAGTCGTGATGTCCATCGATTGTCTGCCATTCTTGCAACATGGCCAGCCCACCGCCATTTGAGATTTTTAATGGATTCTATGATGTCCCTAACTCATGTCTTTTCACGGATGTACTGTGATGTCTTGTGGTCTCTCCAAGTGAGGCCCAACATTGTTCTTTCATGTGCACGTTGCATGGTTCTCAATTTACGGGTCTGTCTCTTGGTTAGGTATCTTATTAAGGAATTTTTTTTTTGGATTTTTTTTTTTGAAATCCTTGCAGAATAAAACTTAAAATTACTATTCTGCTTTTTTTTTTCAAATCGATTTCATGAGAAAAAATAAAACAGCAAACGTATATTGTATGCCCTTTTCTTTTCCATATCTATCAATCTATCTAAATCAGTCTGTTATCTCTATCTATCCATCAATCTATCTATTGATCTATCTATCTCAGTCTGTCCATATCTTTTCATCGACGCTTTTGGACCCATTAACCGGTTTGTCCGATTAACCGAGCACAATTGTTTAGGTACAAAACACTGAATATTTTTCAATTCAAGGGGATCAACAAGCATAAAATCACAACGACTTGATTTGCTTCATTTTTCGACCTTTTCTTTTGAAAATTTTTGTCATGAGATTGAAATATTCGTTTTGAAGAAAAATGAAAAATATGCTCTGAGTAATTCTATCTATCAGATTTCATTTCAAAATTTATTTAATTCAGTATCACTGCTACTTGGTCCAAATAAACAGCACATTGGTCATAATAAACGAACTGAATCAGCGATTATTACATACGTTTAAATCGGTTTTCAAAATATTGGTCCTATTGTGAGGCTGGTCTTGATAACCGTTGATCCTATGAAGCAGCTTCCATTTATAGACTTTAAGAAGGTTTACGACTCTGTGGAAATTCCCATGGTCATGAAGGCCATCACTCAACATATATGCAGTCACAGCAAATGTTTTATCTGGATACATGAAGACTCTGAGCGCTTCCAGCTCCAAAAAGGGGTAAGACAAACTGATACCAGCTCAACCAAAGTCTTCACAGTCTGCCTCGAGATGAGTTTCCGAAGCCTGGAATGGGAGAACAGAGAAATCTAAAAAGACGGTGAATATCTGAGCAATCTCAGATTTGTAGACGACATCGTCCCTTTCTCATAGAACCTACACAACCTTGAACTGATGTTCGAAGAACTAAACAAAGAAAGCAAGAAAGTCAGCCTACACATGAACGAAGGTCACGTGCAACAATCACGTCGGAAATAGAAACACTACAAGCAAAATCAAAGATGCAAGACTAGAGAAAGTAGACCACATAGGACAACAATTTCCATGAAATCATCAAAAGAAAAAGAAATGAAGCGGAGAATCATTTTAAAATGGCAAGCCTTTGACTGAACAAGCTCTACCTTCAAAAACAAGAAGATCCCATTATTCCTCAAAAGAGGAATAGAAAACAAATGCATCCTCTCGATAGTCACCTATGGAGCTGAAACATGGAACCTAACTGAGAGATTTATCCACAGACTGAGAACCATGCAATGTGTACATGAGAGAATCATGCTCAACCTCACATGGAGAGATCACAAGACAGCACCATATACCAGGAAGAAAACAGAAGTCCAAGACATCATAGAATCTATAAGAAAACTCAAATGGCGATGGGCTGGTTATGTTGCAAGGATGGAAGAAAATCGATGGACATCACGACTCACAACATGGATCCTGAGGGATCACTTGCAAAAGGGAGGCCGGCAGAATACAAGATGTGGTGGTGAAATAGACAAATTCAGAGAGTAGCAGCTCTGTGACGCCCATGATAGAGAGGTTTGGTAAAGGTGTATGTCTAACGACAGAAAATAAAAGACTGATGATGATGATGATTGCATGATGAGAGATGAAGATGAAAAAAATAATCGAGACAAAGCCCAAAATACCAGATATTAAGGATAAAAATTAAGAGGAAAAGAAAAAGACGTATAGAGACCACCACAAAAAAAAAACAGTGTATCTTTACGTGAGCTCATATTCAGTTGCTAATTAGTTGGCAGACAAAATCCGGAGAGCTCAGATAAGATAAATGAAATATGATTTGAGACACGTGCCCAGCAATAAACACCCCCCACACACATACACACACACACACACACATATATATATATATATATATATATATATATATATATATATACACTCTCTCTCTCACAAACATATATATATATATATATATATATAAATATATATATATATATATATGTATATATATATATATATATATATATATATATATATATATATATATATATATATATATATATATATATGTATAAATCCACTTGAAAAATTACCCACAAGTTGTGAAAAAACTCCACTCGAATAATCACCGTTAAGGTGTGAAACATGTCTGTTTTCGGACAATCTATGAAAAAATGAATAAATGAATAACTATAAGTATATTTTGACAGCATGGACTTAGCTCAAAATTCTGGTTCAGGCCTTTATTTTGCATTATAAGCCGACCTCTGAACTTAAATGAGCCCCCTCGAGACAATTTCACGTTTGGAGTGGGATAAAGGGATTGTTTAGTCGTTCACAAACGGTGGTAACCTGTGGAGTATGATACTTCCTATCTAGGGTATGCTTTGTATAACAAAACCATTGGGTCCGATCCAAATCTGATTTATCCTCCGTTAATTGCCTCGTATCTTTTTATATGTTCGTTGTTCGTAACATCGAAAGACCGAGGATGTGAGACAATTTTACAATTGGGACCATCGTCCCTACGTTGTACCAAAAAGGCTTTTACTGCTAGTTGCTTTTTGCTTCCAAAAAATATCTTTTGCATTTTCGTGCATCTGTATCGCGCAGCGGACACAAGATAAAAAGCGCCATTTTGTCAGTGGTGAAACGATGCGTGTTGTGTGATTTCGTGGTCAAGTCTTGAGGAAACACTTTGTGAAGGAACTTTCGCTAGATCATTCAGTAAGATTCTGATTTCAAACGCAGTCGATGGAGATGATGATATATTGTGACAAAACAGTGACGAGGAGAATGAGGGCACCAACGAGATCAGGGCTTCCAGCGGTTAGGACGTCCACGTAAACCTATTTACGTCAGTTTAAGAAAAACTTGTACTTCCTGACTTTGAAGGATTTTGAAATATGATGATATATCCTTTCATTGTGATTAAGATGAAAGAGATTATAAATCAAAATTACCAGTGATCTTGAAATTGAAATTCTAATTTTTCTGGGTTAGAATTTTTATTATGGTATTCTAGAGTTAAGGTTCCTTTTGCCAATAAAAGTTACAGCATCTTTTTATTGCCGAAGAACTCTATGTAAGGTGTGATCGGAAACTACCATAGATAAACTGTAGCAAGTTTCACAGAATCAAGGTAATCCTGGAGAAAAAAAAATCAGTTTTGATCTCTCATTAGGCGCCATTTATGCCTTCCGCTGGAGCCAGCTGGAAACCCCGACCTTGGTGAAGGTTTTCAGCCAGTAAATTCAATAAACTGCCATTACATGTCATTAAACTCATTAACCCCATATATCATTAGTTATAAATGCCTGTAGACATGCGATATCACATGCGATATCCAGTCTACTGCACTAGCATAACACAGTGCTAACACGCATATATATATATATATATATATATATATATATATATATATATATATATATATATATATATAGCCGCCTGGGTTTAGTTGCGTTCCAATCTTTGTTCATGGTCGGTGCATTAATTGTTGGAGACAGAATGTGTTGTAGAGCTAGATTATATTGAATTCTCATTATTTTATTATATCAATATCTGTGGTATTAAGTTCACTAAACACGAGTTTTAGTTGGAAATACTTATGGTGGCCTGGGCCTTATCCACATTAAGTGGATTGCTGAGAAAGGCCAATAAGGCTACTCTGATTACAACCATAGGAAAGTAACTCCCAGGAAAATTAGAGGTTGGAGATTTATAGTGTAGGACTACGAATCTCCATGTAATCCTCGAAAGAGGAGGAAATCAAGCAAAGGATGGCGAGCCTTCAGCAAAGCAAGGTCAACTTTCGAAAATCAGATGATCCCAATAATCCTAAAAAGAAGAGTATACATTCTTCCGATAGTCACTTATGGAGCTGAAACATGGAGCCTGACCAAGAGACAGACCTACAAACCGAGAAGTATGCAACGTGCGCATGAGAGAATCATACTCAACTTCACATGGGGAGATCACGAGACAGCACAGTATATAAGGAAGAAAATAGAAGTCCAAGATACCATGGAAACTATTGAAAAACTCAAATGGCAATGGGCTGGCCATGTTGCAAGGATGAAAGACAACCGATAGACATTACGACTCAAAGCATGGATCCCCGGATATCACATGAGAAACCAAGGCCGACAGAACCCAAGATGGAGAGATGAACTAGACAAATTCAGGAAATACTGGCTCTGCGATGATAGAGAATTGAGGCGAATCCTGGGGAAGGTCTATGTCCAAAGACGGACATTAAAAGACTGATGATGATGATGATGATGATGATCAAGATCAAGTTATGGAAATTTGTAAATCTGAGTTTAAAAAGTAGTCAAATATATGCATTTTATAATAAAAAGGGGCATAAGTATTGGCCGTGTTGAGCTTCGCATTTGAAATATTGCTAGAAACCATTCAACTGTAAGCATATGTTTCTCCAGTTTTTTAAGTTGGCCGAGCTAGATGCCTATTTAGGTATGCATCGAGCAAGTGAACCGAACCGATGGAGCTAGATGTCTGAAAATTTAAACATTTACTCCTTATTATGTCTAGGAAAAAAACACTTCTCGCTTTTCACCCACCCCTTCAGTTTTTTCTTAGTCGTGGTTCAATTTGCAATGTACGTTTATGCTAAATTAGTCCCTTAGTTTGTGTCCCAGCAGCATTCACGTAGTTTTTCGAAAATTTTGACTTTTTTAGTGATCATCGCCCAACAAAAGGCAAGGGAAGTAAGTTATCCATTAATCAACCCTTTTTACAATTTTTTAATTGATTGCTCCCAACATGGTATGGTGTCAAAAGATATAGGTCATGTGACGGTTTCTATCGAGTGACTGACCGTTTATTAATATATTATACAAAGCACACACAAATAACCATTCATTTTTGCCAAAGCAGTGGACACCAGTGTTAGTTCATGTAATCCATGAAAATCTTCATCTTCGAGAAATTACGGGATCTTGTTCAGAAACCTGACATAATACACTTACTTCTCGGAATAAATCTTTCAGTAATATTATCGGATATATCATGGCACTGATAAAACACAAGAAATCTTTTCAAATTAGGATTTCGATCCTTTGCGGGCTCGGGTTACATTTTCTTCTGTACTTATTCTAATGCGGAATTTATACAATAAGTAATTAATTATTCAAATTTCTGATTAAATTCTTTACAATTCAACGTGGTTATATATATCCTACAATCTTTATTTTACTTTTCTACAATCAACAACCAACAAATATTTTTCTAGAAATGAAATCAATATCTCTGACATGATTGGGCACTGAACTGCGAGAGCCACAGCTGATTCAGCTTTCGACGTAGAATTTTATAACAACATTCAATGAAAAGAGCTTGAAGTCAGCTATCATTGAGACAAATATCAATCACCGTTGATAAAACACTATTAAATTGGATATCTATGTTCAACGTTATAATGGCATCTTTCAAAAAATGTTTATTTCAAGTTAGTACTAAAATAAATGCGACATAGTTCATACAAAGTAACAACTGTTGCAATTCTGTCGCATAAATCCAAACTCTAGAGATGTGTAACTTGCCTATGATCATCACGAGCTTTATTCCTCTCAGATGGCACCGATCAACCCGACTGGTTCATGGTCTTTAACGCACGAACGGCGAAAAGCCGAGTATTAAAATATTCATAAATGACCAGAGTGCAGACGTCCACAGTCTCACAGATTTGTTAACACGAAGCCCCATGTCAACGAGTATATATGCAAACCCACAAAGAAGCTTATACATTTTTAATATATGAATGTGTGTGTCCACATATGCACATTTATACATGTTATATATATATATATATATATATATATATATATGAATTATAAATTGCGTTATATTATAAAGAAACTTATTTGAGATGATCTAGGTTAATATATAATACATAACTGTCGCGTTGAAAAGGGGGAAAAGACCGAGAATAAACGAGATGAGAATTTGGTGTGAATGCAGATATGTGGGCCTTTGCTTTATCGTTGTCTGTTTAGCTCAATGATGAGAGCATCACTACATTGAAGCGGCTACACTATAGGTGGCAGGTTCGATTCCTGCAGCAGTCCCAATTTCTTCAATTGTTTATTCTATTTATGTTGTCTAAATTGAGTGATATACTAACCGTATAATGACAGGAGATCATCTTAAATTCTATGTAATATAACACAATTTATAATTCATGCTGTCGAAACAAAATGTCCTTTTCTTTTTTTTTTCTTTCTTTATATATATATATATATATATATATATATATATATATATATATATATATATATATATATATATATATTCTATAAAGCTTTACTGCTGTAAGAACTATTGATCTTACCATGTTGAAAAAAATTCGCTTGTTTCTGCACTCATTTATTCATCCGACCACGTGTACGCCCTGCAAGTGCGTTGCCCAAGCTTTCTTTCCCTTTTCTTTTCCAGCAAAACTTCTTTTACTAAAGCATTTACTCATTCACACAAATATTCGGTACGCAAGCTAGTTGTCCAATTCTTTAAAAGCAAATCTACCAAAAAGTGAAAATAATTTAAAAAAACTAAAACAATTACCACAGTTGTTAGTAAAAGGTATCAGAATGTAATCTGATTTTTTTTACGCAGAAATTACAAGTGAATTTATCTTTAGAGATAAATGCTTGTAATGGCACGGTTTGGGGAAATTGAAAACAATACCGCTGTGCCACTATGGTCCTCAGATAGTATGGATTGAATACCATCACTTCTCGAGTCATGATATTCTCTTAATTTGGTTGTTAGCTTATATTAATATCAAATGCTTCTGTACTTTTTGTATGTATATATTAGCAATAAGTGAACCATTGCAAATATAAAATATACTACCAGTCAGTATTTGAATAAGTACACACTCTGTGATCCCTATCAATGATTGCATTTTTTTATTTTCAAAATGTGTATTGGTCTAGTTTAAGGCTATTCAAATAACGAGCTTGGCAACTTTTCCAGATAGTGATGTTAGTCGGACTTCTCAATTACATAGGTCTATTTTGAAGAAGATTTTAGCAGGATAGAGAAAATACTTTGTTTAATACATTTAGGAGTGTATTTTGAGGGTTTTTTTCACGAACATTTAACATTCAGAACCACAAAACATGTCTAAATGCATGCTTTGTTGTACTGACTGCAGTAAAGTTTGGTTATTCTCACGTCGACGTTTTTTGTTTTAAACTCTCAAAACCAAGCCATACAAGCAAAGTTTCTGTTTGCTGAACTTCTAAGCAGTACTATATATATATATATATATATATATATATATATATATATATATATATGCGTGTGTGCATGTATGCCTCGTATGAATTCTTTGTATTCTCCCGATCATAAGTTCGATATCAGGCATTCATTTGACATACCATAAACAAAACAAAGATAAATGTCTTTACTCTTTGCTAGAGAGCAACGTGTGTCGCGCTTTTTGATTCCTCTTTTGTTCTGTGTTCCGCTATCAGCGAAGCCATATTCCATTTCTGTTTCCACGCGTATCAACCGCAGACGATAACGACCGCCATCTTACTTCCTACATAAGTTTTTTTTTGTTTTGTTTTTTTTATTCCTTCCCGTCTTTATTTTGTCAAACTATTTCTAACAAAGTCTTATTTCAACACTCATTTTGGTTTTCTCACTGTTACTGTTACCCGACCTCGCCGTAAGGAATTTTGACAGGAGAAAGAATCAAAGGAATCACGTCTCAAATGTCAGCGGAGTTTTCAGGAAGATTGACTCACGATCATTATCATCAGCAGCGAACTTTCAGCGTCCGTCGTTGGACATAGACCTTCGCAAGATTCACTAGGTCTCTCTATCATCACTGTCGCGGATCTGATACTTTCTCAACCTACCTAGTTCATCGTGCCATCTTATACTGGGTCGGTCACAGTTTTGCACTTGATACCTGAGGATCACCATCACGAGAGGTGATGTCCAGCGGTTATCTGATATTCTTGATACATGAGAAGCTTGTTGCCATTTGAGTTTTTCAATGGATTCTCTGATATCTTTGACTTCTATTTTTTAACTCTCTTATATACTGTGCTTTTTCGCATGGTTCTCAATTAGAATCTTTTGGTTAAGTTACATGTTGCAGTTCAATAAGTGACTATCGGTTATACACCCTTCTGTTTAGGACTTATTGGAATTTCTTGCTCTTGAAGGTTCAGCTTGCTCCACTGAAAGTTTTCCGATCAAAGATGATTCTTTGTTTGATTTCTTTGATTTCTTTTTTTAAGTATTTTGAGGAAATTCGTTGTCCTTGGTAGATGTGTTGGTCTACTTTCTTCAGCGATGTGTTTTCAATTTCGATTATTGAATCTTCTTACGCGGGGAAAACTGTAAATATATAAACAACGTGTGTCGAAAATACCCGATACATTCCAAAAAGACCATTTTAATATCGTTCTACACCTTGAAAATTGGCACAATTTGTACTGAAGATTTAAAAATATGAAAATATAGAAAATGTTGGATATTAAAAAGTTATTTACAATCAGAAATCTTTCGTTCAAATTCTGTCAATTTTGAATGAGTATAAATATTTTAATACAATTTTCTTTTGAAGTACTCGCTACTTTTTGCTTCCACTATAGATAAGTACGCACACACACTCACACACATACGCTTATATATATATATATATATATATATATATATATATATATATATATATATGTGTACTTTAGAGAGTGAGACAGACTCGGGAGTGAAGTTTTTGGTGGTAAGGTTTATTAATCCTTATATGTCAATAGTCCATACATGTTTCGGGATTCTTCCCATCATCAGTGGTGTGTGTTGTGTGAGTGTGAATTAAAATGTACCATGTGGAACCAGAGTCCACTGCCAGGGGCTATGCATTGTGGGTAAGTTTTGTTGTCAGGGCTACTAGAGGCCTCCTGCTAAATGTAAGAATGACCAGCAGGTATTGGGATTTTGGTAAAGCAGCAGCAGTTGGTCTTTGGGAGGGCAGAGTGTGTCAAGGTAGGGGGTAGTGTTGTGGAGGTGGATTTTTTGGTATGTTTGGGATAGTGTAGAAGGAGGAGTGGTGGGGTCAAGGAGCTACATAGGTATCAACCTTAAAAGTTACTGAAAATGTTTTGGCTATGATTTGGACAGGAGTTATAACAGGCTAAGGTGAAGTTTTTCCTATGGGTCTAGGTGATTTTGAAGCTTCCATTATTGAATGTGTCTTAGATGTGGGTGTGAGGATATTGATGGTAGGAGTTGTGTGTATTAGTGTTCTGTGTGGTGAGGGTTGTTCAGTTTAGTATTTTATCCATTAGGATATAGGGTTTTAAGTTTGTTGATCCACATGTCTTCGTGTTTTTCTAGAACTTTAGTTACTTCTGCGCAAAAATGAGCCAAGCTGTTATAAACCATTTCTTTTGCAACTACTCTTTGATTTAAACAATCATAGATGAACTATTTGACAATGTTATACAATAATGCATGCAGTGTCTATGAGCAGAGCACTTTTTAGTACGTAATAGTTTCTCCCTCGTTTTTCTTTACAAAACTGAGCCGACTGGTCTAGTCGTCCGATAATCGTTTACAGTGTACTGGTCAATGTTGTTCCATTCATCTCTGAATGCTTCCCACAGCTGGTCATTGCTCCTAAATCTTCTCCCAACCATCTTGGCCTTGATCTTCACCCATACGTTCTCTATGGTGTCAAGATATTTTACATGATAGAAAATACTTTGCTATTGTTTGCCCAGAAGTATATATCTGAACATGTAAATACCATTGTCACGCTATATGAAATTAAGAAAAACTACCACGACTTGATCGTCTGCCAGAAGAACAACTTCGTAGATTGATGATAGACTCACGAGCAAACACCGTAGAGATTAAATAAATTAGGATTTTAAGCCTCGAGTTTTAGGTAGAGCGAGGCGGATAATAAAGCCGTAAAAGTCGATAGACAGACGGACTTCAAATTTTGGAATAAAAAAAGACGTCGTCACCGGAAGTCGTAGATAATTTTGTCAAGCGAATTACGGATGGATTAAAAAAGTGTGCAATGGGCTACACTTGGAAAATATTTATTAATCTAATATTCTATTTCGTTAACTTGATATTCAGCATTCATTACCGTATTTACTCGAGTACGATACGACTTCGAATACGATGCAACCCCACCTTTTGTAACTAAAAATCAGTATTATCTTTCCAACTCTTATCGCTGCTAATTTAAAGATCACATAACATACAAAAACGTGACAAAACTAAGATACGAAGACCAACTGATTCCCGCTTTTGCTCAGTATATTCTAGTTGAATTTACCAAAAGATCAAGCTTCTGTTTATTCGTTGGACTGTTACAATAATGCAGCCAAAAATGTTACCCACCGTTTTTGGCGGGTTCTATGCTAGTAAATACTAATAGCCCGACTCATGACATTCCGACTTACGACCGTCAGTACATACCACCAAAATACGTGAATATAAAAAAATTCATATAAATGTTGAAGTAATACTTCTGAATTAAAAAATATGAGTAAATATAAGAATTTGCTTGGTTGCACGTGTGTAGAAGATCTGATAAAGTGCAAGATATTATTTAGATTATAATTGTACATTAAAAAAAATACTATGTACATGCCATAAAAAACGTATTACTTACTTTTGGCTAAACCTGTGTCGTATATATATATATATATGTATGTATATATATATATATATATATATATATATATATATATATATATACATATATATACATATATATATATATATGTATGTATGTATGTATGTATATATATATATATATATATATACATATATATACATATATATATATATATGTATGTATGTATGTATGTATATACATATATATATATGCATATATATATGTATGTATGTATATATGTATATATATATATATATATATATATATATATATATATATATACATATATATATATGTATGTATATATATATATATATATATATATATGTATATATATATATATATATATATATATATATATATATATATATATATATTGATTTCAGTAACCAATACTTTACTTACACACTGATGGAATGGAAATGTTTAAATTTGAAATTTTATAAAAGGAAATGTTATGTATAATACATATCATTCTCATCATTATTTTCTTTTATTTCATCATCATTTTTTGACGTCCGTCGTCGGACATAGACCTTCCCCAGGATTCGCCACACTTCTCTATCATGGGCATCGCTAAGCCAGTACTTTCTGAATTTGTCTAGCTTGTCTCTCCATCTAATATTCTACTGGCCTCGGTTGTGCATGTGATCTTGGGGGATCCATATCGTGAGTCGCAATGTCCATCGGTTGTCCGCCATTCTTGCAACATTGCCAGCCCACTGCCATTTGAGCTTTTTTTATGGATTCTGTGATGTCCCCGACTCTTGTCTTTTCCCGGATGTACTGTGCTGTCTTACAGTCTCTTTATGTAAGGCCCAGCATAATTCTTTCATGTGCACGTTGCGTGGTTCTCAATATCTTTCATTGAAAAAAGGAGTAAAAGTGACAATGTGTTGGTTTTTATAACGTAAACACTTGTTAAAATGAAATGTTCAACTTACGACCGCTCCATGATACGACCAGCTGGTCGGAGTGTAAGTTAGGAACTACCCGTATATAAAACGTAAATTTATTTTTTCCTGTTTAGGCTTCTTCCCTTTAAGCTTAAAGACCTTTGCTTTTGATGGGAACTGACGAAAAAGACTGATGTATCTTCGAATGGCTGGTATCAAAGAATCTTCAGATAATGCGATGCAAATCTGACATCAATAAATCTTCAGTTCATACCATGCAAATCTGGCATTACCAAATCTTCAACTCCTGCCATGCAAATCTGGCATCGAAAAAAATCTTCAGTTCATGCCATGTAAATCTGCAGAGATTTTGCAGGAATGATGGTTGAAGTGATCAGGTCTTCCGAGAAAAAATCATAAGATTCCAGATAGAGGCGGCAAATGGCAGGAGTCGTAAAAACAAGCCACATTCCCAATTGCGTAATGGCGATTTCATATTAGCTCTCTCATTTCAGTGTGCCGACATACCACTGAGTGGACAACCACTGCGGGGAGAGCCCGGATGTTAGTGTCAAAATCGTACTAGCTGAACTGGAGCACCGGAAGTGGCTTAGTCATACTGACGTCATATCCAGCCGTACAGTATTTCGTTTTTTTATTCTTTTCATGACGTTCACTTCTCCATAATTTTTTCTTTTTCTTTCTTTCTGTCTGTTTTTCATTCTTTCTTCCCTGTGCCCTTTCTTGCTCTGTGTCATTCATTTTTATTACTTTCTTTTTCTTTTTCTCTATCTTTCTCTGACTTTCAATCTCTATTAATTTCTCTCTCCCTTTCTTTCTCCTTCTCTATCTTTCTCTCAATCATTTTCAATTACTTCCTTTCTTTTTTATTACTTTCTTTCTTTTTTTCACTTTCTCCACCTTCCTTTTCCTTTTTCTTTCTTTCGTTCTTTCTTCTCTTTTTTCTTTCTTCCGTTCTTTCTACTTTGCTCTCTTTCTCTCTCTCTTTTCTCTTTTCTTTCTTTTTTCGTACTTTCATTCTTTGTGTCTTTCAATCATTCATTCATTCATTCTTTGTTTAGTCCTTCTTTTCTTTCTACCTTTCTATGCTCTATTTCTTTCATATTCCCTTCCTTTCTCTCCCTTTCCGCTTCGCTTTGTTTCTTTCTTTTCTTTCCTACCATTTTCTTTCGTTCCCTTCTTCTACCTCTCCTGATTCCTCACTAACACTTTTCCTTCTTCCCTTTTCCTTCATTTTCTATCTTTCTTCATACCCCCCCCTTTGTTTCTTTTATTTACTAGCTTTATGCTTTCCATCTTTCTTCCCTTTTTCTTTATTCTTTCTTTCTCTCTTTCTTTCTTTCTTTCTTTCTTTCTTTCTTTCTTTCTTTCTTTCTTTCTTTCCACTTTTCTATTCCTTTTGATCTTTTTTTCCTTTTTTCCTTCGCCTTTTCAATTACTCTCTTTTTTCTGTCCGTCTTTTTTTTTTTCATTTCTGCCCTACTATTTTTCTTTCTTTTATCGTTGTTCGATTCTTTTCTTGTATTCTCTGTCCTTTTTCTTTCTTTTTCTCTCTTCTCCTTCTTTCTACTCCTCTCTCTCTCTCTCTCTCTCTCTCTCTCTCTCTCTCTCTCTCTCTCTCTGTCTTTGTTTCTTGGCTTTCTCTCACTGTTTCTTTATCCTCCTTAATTTTTTCCTTTCTATCTTTCTTCTTTTCTTTCCTCTTGTCCTTTCTTTTATCTTTCTTTTTTGTCTTTGTTTCCACCTTTTTTCTTTCTTTCTTTTTTCTGCTATTTTCCCCTTCGTTCTCTTCTATTGCTTTTGTCTTTCTCTTAGTCTTTTTTTTATTCTTTCGTTCTTTCTTTCCTTCCCTCTATTTTTTCTTCCTTTCCGTCTTTCTTCCTTTTTTTCTTCTTTCTGTTTCTCTTTCTTTTTTACCGTTCTCTCTTTTTTCTGTGTTCCTTTTTCTTTCCTTTTCTTTATTCTGTCTTTCTTGCTTATCTTCTTTTCTTCTCTCTTTCTTTTCCGTTCTTTCTTTTTTCTATCTTCTCATTTTTTTCCTTCATTTTTTCTTTCTTCCCCTCTTTTTTCCCTGTCCTTTCATCTCTCCTGTCTTTCTTCCTTTCTTTTTCCTTTCTTTTCTTTTCTTTCTGACTTCTTTTTTTCTCTTCTTTTCTTCCATTCTTTCCTTCATTTTTTCCTTTCTTTTTTCTTTCTGCTTTTCTTTCATTCTTTCCCTTTCTTTCTTCTATCTTTTTCCCTTTCCTCCCCTTTCTTTTTCCTACTTTCTCTCTCCTTTCTCCTTTTTTGTGCTCTTTCTTTTAACAACCACCTGCCAAAAACATAAGTTTCTCTCGTTTTTCAAGTTGGTCCAGCTGACTGGCTTGTTGGCTAGCTTTTCAGCCCTCCCCTAAAATACTTTTTTTGTGGGGGTCCAATTAGCAATGTAGGTTTATGCTAAATTGTCCCCTTTGTGTGTGTCCGTTTTTTGATATGCAAGACTTTTTCATAGATCACGTCCCCAAAATATTAGTGAGAAGTAGCACATTCATTTTTCCAATGTTTTAATTGATCACCCCAACACGGCATACTTTGTAGCACGAGTGTGCTCTGAGCTACGGATGCACGAAAACGCTAGAATATTTCAGAGTCTGTAAAAACCAATGGATACAAAAAAGCCTTTTTTTTCACTGCCCGTCGCTTTTTACCCACACCAAGATATTTTTGCGTTTTTGTGCATCCGTAGCTCACAGTACACCCGCTATAAAATGCACCATACGCTACTGTAATATACAGCAAATACTGAACGTATATTCACTCTTATTCGAGAAAATAACTGGACTTTCACATCCTTCCTCTACGGAAGATTATATCAAAATGCAGATAAGAACAGTTTTAGATGTTATCAGAGATCAGTTCTGAATTAAAGGAAGTAAATTATTACGGCTTCCGTTTCTGGAGCAAATATTAACAATTTCATCTTGAAACGCAATTTTTGTTCCTGAGTAATGAGTGTTATTTTCTGATTGCTTCTGCGTAAAAAGTACAGAAAATGACTATTATTCCCTTCTAACTTCAGACGGTGATATTCATACGTAATTGTTTTTTTTTTACTTTATGTGATTGAAAGTGTGCGAATTTGTAAAATACGAATCATCACTGCCCTGGTCTCAAAAGCAAAGTTTGAATGAAATAATTAACGTTTACAATACTTATTAGATATAATCAATTAGAAAAATTACACTTATTACCCAAGGACGAAAAAAATACAATAAAAGTGCTACATAGAGATCATTAATTAGGTTTTTAAATGTTGTTCTTGAATAGTAAGATGAATGATGATATGAACAACAGAAAATCGTAAACATTCAATCAAAATATGACCCATACGAAGCGATAACCCTTCTCTCAACGATCTTTGAAGATGCTATTAGAAACTGTCAACTAAAACTGTCACTGAAACTGTGAAGTTAGTTTTTATTCAGTTTTCAAATTGGTCTGGCTGGCTTGCTTACTGGCCGTACCAAGGAATTTATGTCTACAAAACTTTTTGTTTTTATTTTTTGAAATACTGAAACCTCGCTGTAAACCTTTTTAGGGGCGAGGCACCCCTAAATAGGTTTACAGTGGGGGTTCGGTTTGCAAATTTATGCCATCATTTATACTTGCTTTTTTTAATATTCAGATTTTCTGAGTGATCACTGTCGGACGAAAGGCGAAAGAAGTTATTTATTCATTGATAATCTTTTTTCCAACTTGTTATTGATCATCCCGAACATGGCATGTTCTAAAAGATGCCAAGGACCAACCACGCCAATTGCTATTATTCTTTAGGTCTACTGGTCACAAATTCAGTAAAATTACGAATGATGGCTTCCCTGTTATTGAGCATTTTTATAACGGAAATGAAGTTGGAAAGGTCTGAAGAGATGAAGAGATAATCCTTAGCTAAGTTCATTGGTTAATATGGAAGATGATGCAAGAATTCGTACCTCAATTCTCTAAACTGAGACACGGTCAGCTGAAAGGTGTTGAGTCTAGACCTGTCGATGAGCATTTCAGTTAGTTCATGTTGGAACGATTTTTCCATATTCTTAACCCTTTGAGATGACTTGATATGATTCCTGTTGACGTCTCAAAGTCTCCAGGAAGTGCTCGAATCTTCGATCACGGACCGCTGGTAGCTGCTGTCGATAATTTTCCATAATTAAAAACAGGTTTTGACCCCAGCCAAAGTTTGATATTAGCATCCTTATTTCTTGACTAGCTTATCGAGCCGCTGCTAAAAAGTTCATGCTGTTGTAGCGTCTACTCCAAATGCTTTTTTTGACTTTATCAGCAACTCATAAGCTGCATTCTACCCTGATTTGAGATCGTACTTGGAAAATAATCTTACTAAGATTAGAAACTAATGCTACCAAGGGCTCTAAAAAAAACTCTAATAATAACGAATTATGTTTACATTGAATCTGCCAAAAATGAAGTTAGAATAACGGAACATTTCACTTTTAACAATAAACTGTACAAGGTGTATGTTTGGAAAAGGCAGGACTTTATGTTGAGTGGAGAAGCCAGAGAGAATTGTCATATAAAAATTATTTTTCGCCTGTCTTACGCAACTACTGTTTCGATGTATTTCAGTAACTCGTTCTTCAGTGTTGCCAATTTAGGTATTTTTCATGTAGATTCAAATCCTTGATTTCACACAAAAATCTAAAATTTGAAAAAAAAAATTTATTACGTTTCTCGAGAAAGAAAAACCCTTCAAACTTACAACTGCATTTACTTCTGTGCTGACTTATATATTTGGCGAATATGTACAAAGTGCAACCACCAGTTGTCGAGTGATCGCAGATCATACACACACGCACACATATACATGTACCCACACATGCACAATCGTATGTGTGCAGACAAACATATCATTTCAGTTGTAATTAGATGACGTGAAAAAAATCTTTTGATATAATAACCTGAAAAGTACATTTTTTTCGTTTTTTTTTTGTTGTTTTTTGCTAGAAGTATTATAAAACCATATTTAAATAGTCAGATATTTTTCAAATAATAACAGGTCCGGCAAGTGGTCCAATAGAAACCTTCTCATTACTGACATCCTTTGCAGCATGTCTTTTTGGGGGAGATCAATTTAAAAAATTGGAAAAATGGGTGATCAATAAATAAGTTATTTGTGGCTTTTTGTTGGGATAGCGATCACTAAAAAAAATCTTGAATTTAAAAAAAAACTGGCACAAACTAAGGGATCAGTTTAGCATGAATTTACATAGTAAATAGAATCAGACATTAAAAACCTATGAGGGGGGAACGGATTTTTTCTAGACATTATTAGAAGTGAATTTCAAACTTTTCAGCCCTGCAGCTTTATTTGTGCGGCCTGTAAGCGTGATACATACGTAATCAGCCTGCTAGACCAACTTGAAAACTGAGAGAAACTTATGTAGACAGTTTTGACGAACGTTGTCTAATAATCTCATAAGTATTCATACCGGTCTGACATCCTAAATAGGTTCTGACCCACTCTTCTCTATATTTCAGTGATTAATAGACAAACTGGCAGCGTAAGAAAAGGAAAAAAAAGACGAAAGGAAAAAGGGCCACAAAAGGCGTCGTTTAATCGTTTTTAAAAGGTTTCTGAAAGGTTCGGTGATTGTTACGTTTTCCGTGTTAAATTAAAAACATTCATGTTTTTCAGTCTGGGACCTCACAACGGTATTTTCTCTGGTCACTGTTTTTACACTTTTTTAAAAACCTTATCTGTGAATTCATTTTTCCAAAAATCTCATTTTTGAATGAAAACAGAAAACTCTATCCATTTATTTATTAAATTCAACTACAATGGATATAAGTTATGTTTATGGTTAGCGTTTATGATTAAGGTTATCTAAATCAATTACTGAACAAAACGAAAGTAGCATAAAAATAGTTTTACACCACCAATGTTTTGAATTTAACGCGGAAAAGATATCAATCGCCAAAGGTTCTTTTAACTTTTCTATCTTTGACGTTGCAGTCCTCATGGAGTATAGTAATAAATTCAAGCAAAAAAATAGCCAAGTGTTCGTCTCTTAAGAAAATAACTCCCATCGGAGTATCAACTGCAGTTGGTAAGTCCTGGTTCCCACTGCATGCGTCAGCTTAGAGATCCTAGCAAGTTTCAAGACTGGTCGAGACCAGGACTTTATTCTTACATGTTTTCATGATCATCCCCTTGGTACTATGCAAGTTCATCGAAGGGATACCATCACTTTCATCACACAGTTTAGAGTGTTCTCAATTACCTGATAGTCCAGTAGAATTAGGAAGAGACCTTGAATGAATTTGCATAAAGGTCAAAATCAGTTTATAGTTAGAGGAAATGGTATGAGATAAAATATCAGAGTCCTCTACAATCTGATAATAGGTTCTAAAGAGAAAATATTACCAAACGTGATTAGTCTAATAGTGAAAAAATGCAGGAGAGATGTGCGTGTCTTGGTCGAGATACAAACCGTATAGATGAAGGCATTTCAGGGGTTTTCAATTAATTTCAATAAAACTCGGCAGAAGTGTGTACTGTAGGCTAAGGAAAGACTGATTACATTATGAGGTGGATCCATGCACATGTCGTGTCCACATAAAGTAATATAGCTAAAATGTCATGTCTGCAACAGATCTCCATGGGTTTCAATGAAATTTTGTAGGAAGGTAAACATTAGGCTACGAAAGAACTGATTTTTGAAGTATCCATGTAAAATGATCTCCCTTGCACAGTTTTTACGCACAAAAATTCTATGTCTGTCAACCCAATATCTGCAAAGGTTCTCAATTGATTTCAATGAAATTCTGAGGAAGGAGGGACAATTGGTTGGTTACTGGTATGCGTATACAGTCAGTGGATTTTGGCAAGTCTAACACCATTATAACTACTATAGTCTTTCTCCTTTCTTTACTTCATAATAAATGGACACCCAAAACTCGGCTCCACCTTGTAGTATCACAACTTGCGTAATAACTGAGCAAACCATAACCTTCAATAAAAATCAGGTGTTATTCCTGACACAATCAAGACAATTAACCGAACTTCACTATATAGTGACTGTTCAATTTAAATCAAAGAGGCAGAGTCAGCTGATTCGATTGAAGTTAATTTCTAGCCCTTGTAATAAATATCAAATCATCTCCTTACATTCAAATATTTTAGCTTACTTAGAGCCGGAATAGACCGTTTTAGAGTCTCTACACTTGGAAAGGTAAGGGTCTGTTTATAAAGAAGGAACGACTGAAGCTGTAGCCAGCTTAAGTGTGCTTTTTATAGTTAGATGTATACTGAAGTTGAGCCTTGGTCCAAAAGTCTCCAGTACCAGATTCCAGTTCAAACAAAGAAGGAGGCAATTTTTTGGAAGAAACTGCGATTGGTGCAGACACCCAATGAGCAGTCCCGATAACCTAGTCACTCAGACACCATTACCATTTCTGGATATACAGACTTTCTTCTTTGGCAGGTACAATACCGTCATAATTATTATGATGACTACAATAAAGACTTTCTGCTTTATTCACAACACTTGAAAGAATAATAGATGGTTATAATTCTCCTCTTTTAAAACGGATACAAACAAAAAGAACAAGAAGTATTTCAGAGTTTGGTGCTGAAAGGAACAAAGAGGGAAAAGGCTGTGAATTCTATCTATAGACGGATCTGGACAGAACAGAATAGATAGATGGATAGATATGAATAGACTGGTGTAGATAGATAAATAGATAGATAGATAGATAGATAGATAGATAGATAGATAGATGTAAATCGTAATAGATAGATAGATAGATAGATAGATAGATAGATAGATCATATGTATGTATGTATGTATGTATGTATGTATCTATCTATCTATCTATCTATCTATCTATCTATCTTCCTTCATTTCTTTCCTTCTTTTAATTCCTCTCCGAGATTTTTCTTTCTTTACAACACTTTTTTTCCTGATGGACAAATCTCAAGCTAGCGTCTCCTTGTACCCCTTGCCGCCCAACCCCTGGTCTCCGATTCTGCTGGACCACCCTGCTGCACCCCTACACACCCTGCATTCAATTAGCTTGTAAAAATGTAAAAATAAGTCTTCAATGATTGGTTCCTTAGGAGTGAGGTGAATTAATCAGGAAAAATGGATGAATGAATGCGAGTGTAGCGCCCCCAGGCAGGGGGGGGGGGAGAGCCCAGATTGTTGGTGAGAATGTCCGGAAGAAAGCGAGAGGTTGAATGAGGGGGTTAGAGGATGGGTAGACTCTTGGCTTAGAAAGGGAGGGAGGGGGAAAGAAAGGAAGGAGGCAATATAGGAGGAAGGGTTGGAAGAAGGGGGATAGAAAATGAGTTGAGGAAAGGAAGGCAGAGAAAGAGGGAGGGAACAGAGGAGGAAAATGAGGATAAAAGGAGGGAAGGAGGAAAGAGGAAGATTATTAGAGGAAAAGAAAAAAAAGGAAGACAAGAGGGGAGGGGGAAAGGGAAAAGGAAGAAAGGAGAGGAAGGAGGGGGAAAAGGAGGATAAATATGGTATGTAGAAAGAAAGAAAGAAGAGGAAGAAGGAGAGAGGAAAAAGGGGAGAAAGAAGATATGACTAAAGGAAAGAAGAAAAAAAGAAAGAAAGAAAGAAAGAAAGAAAGAAAGAAAGAAAGAAAGAAAGAAAGAAAAGGGGAATGAAAGGAAAAACAAGAAAAAAGGTGAGAAAGAGAAAACCTTTTCCAAGAACAAAAAGAAAGAAAGAAAAGGAGAAACGGAGGATGGAAGGAAGGAAGGAAGCACACGGATGATTTAAGGAAAGAGAAAAGGAAAAAAGGAAAAAAGAAGCAAAAATTTTTCAAGAATGAAGAATAAAGAATAAAAACCAAACGAATTGAAAGAAGAAAAGAAAGAAAAAAAGCAAGTTTGATGAAGGACTAGTAAAATTTAACAAGATAAAAGAAATAAAGAAAGTGAAGGAGAAAATACAGTGATAAAACAATGGTTAAAACTGAAGAAAGAAAGAAATTATACTGATATAGGGAGAATAAAAATATAACTGAAAGACGGGAAAAGAATTCAAAATAGACCAAAGGGAGGAAGAATAATTATAATTTTTAAAAAAAGAAAGCTAAAGAAAGAAACACGAATGAAAAAGTGAACGAAAAAAGAAATAGAGAAAAGCTGAATGAATAATGCGAGAGAGAAGGAGAGAGAAAAGAAAGGAAATCCAAACTCAAGGAAGGAAAGTTGAAGAAAAAACGAATCATTGAACGGACAAACTAATTAGCGAAAGAAAGAAAAAAAGAAAGAGAATGAAAAAAGAACGACAGAAATAATTTGTCATGAAAGAATTCATTTACACAAAATCTCGAAAATAGGTAAACAAAAAAAAAGACAATAACAGGTGTGGTTAGTCACTCAACAGAAACCGTCACTTGACCAACCATTGCTCGATAGTGGTGATCAATTAAAATATTGACAGAAAGGGTGACCAGAGGATAAGTTACTCTTTCCGCCTTTTGTTGGGTAGTAATCAGTAAAATATCTGAGTTTTTCAAAGAACAAGTGGGGACAAAATGAGGACCAACTTAGCCTAAACTTACATCGCAAACCGGACACCAAATTGAAATCCTCACTGAGACGAAGTATTTTGTTTATATAACAATGTGTAAATATTTGAATTTCCAGTCCTTTATCTCCGTTGACGCAGCCGGTGAGCATGATACATATAAAGTCAGTCAGCCAATAAGACCTGAAAACTAAGAGAAACCTATGTTGACTGTTTTGTGGACGTTTTCAAACAGAAAAAGGGTCATGGGATTAGTATGCTAGTGTAGGTCTTCAAAAGACTTTCTGGTAGAAAATAGGGGCTTATCAAGAAAAAGAAAAACAGAATGTTCCTCTCGATTTTGCACCGAACGTAATGTCCACTAACAATATATATATATATATATATATATATATATATATATATATATATATATATATATATATATATATATATATATATTATGTCATCCACAGACAGCTGATTCGTTATATTACAACTCTACAGTGTAGTTATAGTTTATCCATTACCCCATCCAGTATCACGAGGCAGGATTGAAACCTTCGCTTCAGATCAATGGACAGGCATCCTAACTACAGATCCACGAAACAGGACGGTCAGTAAGATTTAATTAATGCGATGCATTTAATTGCGCATAAATTCCCCATCCACCAGACTGCT
>OY735233.1:40369700-40374700 GCA_963457665.1 Thysanoteuthis rhombus | reverse complement strand
GAGTTGAAATGGGGCACTTTAGATTTTGATGGAACAAGGGAGTCTTACCCTAGCTGAGCCAAGCTGGTCATTTTTTATCCGTTTTTATTGCTTTTTTATATCATTCTTTGCATTTGGCATTTTTACTGCATCACCAGAACATAAAGTTCAATTTTAATAAGTCAGTTCAGTCGCTGGGCGCGACGAATTACAAACGCACATCGCAGATTATTATTATTATTATTATTATTATTATTATTATTATTATTATTATTATTATTATTATTATTACCAGTTGCCTGGTGGTCACAGCTGAAGGCTGAGTGACAGCAAGTCTCCTCGGATCTCCAGCCCTCCTCTCTACACTCTCACAGTCCACAGCAGTGCTGTGGTTTACAGTTTCACACCAGTTGCCCGATGGTTATCGCTAAAGGCTGAGTGACAGTAAGTCTCCTCGGGTCTCCAGCCCTTCTCTCATTTCTCCCTCACCTATCATGGCGGTTCTGTGGCTCGTGCCTCCACCACCATTTGTGTGTAAGTGTGTTTGGAGGGTTGGTTTTTTTTATTCCCCTCTGTTAGGCCACTGCTAACAGCTGGGATCATAGATCTCATACTCCAGCACTTTCCTCAGTATTCGTGCAGTCTCTAGCAGTGCTGTGGTCTGCTCAGTCTCTATCCTTTCTTTTATCACCTGTCCCTTCAATCTTGCTTTCAGTGTCTTTGGTACGATTCCGAGTGCATCTATCATCACTCGTACTACCCTGACTTCCATGTTCCACACCTTCTTCAGTTTTTTTTTCCAGATCTTCGTATTTTCCTGGGTTTCACTCTCTTTCCTCTGTGGTCTGCAGGCACGGCCACGTCTATTTTTTGGCAGGTCTTCCTTTTCTTGTCACGATTACTACGCCCGGTCTTCTTGTTTAGATGGAGTAGTCAGTTTGGATGTCAAAGTCCAAAAGTAATTTGTGGTTTCCATTCTCCAGGGCTGTCTCTAGTTTGTGCTGGTACCACTTTTCCATATGGTTAAATCCTATTCGTTTACTCAGTTCCCAGTGTATCACTGTTGCTACTCTCTGTGTTTATACTCCTCCTAGGCGAGTTGACTACATTCTCAAGTCCTGGTCTCATCTCTTCCACCACATAGGCGGCACTTGCTGTTTGTCTGTGTTCTGTCAATTCTTGTTTTGATATTGTTTATTCTAATGCATTCGTTTTGGGCTGCCATGATGAGCAATTCCGTTTCTCTCTTCAGGTTTCCTTTTCGTAGCCATGTCCATGAACCCTCATCTACCACATCCTGTATCTATCTTCTAATTTCACCGTATATTTTTTATTTTGTTCCAGTTTTTCTTTCCTAGTTTGCAGCTGTTGTTGTTGTTGTTGTTGTTGTTATTATTATTATTATTATTATTATTATTATTATTATTATTATTATTATTATTATTATTATTTCTAATGAAATTTATACCTGATGTCTATCAGTTATCAAGTGTTTTTCTCTGCCTCATATCAAATCATAATTTCTCAACGAATGGCCAGCCCGATCAACCAGCCAAGTAGGTTTTTTTTTTTAAGGTTTCAACCTTGAATATTTTAATGGAAACACCACTAAGCACCATCTAAAAACAATTTTTTTTCCAGAAAAGTGCATTTTGGTGGTATCTATGATTATTTTGGGTCAACAATGACCGAATCTTGTACTGGTATTTTTTTAATAGATAATTTCAAATAAAATATGTATTTTGTTTAGTTAATTATAGATATTTCTTCTGATTATTAGTTCTGGTACACGCGCAGTCCCTGTCGATTCGTTCATGCGAGACACGGATATTTTTAAGTCATTTTAATTTTTTTCAACCCTTCCATTGATTTCTCGTTCAAATTCTTCAATATTATTAGCCAACGAGTTACCCCTCTTCCTGCATCCCAAGCACGCTCCTCTCAAGTTCCCCAGTCTCAACCCCTTCACTGACTGTTACAACATGCATTTTGCACTTTTCGCCCAAAGTAATAGCGTCCAACCCCCCACCTGCTCCTCCCTGATGCAATCACTATGGAAAGTTCCCCCCAATTATAATGATAACAGGTCTGGTTACTCACTCAATAGATACCATAACGCGACCCAACGGAGTTTGGCAGCATGCTGTGTTGGAGGTGATCAATTTAAAAATTAGATGAAGGGGTGATCATTGAATAAGTTACTACCCTCGCCTTTTGTTGGGCAGTAATCACTAAACGTGTGAATTTTCACAGAACAAACTTCAGGACCAACTCAACACTAGGATATGAACCCCACTAGAAAGAAAAAATTTGGAGGGGGGTGAAAGAAAAATTGTCAACATAATATCGGGTGAATGTTGAAAATGTCACCATCTAGCTGCAATGGTACAGCCTGTGGACGTGATGTGATATAACAAGCCTGACCAGCTTCAAAACCTAAAGAAACCTATGTTGACAGCTTTGGTGACAGTTTTGATTTGTAGTTTTTATTATGTGGATATATATATATATATATATATATATATATATATATATATATATATATATATAGAGAGAGAGAGAGAGAGAGAGAGAGAGAGATCGATAGATAGATAGATAGATAGATAGATAGATAGATAGATAGATAGATATGAACAGACTGAGAAGAAGAGATAGATAGATAGATAGATGGATATAAACAGACTGAAAAGAAGAGATAGATAGATAGATAGATAGATAGATAGATAGATAGATAGATAGATAGATAGATAGATATGAACAGACTGAGACAGATAAATGTATAGAAATTAATGAAAATGGATATGAATAGACTGAGCAATGATGTATGAATACAGAACGACTGATAGATAGATAGATAGATAGATAGATAGATAGATAGATAGATATGAACAGACGCAGATAGATAGATAGATAGATAGATAGATAGATCGAGAGATATGAACAGACGCATATAGATAGATAGATAGATAGATAGATAGATAGATAGATAGATAGATAGATAGATAGATAGATAGATATGAACAGATAATGGTGGGGACGAATAGTGAAAGAGGGTGGGGATATGAGCAAGTTTAGACCGGTGGATAAATAGGTATGAAGAAACGGAGGTAGATAACGTTTGTCCTGAACATCCAAATAATAAGATTCAAATGAAGGAACGACCCAAAATATAATTCATGAAGCGTGGTTGCGTGTTGGTGGGTTCGCCTGATTTTTCTCAGATCCAGGCAGTGTTTTTTCACCATCTGATGTGGACGCCAATGACTTCCCCTCGGGCCAAAATCGTTTTCAGCATGTGTAAGTGTTATCAAGTGCTCCTTTAATATCCCCTGACGTCTTCCAGAGACCCCATTGCCTGGAGATATAGCGAAAGATGAGCTGGTTGAATGACGTCCAACGTCCGGGAATATTGTCAAGGCTCTTCTCTCTTTTTCCATTTCTTTCTGTCTTCCTTTCTTTCTTTCTTTCTTCTTCCTGTCCCCTTATCTTCTTTATTTTGTTAATTTGTTGTTGTTTTTGTTGCCTTTGCTTCGCTTCTATCTCTCAGGGTTTGGAAAATGGCGGTTTTAGTTTTCAGGATTTATACATTAATATTATCATTACTGTGTCAAGACCCTTTTTTTCCTTTCATTCTTCCTTTCCTTCGTTCCTACATTTTTTTTATTTTCTTCATTCTTTCTGTTCATTTTCCTTTTTTGTCATTTTTTTTAATTCCTTCTTCTGCTTTTCTCTTTGTCCTCTTTTGGGTCTGGAAAATGGTGGTTTTATTTTTCAGGATTTTCAACAAAGGGAGGTAATCAGACTCTTTTCTCGTCAATTAAATGGCTTTCCTAAAAAGACATCCATATTTTTTTTCTTTCAATTCTAGTTGCTTTATTTTTTTTCCATGGTTTTTATTTTCATTTAGATGGGGGTTTATATCTCCAACCCCTCCACTTTAAAGATCTCCATTTCTCATCAAGTTTTAAAACTTTTTTGACAAATTATTTTTCTTTGGCTTCTTTTTCTTCCTGTTTTTATTCGATCATCCTTATACTACTTTTCTTTTTTTTCAGACGTATCCACACATCTCTATTAGATGCTTTTCAATCGGTCGGTCGGCCGATCGGTCTCAGTTATGTTAAACAACTGAGATAGGAAGAAAGGATAGGGTGCAGTGTAATAAGGGTGCGGAGTCATAAAAAAGAGCTGATCATTATTACCAGCTGTCAATTATATATCATGATAGAATTTTTGCTTTTAAAAAATGCCAAATGTAGTCCTTGAACGCCCAAAATGACCATTTACGATTTTTATTGTAGACAATCTTTTTTTCTTTTTGCAATTTCTTCTTTCTTCATACGTTCTGCCAATCTTTTTTATTTATCCGTTCTGTTATTTTTTTCAATATTTTGAAAGTTGTTCTCAAATATTATTCCCGAAGTTTATTCCCCGACGTCTTTTCTTTTCATTTTCTTCTCTTTTTTCTCTTTTTCTTATTTCATTCTTTGATTCATTCACCAATACATTGTTTCCTTCCATCATTTTTCTTTCTTGTTTCTTTTCCCCCTCTCTCTTTCTTTCTCTATTTCTTTCACTCATTGTCTCTCTTTCTGTCTTTGTTCCTTCTTTCTTCCATTTCATCCTTTGTTTCTTTATTTAAGTATTTATTTCGCTCTGTCTTTTTTTCATTCTTTCTTTCTTCCATTTCCTGCTTTCTTTCTTTCATTCTTTCTTTATCTCCCTTTCATTTTCTTTCTTTTCTTCCTTCATCCATTTTCCCTTTTCTCTCTTTCTTCCTTTCTTCATTTACATCTCTTTTCCTTTCTTTCTTTCTTTCTTTCTTCTGTTTCTCCCCTTCCTTCCTTTCTTTTTCCTTTTTTGATTTCTCTTCTCTTACCTTCTTTCTCTCTTTCTTTCTAACTTCCTTCACTCCCCCCTCTCTTCCATGCTTCTTTCCTCTTCAATTTCCCTCTTTCTCTATTTTTCTTCATTTACCTCTTTCTTTCTTTCTTTCTTTTTTTCTTCCATTTTCCCTTCTC
>OY735233.1:40272200-40364700 GCA_963457665.1 Thysanoteuthis rhombus | reverse complement strand
TATGTGTGTGTGTGAGTGTATGTGTTTGTTATTAAGAAATAGATATATGAACCAACAGAATGATTATAAATTGCATTTTGTTATATTGAAATTCTTGATTTTGATCTTCTGTTATTACACAGTGAAAGTATCATTTGGCTCAGACGGTTATTTTGACCTTTGCATTGACGGCAGCTTTTTAGCTTAATGGTAAGAGCAACGCAGGGTGGAAATGGCTACCCTATCGAACACAAGTTCGATTCTTGTAGCAACCCCATTTTCTTTGATTGTTTATTCTATTTCAAATAAGAGTTCCAGTATGATATAATGCAATTCATAGTCATATGTATACATAATCATGAAATGTTCCAAGAATAAAAGAAACGTGGATGAATTTTTACTGAACACATGTAGAGTACATCTCACTGTTCTAACGACGAAAATGAAGCGTGGTTCAATTCGCCACCAATCCAGTCGAAAAATGCGGAAACATTGCTAGGAACTTCACTGTTCAAATATCCAAACGCCTCAATTTCCTTTTATCGGGTTCCCGACAGTTCAATCAAACTTTTGAGATCAAACATCAGCCTACCGCACACTTATGCATATATATATCCACATCCAGGATTCATCATCATCCCTTCAGCAGACGTTGTCGGGCATACATCTTCACCAAGATTTGTCAGACCTCTCTATCATGGACGTTGCAGCGCCAGTACTTTTTTAGACTTATTTACATTGTCACGCCATCCTATTGTCCGGCGACCACAGTTTCGCATATGATATCTGGGAATCAACGTTTTAATCATGATATCCAGTGGTTCATAGCCATTCCTGCAACATGACCAGCCCATTGCCATTTGAGTTTTCTAATGATTTCATTAATATCCCTGGCGCTTTTTTCTCTCTAATATACTGTGTTGTGTTGTGACCTCTCCATGTAATGTTGAGCATGATTCTTTCATGTGCACGTTGCATGCTTCTCAGTTTGTGGGTCAGTCTCTTGGTTAGGTTCGATGTTTCTTCTCCATGGATGACTATAGGGCGAATGCATTGGTTGTATACCCTGATTTTGAAGACTAATGGAATTGAGCTTGCCCTACCGAAAGCTCGCCATTCTAGAGTGATTCTTCGCTTGATTTCTTCTTCTTTTGAGAATTTCATGGAGATTCGTTGTCCTACGTAGATGTAATGGTCTGCTTTATTCAGCACTGGCCTTTTCGAATTTAATCGTTGTGTCTTTGTCCTAAACATGTTTGTTGTACCTGGCATCTACTTCTGCTGAAATTCATGTGAAGGCACACTTTGTAGCTTCCTTCATTCAGTTCCTCTAGTATAATTTGGAGATAGGTTCTCGGCAAAAAGCACGATTTTGTCAGCAAAGGGTTCTGTCTTCATCAGAAAAATTTGAGAAAAATATGATTTAACAAATAAGACCAGATGAAGTTCTATATTTTATCCGATTCCCGAGATTTGTTTTAATTTCCAAATAAAGTATTTCGACAAAACTTCAATGACAAGTTTTTACTTTCATCTTAAGGTAAAACTTGTCATAAATTGATAGAAATAATGTGTTAAAATGCTTCATCCAATAACAATGACGAGTATTTATTCAATGACACTGTTTTTTTAGAAGGTAAGCAGAATTCATTTCTTTTAAATCGGAGTGTGTTTTTTTTCTTTTGAATTTCTAACGGAAATTAAGAAGAGGCCAGTTTGAACCAATGTTTTTCTTATTTCAAAGACAAGAAAGGGAAGTAAAATGAGATTAAAAAATCAATCAACTAATTATTTATCACCTCGCTCGAATCCCTGGTTGGGTTGACTTATCGGCTAGGATGGCTGGGAGAAAAAGTAACGCCACTTCACCTACTGAACAAAGTACACCTTTTCACATTCTGTACTCCAAGATCGCATGAGTCAATCAAAAGGCAGAGACGGACAAATGCCAGCTGGACATTTCCTGACTTCAGATGTTTACAAAGTTGTCAACAACGGTGTATAGACAACATCATTTTGTCCATACTCCAAAGGCAATTTTGAAACTTGCAAATCTGAAACCTATATTTCTATAAAACAGTCTTTAGTTTCGGGAAACCAGAAAAAGAATTGTGGAAGCATTGCACGTGTACTTTCAGTCATATAAATACACATACACATACACACACAACGAGAGAGACATACAGACACAGCGACAGAGAGACAGACAGAGAGACAGAGAATGATAAATAGTTATATATAAACTATATACTTCGTAATTTCTGTATCATAAAGAACAATCAAACAAATATTACAAATTATTGGATCATTAGAAAATCTCAGCTAAGAGAAACAGAGTGGCCTGCACTGGAATTGAGCCAATAATTTCCTTCTAATATATATATATATATATATATATGTGTGTGTGTGTGTGTGTGTGCAAATTCAAGATAAATCACGTATTCAATAAAATTCGAGCTCCTTGGTGTCGATCTACACATAAATAACCACGTCATTTTTGGTGGATATATATATATATATATATATATATATATATATATATATATATAGCTCACCTCGGGCAATGAAGCCTTAATTTAATCGCTTAAGTACACACTCATGTCAACATTCCTTTCACCTTTTTGATAAGGTCAGTGAATTTTACTTTCGGAGTCATCATCAGCTGTCTCACCATGTTCTCCTCGTGGTCTAAAAAAAAAGAAGTTGAAAGGAAACACTTCATTACACTTCATTACACTGTGGGTCACCAGACAGACCTAGGTGATGTGGTGTCTTGCCAAAAAATCTACATGAGACCTGGAGAATGGAGGAGCCCAGTTGTCAAGTCCAAGTGATAAATAAACCGTGTAATAACAGATAATTTCAAATAAGAGTTTCAATATGATATAAAGTAATATGTAATGATTATGTCGGATCATTTATATCCATCTCTGAATAACACACGCGCACATATAAAAACATATAGTACTTATCATGAGTATTTGGACGTACAGAACATTTCGTATTGCTTGATTTTGAGAGTTAAAACCAGGCGCATTAAGATCCAAATTTTATTGGAATCAATAAAAGATTTCTGAAGAATGCAATATTTTTTTACATTTAATAATTCAATTAGATTTTTTTTAAAAGATTGCAGGAATTTAGCATTCAGAACCTCAAAACATGACTAAATGCATGCCATGTTGTATTGATTGCAATAAAAGTTTGTTCGTCTTGTGTAACGCACCTGGTCTCAACACTCAAAAACAAACGATTAGATGCCAAATGTCTGTACAAATACTTATGATAAATACTGTGCACATGTATTCGCGAATAGGTATGTGTATAACAATATTTCACGAGGGTATTACAGGTTCCTGGCGAGCGTTTGGGTTGTACGGTACAGTAGAGGCCTGAGTCTGTCGGGCAATGCACTGTGGGTGGCCACGACGATGAACGAACTTGTTTTCCTCTCTGCTCGATTTTTTGCTTTGGGGTCGACAGATCGGTACTTTTTCTGTATGGTAGTCCGGACATACACGAAAAAATTCCCAAACGAAATCTTATACCGGTGTTAACCGAAAAAAAAAAGTTATGTCGCTATCGCATCAGAAGAATGCACATGGCCGAGTGGGTGAAAGAAGAACGTCTTTAAAAAAAATACCTCTAAAAGATAAATTGACTGACAGGGACAGATATGAATAATTGGGTGGAAAAACATAATGAAGAAGGCGAGGATTGATAAGTTACGGGTGGAATTTGTGCTATCGGGGTGGAAAGTGGGTAGGTAGGAGAAAAGGCAGGGAAGAAATCTGCAAGATGATAATTTGTTTTTCATATTTATTATGAAGTACTAGGAGAAAAGATTGGTAGAAATAGAAATAATTGTCCGTAGAAACCCAGAAAGTAAAGAGCGACGGAATATATATATATATATATATATATATATATATATATATATATATATATATATATATATATATATATATATATATAAAGAGAGAGAGAGAGAGAGAGAGAATTAACACGCTGCTTCATACGTAGAAAAACCCAGGTTCGATTTCCTGTGTGAGCAGTGTGGAAAATTTCCTAATTAGGATCGGTTCCGCTGTGTACTAACTAACTAACTGAGTACGCCCTGCTTTGTGTGATTGGTATGGAAAAAATTAGAAATGAAGTCGGCCCCTCGAAAGGATAGTAGCGAAACTATATATATATATATATATATATATATATATATATATATATATATATATATATATAGGTGGATGAATCGATCCATACACAATAAATGAATAAACCCATCTCTTTTGAGGAGTACCATGTTAGTATACGTACATATATATATATATATATATATATATATATATATATGTGTGTGTGTGTGTGTGTGTGTGTGTGTGTGTGTGTGTGTGCGTGCGTGTGTGTGTGTGTGTATCATCATGGTACTTCTAAAAAGAGACGTAATTACTTAATCATTCATTATACATGGATCAGCACACACACACACACATACACATATATATATGCATAAATATACGTATACATATCATTTCGCTACTATCCTACTATATGTATCGCTACTTTATATACATATTGCTACTGAGCGAATTCCACATTTAATCAATACATATATATGTGTTCGTGTAGAGAGAGAGACAGACAGACTAACAGATAGATACGTATCAAAATCTGAGATAGATAGATAGGTAGGGAGATAGATAAATTTGAATAGACTGAGATGGATAGATAAATAGATAGACAGATAAATAGATCTGGATCGACTAAGATCGATAGATAGATAGATAGATAGATAGATAGATAGATAGATAAAGAGAGGGAGAGAGAGAGAGAGAGAGAGAGAGAGAGAGAAAGGCAGACTAACAGATAGTAATGAACCAAAATCTGAAATAGATAGGTGGGTAGATAGATAGATTTGAAGAGACTGAGATAGATAGATAAAAAGATAGATAGATAAATAGATAGATAGATAGAGGGAGAGAGAGAGAGAGAGGGGGGGGGAGAGAGAAAGGCAGACTAACAGATAGTCATGTACCAAAATCTGAATTAGGTAGGTAGGTAGGTAGGTAGGTAGATTTGAAGAGACTGAGATAGATAGATAAATAGATAGATAGATAAATAGATCTGAATTGACTAAGATAGATAGATAGAGGGAGAGACAGAGAGAGAGGGGTAGAGAGAAAGGAAGACTAACAGATAGTCATGTACCAAAATCTGAGATAGATAGGTAGGTCGGTAGATAGATTCGCATATAGATTGATAAATAGATCTGAATTAACTAAGATAGATAGATAGATAGAGAGAGAGAGAGAGGGAGAGAGAGGGGTAGAGAGAAAGGAAGACTAACAGATAGTAATGTACCAAAATCTGAGATAGATAGGTAGGTAGGTAGATAGATTCGAATAGACCAAGATAGATTGATAAATAGATTTGAATTAACTAAGATAGATAAATAGATGGATGGATAGATAGATAGATAGATATAGATAGATAGATAGATAGAGGTGGGGGAGATGATTGGCAAAATAACTTCTCGCTTTCAATGTAGGATTCTTCAGAGATTCCAGACCCACAAGAACAACAGAACCTTTTCTCTCCTCTTCCACTTGAAAGTATTTTATTATCGGGTTGTAAACATCTGATTTTTGCTGTGAGCAAATTTGCAGTTGTATTTTTGTCGAAGTTGAAAATTTTGAAGATTCTCATTGTTCTGCTTTTGTTTGGTTGCGGTTGGGGTGGGGTGGATTTTGGAGTTGAACAAGTTTTGGTAATAAATGCTTACCTTGCAAATGAAATCAGATTTATTGGAATAATAGATATAAAACACGGGGATGTGAGAGGTTAGGGAAATAAGAGAGTAAGGAAGGGAGGAAGAAGAATGAAAGAAGGACAAGAATGAGAAACTGAATAATAATAATAAGAAGAAAAGAATAATGAACAACCGTAGCGTCAAAATTTGATGTCGTGTAAAATTCCATAGGAGGATAAACATGTTCAGAATAAATTCTATTTATGACATCACTGGCGTTTTCAAATGGAAAACAGGATAGAGATAAAAAAAATATCTTGAAACATGTAGATTCTGGAAAATCTCGATATTATAAGCAATATCAACCGTCAAAATAAGGTCCCGAAAACATTAAAAACATCGTTTTTTTTTTCTCAAATAAGAGAAAGCATTTTTATAAGGGGTGTAATGGAATACTCATGCCAATTTTCAAGTATTAACAGAATGGTATGGCCACGCATGTTGAAACAAACGAACACACGTAGATTTAGAAAAATGGTGTAAGTATTCCCTACCAATGGTCGCTACGGTTGTTCCACATTGTGTTAGTGTCTTGTGTACAGTCACGAACCTTTCAAATCAAACTTCTTTATTCCATTTTCCCCGACCCCTTCCCAACCTCTCATCAAAATACCTAACTTTCTTCTCTCTTCTCTTTCTTCTTGTCCTCTTATCAAACTTTCTAACTTTCTATCCTCCCCTATTCCTTCCTAACCTTCCATTAATTACCAAACATTCTTAAGAGAGAGAAGAAGGTCCTGGAATTCAGGGTTAGGAAAGTGATATGGTAGGATAGGAAGTTAGGTAGTTCAATAAGGAGGTAAAAAGAGAGGGTACGGAGAGAGGAAACTTGAGTATTTTAGCGCGAGTTTAGGAAGAGATGAGGGATAGGGGAAAATAAAAATAGGTAGTTTTATAAGTTTGACTATTCTCTCCAGTCACTTTTTACCGTGTCTGTCACATCCAGTAGCAGCCATCACTCGAGTTTGTTTTTATGCTCTTACAATAATCGTCAGCGATGTGACGTGACATGAATTAATGATTCATAATCAAACAAGAAGATTGAAACTACGTTCTCATGACGTCGGGCGATAAAGATATCATAGGATCTAATCGGTCGGACGATCGTTTGAACAATAAGTTATAAGTCGGATGATTAACACCAAATTTAGCTTAGGCTGGCACAAGGCTACAATCGTGCATCACATAATTCGAATCGAAGTATTTACTTTACAGTTTGTTAACCATTACCGAACAGTGAGGCATCGTTTGAATATTTGGGATCAACTGTACCAACCGGATCCCAAACTTTATTCAAGTCAAAAGCAAAAGTTTTCAGATCACACCGTAATGAAAATTGGATTCAATTTGATTCAACCAAAACAAAGATGGAATGCAGAATTCAGATGCCTTTAATAACTTGAAAGAAAATTGTAAAGAAACAGTATCACAAAATTTGATGAAAAAATCATAAGTGAAATTAAATCAAATTTTGATAATGGTGTAATCTGAATATTTGTGCTTTTGGCTTCAATCAAATCTGTTCATATCTATCTATATATCTAATGCTAAAAGTATGATTCTGATTTTCTGTAAGTGACTTTCAAGTCGCCAGAACACTGGATTATTGCCAGAAGTGTTGGTTCTACATCTATGTATGTCTATGTGCGTGCATTTTTGTATGTGTGTGTGTGTGTGTGTATATATATATTTAAGTCAAACTGAGCAAGGAAATGAGAGGATTTTTCAATGAAATTTCGACCCCAACCGTGCACTGTTATAAAGAGCCTCATATCAATTCGACACCTGAAAGTACATAACATTTGAGTTCTGGTAAAATAAAATTGTCTTCCAACTCACTATTTTCTTCCCGTTGATATCTCTTTCCCCTGTGTTCTTCTTCAGTGGTTTCGAAACCTCGAAAACTAAAGGGCCCCTTCTACAAAGGGAATATCCTTGCGGACACTTTATTTTAAGCATTTAGTTTTAAGACAGTAATCGATGACCAACAATACTAGACTGTTTTTGACCTTTAAAAATCATATTTATTCTAAATGGATAGTTGAATTCCAATACATGGAACTGATCTGTGTACAGTAATTGTGTTTTTTCCAATAGTTGTGCAATGGATAATGCTTCTCTGTCGCGAGGTTCTGAGGGAGACAATGTTGCAGACCTGAGCATTGTTAGTCAGACTTCCAGGGGTCCACAGATCTCAGTTCCGAAAACACTCCAATCTATTACTTGATAGTTTGACAAAATATGCACGATCATATGAATTTGAAGAAAATTTACTTCCAATCCTGTACGTAAACAAGGAAAGTTAACAAGAGAATTGAAAAAATAAAAAGATTCCTTCACTTTCATTTTTAGAAAAACACATCGATAAAAGATTGCTGTTTGAATGCTCGTTGTATAAATATATCAGTGGTGTGTGGTGCTTTGTATCTTGGGCGTACCATGGGATAAGGATTCGCAAAAACGCAATATTTCAGTATTTGTGAAGAGTAATGGACGATAAAAACCTTTTTGGTACAATGAAGGAAAGATGATCCCCATCGAAAATTGTAAAGTTTTGCTCTTTCGCACATTCAACGTTATAAACGGTGAATAGACTAAAAAAAAAAAAAGAAAGAAAGAAGAGAATTGACAGAAGAAAAAAATTGGATTGGACACAATTTTCCACTAATAAAAGTGTTTAAACCAAATTTCATTTTCCCATTAATTCTCTAATTTCTACAGTCAGGACCACATGACCTATTGTGCCCAAAAGACTTAAACTTTCTGTTGCTTTTTATTGACACTAAAGTATTTTTACGTTTTTTCATACATCTGTAGCACACAGCACATCCAAGATACAAATCATAATACTCCACTGACACACGCACTTATATATATATATATATATATATATATATATATATATATATGTGTGTGTGTGTGTGTATATATATATATATGTGTGTATATATATATATGTGTGTGTGTATATATATATATATATATATATATATGACTTATTTGAGATGATCTCCCGTCATTACACGATTAATGTATTATTTGTCCTAGACAACGTGAATAGAATAAACACTTGAAGCAGTTATGTGGGCCTTCGCATTACCGGCAGCTGTTAAGCTCTATAGAAAGAGCATCGCTACGTTGAAGCAGCTACCCTATCGGTGGCAGCTTTAATTCATGCAGCTGTCCTATTCTTAATTGTTTATTCCATTTCCAAAGCGAGGGTGAGTGATATATATATATATATATATATATATATATATATATATATATATATATATATATATATATGAATAATTGCACTGGATATATATATATATATATATATATATATATATATATATATATATATATATATGTATATATAATTCTCTAATTTCTACAATTTCTAATTGCACTGGATATATATATATATATATATATATATATATATATATATATATATATATATATATATATATATATATATATATATATATATATATATATATATATATATATATATATCCAGTGCAATTATGAGACACCAGACAAGAAATAACTAATTTCGCTTTTTTCAAAAACTTTTTTTGTAGAAAAAAAAACGAGAATATTTTTCGTTTTCCGTCCAAAATCTGTTTACTAATTTCGTCGTCATTATTCAATGGTCATCGTATTTTGGTTTTTGATTAAAACAAATAAAATAAAATCTGTTTCTATTTTACTGAGACGTTTCGTTTTTCATATATGTTTTTTTTATTTTGTTCGTTTCGTTTAACTGATTTTTTTTCCTTATTTCCAGTCCCCATTTTTCTCCTTAATTCACTTCTGCCATTTTTTTAATCAGAAAAAAAAATTTGAAAAAAAACCTTCATTGTTTTCGATCTTTTTGATAAAATTTCTGAGGGATCGATATTCTATTTCCCCAATTCTAAAAAAGAGAAAAGTTTGTAATTTAAACTTTTGTATATAGACATAAGCAAAAGCCTGAACTCCTTATTCGTTTTGAATTTACAAATTTCTTTTTGAAGACTTGATAATATCGCCCAAACCGATTTTAGTTTGGTATATACTGTGCGCTTGTACCAGAACTAATTATTCAACTAATTATCTCTAAAACAAAAAAAGAAATAGAACTTTTATTGTCAATTATTTTTAAAGAATAGATCTTTCATCTAAAATTATCTTTTGAAAATACCAGCCCAAAATTTGGGCATTGTTGGTTCGAAATGACCGTTGAGACTCCAAAAAGCACTTTTATGAAAAATAAATAAATAAATGAATAAATAAATGAAAATTTTAGATGGTGCCTAGTCGTTTACTCCTTCAACATTTCAAGGTCGTCGCCCCCAAAATGTGACCGGAAGCGTCCGGAAAAACACGCGCACAGACGAGCAAAGAGAGATGGATCTGTCGTCCACTTGGCTGGTTGTTCGGGTGGGAATAATAGCTATTTTCTATCCTTTTCGCGTATAAGAAATCAGAGAATAACACTCACTCCCCAGGAACGATTTCATATGAATATCGCTGTTTTGGTCATAAAAGCAAAGGGTGAAGGAAATAATAGCTATTTTCTGTACATTTTCATTAGAAAACAATACTTATTACCCAGGAAGAAGAAAAAATTCTAAAAAATTTGTACAGTGTCTTACATATCTAACACCATCAAAGTGTACTTTTGAGGCCATCTTGCAGGTACATGCCCGATGTTCCTTTTGGTTGTGAATGGGCCTAGCCATTTAATCCGGGAAAATCAATTTGCCACTTAAACTGCAGCAGCAGCAGCAGCAGCAGCAGCAGCAGCAGCAGCAGCAATCGGCTCATTGGGAGCCTAGCCAGGAAGATTCCTCTTCAGAATATATTACGCACATCAATGGAAACATACGGAAAGGAAACTGCCAAACTGCCCTTTTACAACAAAGCTAAAGCAGGAATCAGCCCCAGTGGCGGTCTGTTGCTAGTCGTGATATCCATCGGTTGACAGTCAATAGAATAAAAAATCAAAGGAAAAGGCTGCAGTCCCATCTTTTTTTTGATTGTTTATTCTATTTACGCTGTCTAGGCCGAGTGACTCATTCTCTACTTAACAACGGGAGATAATTTAAATTAAAGTGTCAAATAATATAACACATTCATATAACTGTATAAATATACATATTATCCCAACAAATAAACAGCTACCAGTTTTTGCAGCTGTTTTAGCATCGCTAAGTGCTTTTGAAAATGTTGACGCTGGTTCAACAAAATGGATAAAGCCAACCTCCATTGGTAATGAAATCTTCTTGAGATGTAGCACACTTGTTCTCAGCTCTTTCATTTCCACATAGTCAAATTACTACCACCATTTTGTCGGATAACCTTATATCAACACAACAAACATCTATGTGTATGTCCACATACACGCTCACATATAAATATGTGTGTGTGTTTGCGTGCATATCTTTCTATGTATAAATGCATGTCAGAGCACACCTGTATACGTATGTATATATTTGATTATTAACGAGTACACGATTGCAGTTATACATGCAAAAATAAACATATGTTTGTGTGCATCAATTATATTATCTATCACACACACACACACACACACACACATATATCTATCTATATATATATATATACATATATATATATATATATATATATATATATATATATATATATATATATATATATATATCCTCTTCCAACTCTCAAATTTGCCTATTTCCCGCACTCTCGATTTCCATTTTATAAAGTTTAGCACGAATAAGGAACACAGGGGTCAGATAAAGCCTTGGGGCCAATCCTTTTGTTCGTATCGCGTGGGTGAGGAGAATAGACATTTTGTCGACCAGTAAACATGAATTGAAATCATTTAGTTACCAGAATTTTCCAAAAAATCCTTCTCCCCCTTTTTTTTGGCCTTTTTTTTGGCCTTTTTTTTATCCCTTTTGTTATTGTCGTTGTTTATATTTCTGGTCTCTGTGCGCCGCTCTCTGTTCTGAGAAAAGTGTATTTTTTTTTCCTTTTTAATCATTATGGCTATTATCCGTTTTCTGAACACGGGCTTTTTCTCGATCCCGCGACTGAAAGTATTTTTCCCTCTTTTTTTGGAAAAAAAAAAATTCTATGATTTCATCTATTTGAGAGAAAGAAAGAATTCGTGAAGAGAGGAAAAGAAAGGAAGAGGGAGAAAAGAAGAGAAATAATTGGAGAAGAGGAGAAAGAAGGCAGAAAGGAAAGAAAGGATGAAAGAAAGAAAGAAAGAAAGAAAGAAAGAAAGAAAGAAAGAAAAAAGAAAGAAAGAAAAAAGAAAGAAAGAAAGAAAGAAAAAAGAAAGAAAGAAAAAAGAAAGAAAGAAAAAGAAAGAAAGAGGGGGAGAAAGAAAGAAAGAAAGAAAGAAAGAAAGAAAGAAAGAAAGAAAGAGGGGAAGGAAGGGAGGATTAGAAAAGAGAAGAAAGAAAGAAAGAAAGAAAGAAAAAAAGAAAGAAAGAAAGAATTCGGAGAGAGAAAGAGAGAAGCAAACAAACGAACAAAAGAGAAAGAAAAGAAGAATTTGGAAAGTGAAGAAAGAAAGAAAGAAAGAAAGAAAAAATGGCTGAACTTCGAAAGAAAAAAAATTAGATAATTGAAAATCGAGAAAAAGAAAGAGAGAGAGAGGGGGGGGAGAGAGAGAGAGATGATAAGAAAAAGTGGAGAAAGAGTGAGGAAAAAAATATGAATTCTGAGAAAGCAAAAAAGAAAGAATGAGAAAAGTGACAAAAGAAAGAAAGGAAGAAATTGTTAGAGGAGTGAAGAGAGAAAGAAAGTAAGAAATAATTTGAAAAGTGAAGAAAGGAAGATAGAAAGAAAGAAAAGAAAAGAAGAGAAAGGGGCAAACAAGGGAGAAAATCAACGAAAAAGAAAAGACGAAAATATATTTGGAAATATAAATAAAAGAAAGATTCATTCGTCTTGAGGCTAAGATAGTTTCTATGGTCAAATACTAGAATATACTTGGCTTTTCAGTTTTGGTTGGCAACCAGTCTAGGAGAAGCACAACTATGATTCTAAGCCCCCAAGGCACCCAGTTCCAATTCTTTAAATTGATGAGATCAGAGAATACTCAGGTACCATGTAACTCACTACAACCTGTCACATGCAATTTTGAGAAAGATTGATACTGACAAGTAATTCCCTTCGCCCTGAAAAATGTCTTGAATTAGAAATATTCAGCAAGGCTCCCCTTATAATTCACTTGGCCAGGAGTTAAGTAGGAAGTGAAATTTTACGTAAGATATTGCAGGTTGATATCTGCATGACTACAAGTTTCTTTAGGTCAAAATCTTTGCTAAATTTTTAAAAAGCCCAAAAACAGTGGTACAGTATCTTTATCACATGGAGTTATAATGACAGAGCATCCAGAAGAAAGCCACTTCTTAAACGTCCATATTCAGTACATAAACAAATGCTCATTCTAGACGGATCCTTTTGTCATTGGTTTCGGGACACTGACATTTTTCTTAAAAGCCTTTGTTTTCTCATTTCCCAAACAGCGACCGAGTAAGGATCTGGATTGTCTCGCCAAAAATGTATGAGAATCAGCCTAATAACTACAGTATAATATCTTCATCACATAGGTTGCTGTGAAAGAGCAGCCAGAAGAAAGCCACTTCCTAAACCAGTCATCATTCAACAGAAAAAGTGATGGGTAAGTGAGGTGGTAGAAAACACTTTTCCGGTGACTCCTGGTCTCAATGTCGGAATAGCGACTTTTAGTTTCAAACAATGACGAATCATCAATGAAAAAAGACGCTAAATTACAATAATATCTTTCTTAATCAAAATTAATTCTCGAGTATTCATGCTGAGAATTAACGGATTATTGTGTGAAGTCACGTAATCATATGAAAGTCTATGCCACGTTTCCATTTGTTCGTTGGTAGGTTGATTTCTTTCACGCTAAAGCAAACAGAAAGAGAGGGAGAGGGTAAAGCAATGTGTGTCAATACTCATACCTACTCCTACTACAACTGCTGCAACTACCACTACTGCAGTTGCTACTGATTATTCTCTAGCAGAAAAGATTCTACTAAATATAGGCATCTCTGATTTTTATGATTAATACTACTTTTGTCATATCAACAAAAAAAAAGAAACTGTTTTTCACTCATTTGTTTGCCTTGCTGTTTTAAAATATCAAAATATAGAAAACATGGAGGGTTGCTGAAAATTGACAGAAATAGACATTGTGTTCAAGGAATGCGTTTTTATTCGTATTAAATACATCCATACAAAATCATATATCTGTAGAAATAATACATACGTGAATAGTCTTGGCATTTTAAGGGGACTACGTAGTAAATGATAAACATTTTGTTTTTCTAGCCCCACTGACCTTAAGGTACTAGAATGTAGCTGAACCTGTCAGAGAGAGAGTTTCCATAAGATATTGATTTTGAATTCATATCTTATTCGATGACAGCGAAAAATTGGTGTCGATCACGCGGTACATCACGAATTAAAAGAGTTTTTTTCTTATCAAAGAAACTAGGGAACAATTAAAGCAATAACCGTCGGATCAGGGTCTGAGGTGCGACCGAGACCAAGATGAAGGAAAATACGAGTCGAAAAATCAATGATAAGAATAATAATACCAAAGGCAATTATTTTTATTGAGTGGTAATGATAATACCCGAGGCAATTAATTTTTATGAAGCTGTAACAATAATACCTAAGGCAATTATTTTTCGACATAAGTTCCATCAGCGTTTGTCTATCTTCTGTTGACGGTGGACTGCATTGAGTAAGATTCAAACCATTCGAATAACAATATTTTCCTAATATTACTTGTTCCTCTCAGCGCTTGGCTCCGTGGACGAGGATTTTGGAGAGGGTACAAAGCCTGCTGCAGGTCTGTGAGACCCACGAAAGGCAGGCAAGTTCAAACAAGACAAGGGCAGAATAACTGACGACCGGTAAGGGTTTAATTTTTTAGGCTTTGGAACTCCTCTGCACTAATGAAAATTCCCAGAAGGGGTGACTGCATACATTTCACCTACATTACACATTGAACTAAGTTAACAGAGTTTTCCAAAAAGGTATAGCATGCCAATATCAGATGGTGTTCAAGGTATACACAGGTGATTCAGTGAACAAATGAAATTAAACGTTACTTTACATTCAATATACAGTTCATTAAAAGCTATATGTCTAAGCTACAATACATCAAAATTCCAGCACTTAGGGTTTGTTTTTAATGCCTTTAGAGCAACAACGAAAAAACTTGGAACTAAAACCTATTCACTTCTTTAAAAGTATAGAATGCCAATATCAGATGATGATCTATGAGTACATAAGTTATTGAATGAACAAATGGAATTAAACATTAGTTTTCACTTAACAGTCAATTTAGAGGTCTATGTCTAACCTACAACATATTAAAGTTTCAACACTCTAGGTTTGTTTTTAAGGCTTTTAGAGCAATTACAACAAAAAGCTTGAACCTTAGACTCATTCTCTTCTTGAAAGTTATAACATGTCAATATCAGATGATGATCGAGGTATACGTAAATAATTAGATGAAATTGAACATCAGTTTATATTCAATGAATTGTTTATTTAAAGTTCTATGTCTAAGCTACAATAAATCAAAATTCTAACACTCTAGGTCTCTTTTTAATGCCTTTAGAGCAACAACGAGAAAACTTGGAACTAAAACCTATTCACTTCTATAAAATTATAGAATGCCAATATCAGATGATGATTCAGGTGTACATAACATATTGAATGAACTGATTGAATTAAGCATTAGTTTTCACGTAACAAACAGTCTATTTAGAGGTCTGTGTCTGTTTTTAAGGCCTTTAGAGCAACAACGAATAAACTTGTAACTAAAACCTATTCACTTCTATAAAAGTATAGAATGCCAATATCAGATGATGATCTATGAGTACATAAGTTATTGAATGAACAAATGGAATTAAACATTAGTTTTCACTTAACAAACTGTCTATTTAGAGATCTACGTCTATTTTTAAGGCTTTTAAAGGAACAACAACTAAAAACTTGAGTTTACACCTATTCACTTCCGGAAAGTTATAGCATACCAATATCAGATATTGATCAAGGTGTATATAGATAATTAGATGAACAAATGAAATTAAACATTAGTTTACATTCAATACAGTTTATAAAAAGCTCCGACGTATTAGAATTTTTCATCTCTAGACCTGTTTTTAAGGGTTCTAGAGAGAGAAAAGAGAACGATTCAAAGTTAAATTCATGTGATAAAAGTTAGTTGTTATCTTTGCTTCCGCTAAATGTTTAGCGGTTTATCAGTTTAGTGTTTCTGTTTGTTGCGCCCACAACGGCCTAAGTCGTAGGTCTTGTGTTGGAGTTCCCTTCTCTTAGGCAGATAGACAGATTGGTTTGAATGGTCAGTCACCTACTTGACCAATAATAAAGATATACTAAATAAGATCATAGGATCAGAGCCCGGAGTTCACGCAAATTTGAGAACTTTGACGACTGTTTGATGAGTTTGTATGGTTTGAACAGCAAAGAAGAATAGAATCTATCAGGTTTTACAGCGTTCTGCGACTGTTTTCTATGTATTCCAAAAGAGAGAAAACAGAAATATTTACTAAACTTACATCCTCTAATGCTTGAGTCATTACTCAATTCTTAAGGCCAGCAGAAGTTAGTAATCGACTTTTTAATTCATCATCATCATCATCATCATCATTAATCTTTTAGCGTCCGTCGTTGGACATAGACCTTCCCCAGGATTTGCCACACTTCCCTATCATGGGCGTCGCAGAGCCAGTACTTCCTGAATTTGTCTAGCTCGTCTCTCCATCTAATATTCTGCGGGCCTCGGTTGCGCATGTGGTCTCGGGGGATCCATGTCGTGAGTTGCAATATCCATCGATTGTCTACCATTCTTGCAACCTGGCCAGCCCAACGCCATTTGAGATTTTTTAATAGATTCTATGATGTCCCTAACTCTTGTCTTTTCTCGGATGTACTGTGCTGTCTTGTGGTCTCTCCATGTGAGGCCCAGCATAATTCTTTCATGTGCACGTTGCATGGTTCTCAATTTGCAGGGCTGTCTCTTGGTTAGGTTCCATGTTTCAGCTAAGTAACTTTTGGGAGGATGCATTGGTTATACTCCCTTCTTTTTAGGATCAATGGGATCTTCTTTGATGACAACCAAATACTTTGCGACCGCTGATTCATATTCTATTGGCATAAAATTATCCACAAAGACAGCGACTCAATCAACACGTCTGAATTAATGGATCAAGTTCCAGATGGTTAAAAAAATAATTTTAAAAAAAGAAAAAGAGCAGAGACGTTCCCCAACAGAATAAAAGGAGTCAAGTTTTAACCTTAATAGCAGTAACAAAAGTATTCGTATGTAATTTCTGGACGGCACACCACGACCAACGTTATGGATGTAACACAAAGCACAACTTGTTGTTTCTGTTGATATTAGATGGCTGAATATTTTCCGGACAAACCTCTTGTCTTGTTTGAAACTAAAACGAGTCTCTTTATTTCTCTCAAGTCTTTGCAGATTCATTATTCATCAATCAATAGATAGATATCTGCATCTTGCATAGATGAATCACCATAGCCTGTGCGTGTACCAGAACTAAAGATTTAAAAAAAATGTTGAGGATTATCTGGATAATTTTTTGTCTTATTTAAAAGTATTCAAAAAATAGATCTCTTATCTAAATTTATCTAAATAATACCAGCTGAAGATTCGGGCATTGTTGGTCCAAAATGACCGTAGAGGACCAAGAAAGCTAAGTCTATGTGTTTTTGTGCTCCTACGAACCTTGCCATTCTGTTTTGTGCACAGATTTGAAAATTGTCATCAGCACCTCACAAGAACTCATTTTTTCATTTTTGGAAAAAAATCATTTGGGGCCTTTTTGGTTCTTTATTTAAACAGTTTTATTAATAACATCAAGAATCTTCAGGATTTCGGTGTTTGTAGATATTTTCCAAACTCTAATTTAGGTGTTTCCCTAGTAGAATTTATCTTGACCATATTTATCTTCCAATGGAATTTATTTTTACATGACTTTAAATTTGGATACTACGGTTGTTCAGTTATTGACTGTGATGGCAAGTCTGTTTTATCTAATCTTTGGCCCTTTCCTCTCCTCTCCACAAGTTCCCTACTTGGTTTCTCGATACGGTGTCTCTGAAGACTGTAGATTTACAATAGTAAACGCGAAATGGGTCGCAATTGTTGGTTAGAAACCAAGAATGGATTCATTGATCAAAGCAGACGGACCTGATTCTTCTTCTTTCTGGTTGAAAGTGACAAAGAAAGAAAGATTTTTTAAAAATAAGAAAGAATGGCAAAAGAATTTAGGAAGAAAAGACTTGAAATACGAAAAAAAGGAAGAATAACAAAAACGAGACAAAAGAAAGGGAGAGAAAGATAGAATGAAAAAAAAAAAGAAAGACAAAAATTAGAAAGGAAAGACGGCAGATGAAAGAAGACAAGAAAGAAAGAAAGAAACAAACAAACAAAGAAATTGAGACAGGAAAGAAATAAACAAGCAAATAAATAAACGAAGAATGAAAGAAAGACACAAGGGAAGGAAGCAAAGCTAACAACTTAAAAGAGGGAAGAATGAAAGAAATGAAAAAAAATGATAGAAATATAAGAAGAAAGAAAGAAACAGAAGAAAGTACGAAGAAAGAGCCACAGAAAAAATGAAATAAAGACACACAAAAGAAAGAAAGAAAGAAAGGACAAACGTGAGCAAGAGAAGAAAATGAGATGAAATGATGAAATAAATTTACAAAAGGAAGAGAAACTGAAAGAAAGAATGTGACAAAGGAACAGTAAGAAAGACTGGCGAAAGAAAAATCAAAAGAAAAAACGAAAGAAAAAAGAAAGAAAACAAGAAATGGTGACTAAAAAGAAAAAGAAAGAACAGGTCTGGTTAGTCACTCAATAGAAACCGTCCCGTGACCAACGTTTTCTGTATGTCGGCAGTTTGCGTTGACATTTTCTAAATCAAAGAAAATAGCAAAGACAGAAAGGAAGATCAAACAACGGGATGAATTAAAAGTGAGACATGGTTGGTACTGAAAGAAAAAAGAAGAAGAAAACGAAAGAATGAAATGCGAAGATACTGAGAAAAAGAAAGAGTGTTATATTAGGTGAAAAAGAAAAAGATCAGAAAGTAGAATCAAATAGAAACGAAAAACAGAGAGAAGGAAGAAGAGATATATAAAGAAGGAAAGAAAGAAAGAAAGAGAGAGAGAAACCAACAAACAAAGGAACGAAGGTGAGATCTAAAAAAAAAATAAAAAAATTAAGACACCGTAAAGTATCTTAACATTCGGAAAGGAGAGAATGAAAGAAAGAAAGAAAGAAAGAAAGAGAGAGAAACGAACAAACAAAGGAACGAAGGTGAGATTAAAAAAAGAAAAAGAATGAAAACAGTGCAAAGTATCTCAACATTCAGAAAGGAGAGAATGAAACAAAGAAAGAAAGAAAGAAGAAAGAAAGAAAGAGAAACGAACAAATGAAGGAACGAAGGCGAGATTGAAGAAAAGCAAAAGAATGAAGACAGTCTAAAGTATCTTAACATTCAGAAAGAAGAGAATGAAACAAAGAAAGAATGAAACAAAGAAAGAATGAAACAAAGAAAGAAAGAAACAAAGAAAGAAAGGAAGAACTGATTTATTCATCAAAGCAGACAGACCAGGTTCTTCTTCTTTTGGTTTGCTTGTTTGATTTTTCTTCCGGTCGACCCAAGAATGAAGAAAAAAAGTTGAAATAAATGATGGAAATTGAATACGTAAAACTCAACGGCGTATTTGTTACATGACGAAAGACGATCTCCTACAGAATATTCAGAAACTGCCAACCTTGACTGTCACCAAAACAGTCAATATAGGTTCATGCAGTTTTTAAGCGAGTCTGGCTGGCTATGGAAGTATGTATGCATGTGCCGCTGGTACGGACCGCACCAATTGAGCTAGAGGGCTGAAAATTCAAGCATTTACTCCTTAATATCTCTTACTATCTGAAAATTTCCTACCCGAAACAGGTATTTAGTGGGTGTCAATTTGCAATATAAATTCATGTTAAATCGGTGCCTTAGTTTGCGACCGACAGTGTTCATGCTTGTTTTTTTTTTAATTTTTAATTTAGTCTTTTTTTAGTGATCACTGCCCAACAAAAGGCATCAGAAGTGACTAAGTCTTTGATCAACCCGGTTTTTTTTATTTAATTTTTTTTATAATTGATCACTCCCAAAGCGACATGCTGCTAACAAAAGAGACTTCGTTACGTGACGGTTTTTATTGAGTGACTACCCAGACCTGTTTTATTTTGAAATTAAGCGAGCGAATAGAGGACAATTGAATTAGTCAACTATGTGACTCTTCACACCGCTATTTCTTTATTTCTTATTAACCGTGTTTCGTGTATAGAAGTATTCTCGTATTTTTTTTTCTTTCTTAATTTCAACTTTTTTTTTTCACTTCACCTTGACATTTGTTGTCTGCAAAACCAGTCTATTGTTATTTTCTTTTTACTTATCTTAGTTCATTCTGTCTGCTCTAAAACGCTAATTTTCCTTGAAAAGATTTTACAAGAATGAAATTCGAGAAGCGGGGTTTCAAAAATTGGTTGGGGTTTTTTAAATTAGTTTTTTTCGAATCTGAGAGTCCAGTATTGACAATATTTAGTTGATTATTTTTTTTTCAAATTTTTCATCATTTTTCGAAGTCCAATTGAGATAAAGTTTGTTTTTTTTTAAATTTTCGAATAAGAGACTGACTTCAAGGATCAAAAAATTTGAAAAATCGCTTCTAAATTGTCAACTCAGCTCATGCGTACAGGTCAACTAATCTTCAATACTATTTCGGTAGTGCTTTTAATACCTGCCACTCCCTGCCATTCGCTCCCACTCTCTGCCAACCGTTAAAGGAATATTTCGATGCAAAAGCTATACCTGTCACATTTTTAATGAAGTATTTCGATGTAAAAACTATCACTACAACTTCTTGATACGATTGGTTCTCAAACGTTAATGAATCATGTTACGTGAGATGGCAGGGAGTTTGTTTATGTTTGAGAACTACACGTATTAAAAAGAATGACAGGTAGTAATAGGGATAAGTAGTACCAACCGTATTATTCTGCAGGTTTCCACTAGCGTTCAAATGTGACGCTTTCAGTAATAACATTAAGGAGAGTAGTTTAGTAGGAAGACAGGAAGAGAGAAAAAAAACTTGATTCAATAAGACAGTAGTGACAGAGGAGAGAGAAGTAAAGTTAGGTAGTTTGATAAAAAGTTAAGAAGTGGGAAGAGAAAAAAAAATTCGGTAGCTGAATACGAGGGTAGAAAAGGAGAAAATAAAGTTTGGTAGTTCAATAAAAGCTTAAGATGTGGGGAGAGAAAAAATTAGATAGCTAAATAAGAGGGTAGAAAAAGAGAAAATAAAGTTAGCTAGTTTGATGGAAGCTTAAGAAGTGAGGAGAGAAAAGAAAATTAGATAGCTAAATAAGAGGGTAAGAAAGAAAAAAATAAAGTTAGGTAGTTTAATGAAAGGTTAAGAAGTGGGGAAAGGTAAGGAGAAAATTATGTTGGTAAATGAAATGGTAGGAAAGGAGAAAATAAAGCTAGGTAGTTCACTGAGGGGGTAGGAAGATTTTCGTTTATTAAACCAATTCATGTTTATATGATACTCAGATAATCGCAAGACTGTAAGAAATCAGGAAACGAATGAGAAGATATGGACTAAGGCTGAGAGAAGATTCAGAGGCATGAGATAATGAATAATCAGTTAGTTTTCAAATGCTTCGTTTTGAAGGTTTTGCAAAAACTCAATGGTACTGACCAAATGAAATATTCAGATTTTCAATTACATGACCGACTCGTAATGCAGAGTGTTCAAAACACAAGAACCATAAGTTCAACGATGCGTCTTCCGTCCGAGACAGTAGTTGCAGGAGGAGAAGGAGATGGAAGGAGAACAAGCTTTTTTGAGTTTTTTTATTCAGTCAATACACATGCTTGTGAAGTATTACAATATGAGAAGAGACTGCAAGTATTTTAGATAAAAAGGTAAACGGACATTTTTTTCTCCCATTTTTAGCTTATTTTGGTATTTTTAGCTTTTTTTAAAGTATAAAATGGGGACCTTATATATTGTATTATGCATCATTAGGTGATGGTGAAAATATGATCGGATTATATTTTCCTTTAATGACATCACATTTTTAATGACATCGCACCTTTTAATGACATGACACCTCTCCCTTCCTTCTTACTTCGGTTGTTCAACGTAATTGGGACTGACCGACAAGATTCGTACTCAGCGAACAGACCGATCACAGAGCGTGTTGCAGAGATCTGTGGTCACATCTATAAAGTGAGCATTGTAACTTTAAAAATGGTGAAAATATGCAAGCGAAAGTTCATCATGCTTTCATTGGAATCTAAAATTTTAAAAAATGGCACTTTGGGCCCTTATCATGCGCAGTCACTACATATTATTTGTTAGTACGTTTGTTTGTGTTCCTACTCCGCCAAAACTACAAAGCTGATCGACCTAATATTCTATATATAGACTTGAGAGAGATCAACTTGGAACATAAGCTATGGGGGAGTTTAAAGAATAAAGAATTTAAAGAATAAAAAAAACTATTGCAGTTTGTAACATTTCATTGAATACACGCCTTTTCTTGAAATAACAAAAACAAAAAAAACATTTAATGCGTAATTCCGGAAAGGAAAATGTATTTTGATATAATTATACGTCGAAAAAAAAATACCGACAAAAGCAGTTTTCCAGAAAGAAAAACTCGTTTCAATATTTTCTCACTTTTTTTTTAAAGAAAATATACATTTCTCCACAAAAAAAAACGGAGGCCTTTAAACTAATTATTATTATCTTAAATTACTACTTTTCGTTCAAAATTGTTTGGATTAATATCATTTGCAATATCTATTTCCGTAAAAATTATACGAAATAACTTGATAAAAATCATTTTCTTTTCAGCAGAAATCTATTCTATTTAGTGCCGAGCAAGAGGGCACAGCAATGCAAACTTCTCACATGAATTTTGGAATTTGTAGGTATAGATTATAATTGTCTATTTCTCTTTATGTTTTCATGACTATTCAAAATGTAAAATTTGCTATTTCATACATCAGGTGTCATGATATGATGTTAGTGTTGAGGAAAAGAAAGAAGAGAAATGGAGAGGGACTAAGTATTAGCACCGTATCAGGTTGTCTGTATACGTATTAGAGAACTCTAATAGAGTGACCGACACAAAACAGAACAAACGTTGAAATAAGATCTGCACATTGAGGCAAAGAGAGCTTTGAAATTGGTGGGATTCTCACGCTCTGTTAGAACAGTTGATCTTCCGTCCCAGAGAGAAAGAGAAAGAAAGAGAAAGCGTGTGTGCGTATTAAGGTTAATACGATGTGCATAGTAGAAGCAACAGTTTGGTGTTGAGCTTTATTTCTCGCCTACCTGGATAGGATGCTAAATTAACGCAGTATTGAAAGTCACACAAAATATTTCTAAGTATGAATCAAGTCTGATGTTTCGCTGGCGAATTAATTGAAACAATAATATTGCTATTTATTTGAGAAATATTTTAAAAATGGACAACACCAGGTATTTCTGCTAATATATATATATATATATATATATATATATATATATATATATATATATATATATATATCCGAATTTCTTTTTACAAAACACAAAAAAAACAAAATAACACGAATTATCTGATCAGATCAACATTCTTATCAGAAATCGTCAGCCGAAACTGTCACTAAAACATTCAAAATATTTTTTTTTTTTAAAGAGTTGTTTTTTTTCGAATTTTTCAAGAGTTTTTAGTGGGGGATTCAATTTATAATGTACGTTAATGATTAATTGCAGGATTAGTTTGCCACGTTTGCTGTTAAAATGCATAGGGTGGGGTTGACATCCGGGCAGGTCGCACTCCATCTTACAACTTCATTGTTCGGACTGGAAGGTTTTTTGTAAGTAGGCTCCGTCGTATATGATCATACTGTGGGAAACCGTCCCAAAAATCTCCGTTTACGGAGCCAAGCAATTCATATATATATATATATATATATATATATATATGTATATATATATATATATATATATATATATATATATATATAGAGAGAGAGAGAGAGAGAGAGAGAGAGACAGAAAGAGAGAGAGATGGCTAGATGGCAAGACATTCAAGTAGATAGATATGAAGATACTGAGATAGAAAGAGAGGGGAGAGAGATGAGGATACTGGTAGATTATAGATATAGATAAACAGACTGGGATAGATAGATAGATAGATAGATAGATAGATAGATGGACAGAGACATTATCCCAGGTAGATAGATAGATGAATATATAGATCGATACATAGATAGGTAGATAGATAGATAGATAGATAGATAGGTAGGTAGGAAGGAGCACCCCAAAATATGCCAAATAAAAACCGGCATAAAACGTGTCAAAATGAAGGAAAACAGAGAATGAATATTAAAAGCGAAAACAAAAGAAAGAAACAAAGAAAGATTGAGAGAAAGGAAGTAGAAAACAAAGTGATTGAGGCGAGCAGGAAGCTTGAATGAACGAACCTGAAGAATTTGGTTCCTTAGAAGAAGCGACCGCCGACAAAAGACGAAGAGGAACAAATCAGCAGAATTGAAGAGGCCACAAAAAATTAACGCCGGAATTCGATGGCGCAAAGCGAGCTGGGGAGGGGGCACACGGAGGCTGGGGATGTACGTGATAGCAAACACCTTGGTAACGTAGTGTTCCGGCGTTTAACAAGTAAACATGTTTGTGTCATTTCTTAGGCAATTATATTCATGTAAGGAAAAAATATGTCAATATCGATTTTTTTTCAGGGTTGGGGAGGGCGGTTTTTGACGAGGTGAAAATTGTTTGGAGTCGGTGATAATAGAAAAGGTGAAGAAGGTGGCGGGGGGGAGCATTTTAGAATTTTTTTTCGTTGGTGGGGGGGAGTAAAAGTGGAGGGAAGGGTTGGAGATAAAAAAAGGGGGGGATAAAGTGGAAAGAAATAAAGAAGGAAAGAAACAAACAGAGAAACGAAAAGAAAGAAGGGAAGGGAGAAACAAAGAAAGAAAGAAAGAAGGAAGGAAGGAGAGAAAGAACGGAAGGAAGAAAGAAAATAAAAGAATGGACTGTGAAGTGGAAAAGAAATAAGAGGAAAATGAGAAGAAAAAGTCTGAAAGAATGAATGAAAAAATGGAAGAAGGAAAGAAGGAGGTAGAAAAGAACCCAATGAAGAAAGAGTAGGAATGAAGAAAATCTCGTACAACAGTAACAAAAATGAAACCGGTCTATTCAGCTACTCAATAGTAACCGTGACCAATGTCTTTTTGGCAGCATGCCGTATTGGGGTGATCAATCTAAACATTGGTAGGAAGGCTGATCAATGGATAAGTTACCTCTCTGACCTTATGTCGGGCAGTAATCACTAAAAACCCCCAGTTTTTTAAAAAAAAGCAAGTTGACAGAACTAGAGACCATTTTAGATATACTTACATTGCAAACTACCCTCTCCCATAAAAACTCGTTTAGAAGGCATTTGGAAAGACAAGGAAACATTTTTCGTTGATATAATAAGGAGCAGATGTCTAAAATTTCAGCCTTATAGCTCCATCGTAGCAGCTTATGTGTATAATAGAGAGCTGGCCCACAAGCCAACCAACCTGAAAAAATGAAGAAAAAAAACTATGTTCTCAATCTTGGTTGGTGGTTTCTCACGGTGAAAGGTATCTGGAAATTCGGCAAGAATTAAAGAATGAAAAAATGTGAAGAAGAGAGGAAAGAAAGAAAGAAAAAAAGAATGAAAGAAATACCAGGTAGTACAAAGTAGAAATAAAGGAAAATGCAGATAATAGGAAAGAAATTGAAAAATGTGAAGGATGACAAATGAATAAAAAAGAAGAAAAAATGAAAGAGGGTCCTAGCGAAACAAAAGGGTAAGAAATATTGACGAAAGAAAGGCAAGTAAAGAAGAAGAGAAAAAAATAAGAAAGAAAGAAAGAAAGAAAGAAAGAAAGAAAGAAAGAAAGAAAGAAAGAAAGAAAGAAAGAAAGAAGGAAATAAAGAAAGAAAGAAAGGAAGGAAGAAAGAAAGGAAGAAAGGAAAAAAGAGAGGAACGAACGACGGAGTGAATATAAGAGGAGGTAGTTTAGGGAGAAAGAAAGAGACAGAGGGGGTAGGAATAAAAAGGATGAAAGTTTGGGCAGAAGGAAAGAGGAGGAGAAAATGGAAAATGAAAGGAAGAAAGAAATGGGAATGAAGGGACGAAAGAAGCAAAGAACGGAAGAATGTGAGAAAGAAAATAAATGGTGAAAGAAAGAGATAAAAAAGGAAGGAAAAAATAAATAGAGAAACGAAAAAAGAAAGAGGGGAGAGTTTAAAAGAAAGAAAGAAATGAAAAAAGAAATGAAAGAAAAAATGAAAGAAAGAAATAATTCTTCAGTGTATGTAAAAGGCGAATGACTAAGTATACATCATGCAATGAAATTAATAGGCAAGGTTGAATTTACCGACAAAGAATGAAAGAAATCATTCGTAAAGTAAATAAGACGTCTACAAGATTAAGGAATTAGAAGGTAGTTGAATTGGAATGAGGAATGGAAAGAGAAAGGAAGATTTGAAGAAGGAAGGATCGAACGAATGAAGGTAGAAGAGAAAGAAGAAAGGATTGATGAGATGAAGGTACCTAAATATCTGACGAGAGGTCGGATAAATAAAAAGCTGGGTTAATTTCGTAGAATTAAAGGGGAGGTTAAATTGTCCATTAAATGAGAGAAAAAGTAAAAATGGCGGTTTACTGTAAGCAAGAATTAAAAGCGATAGAGGGCGTATATGAATCGGCTCTCATAAGAAATTGAAGAAGTGGAGGTAAAAAAAAGATTGTCTCCAGATCGAGAAAAGAAGAAGAAAGGGGAGAAAAAGGAAAGGAGGGAAAAAGGAGATAGGGTAATAAAAAGAAAGAAAATCAGGAGCATGAGAAAGAATGAAAAAAGAATGAAATTATAAATGAAACATGAGATTGTGAGGAGAAGGAAAACGAACAACAAACGAAAAAAGAAACAAAGAGAATTGGGTTATGAAAAAAGAAAAAAAAGATAGATGGATATAAAAATTGGCGAAAGAAAGTGAAAGAGGGTGAAAAGGGAGAGGAAAAGAAAGATGAGAATAGATATTGGCAAAAGAAAGAAAAAAACAAAGTGAAAAAGGAACAAGAAAAAGGAAAGAAAGGAAGAAAAACGAGAGTTTCAACTTCAACGAAAGTAACGAAGGAGAAAATGAAAAAAAGAATGGAATGAAAGACAAAGGAGATATAAAAAAAGAAGAGATGGCAAGAATTGAGGGTAAGAAAAATGGAGAGAGATGAGAAAAATGGGACAGAAAATTCTCAACAAAAGATGAAAACATTTTGGAAAAAAGGGGGATCGATCGTCTGTAACGGCATCTGAAGAAAGAGACAAAAAAAAAAATAGAGACAGGTAATTAGAAAGAAAGACAGAAATAAAAAAGAATTGAAAGGGAATGAAAACTAAGATAGAACGGGAAAGAGAGAAAGATAGAATTGAAGGAAAAAGAAAGAAGGGAAAGTAATAAGAAACAATTGAACAAAGAAAGAAAGGAAAATGAATGGAATAAAAATGCTTTAAAGAAAGAAAGGAAAGGAAATATGGAAGGGACGAAAATGCAACAAAGACAGAAAGAAACAAATGAATAACGGAAGAAAGGCAGAAAGAAAAGAAAAGAAAAAGAAAAGATGCGACAAAGAGTGATATAAGAAAACAAAGTAAGATGATAAAAAAGATAATAAACAGATTTGAAAAAAGGCAATGGATGAAAAACAAAAGAGAAAGATCGTCTGCAATTCCATCTGAAGAAAGTGATCTGAAAAGATGGAGAAAAATAAACAAACAATGAAGTAAACGTTTGTTTGTTTCTTTCTTTTTTGTTTTGTTTTTTGTTTTGTTTTGTTTTCATTCTTTGCTCGGGGCAATTTGTGTTTTTATTTTCTTGAGCGATTTTTGCTTCCGTGCTTTTTTTGTTTTTTTTTTTGAAGACTTTCATTCCTTTCTTTCTTTCCATTTTTTCTTTGTTCTTATTCTTTTTTTTTCTTTTATGTCAATTTTTTTCTTCTTCACATTCATTTGTATCTTTTTCTTCGTCAATCGTGTCGGTCCGGGCAAATTGAAAGGTACCAGATTCAGTGCTAAAGATTAAAGGACTCTAATGAACTCTAAATTTGGGAATCGGCCCAGAGATGACAACGGTGCACCAGACTTTGAGAGTTTGAGAGGTTTCGGAGAGAGAAGGGGACATGCAGGGAAGAACAGAGAAGAAAATAGTAAGCAAGAGAAACAGAGAGATATAAAAAGAGGGTAATAAAGAAAGAAAGAAAGAAAAAAGAAGAAACAAAGGAAAAGGAAGAAAAAAGAATGAAAACAGGACAGAAATAAAAGAATAAAAGAGAAAGAGGAGAGAGGGAGGGAGAGATATAGGGAGGTGGAGATATAGGGAGGGGAAGATGGTGGAGAGAGATAGACAATAGAATAAAGGGTGAGAAGGGAGCATTGAAGGAGAAGAGAGGAGAAAAAGAGAGTGAAGATGAAGGAGATAGGCAGAAAAGAAAGGAGAGATTGATGACTCATCTATGAATGCGTGAGAGGGGTGGAATAATGATGATGATGATGATGATGATGATAGTAATAATAATAATAATAATAATAATGATGATAATAATAATAATGATGATGATAATGATAATAATAAGTAAAAAGAAGAAAAATCTTAGATAGGAAAATGAATGACTTAAACCTGAATACACCGATAACGGCCCCAGACTGAGTGCGATCTGATTTGTTTAGATACATAGATGGCTGCATATGAACAGACATATATATATATATATATATATATATATATATATATATAGTGAGTGAGAGTGAGTGAGAATGAGAGAGATAGACGGACAGACATATGGTCATCTTGCTCTGATGGGACAGTCCGTCTGGATTCCCAAATCCCAGAGTATCAAGTTTGTTTCATTTATAGAACAGCTGGTTTGTGCCCATTGTTGTATTTCCCATCGTCATATAAAATTGCCTTTCATGCAAGACAAAAAAAGTTGCCTGATCATCTCTAAAACTTGAAAGAAACGAGCGCAACTCTTTAGCAGGTACAGACCCGACCTTCCTCACAATGGTGAGAGGCAAACATTGAAAGTTCTCATATGAATATAAATTCAGCTCAAAACAGTCAGACAGAATCTACACTAGTAAATTGATTTTGTCAACTCTTTCATTCGAAAAACAAACGATTACGGTCACAGCAAAGATGAAGCAATTATCCTTCACCCTGAAAGAGCTCTTTCAGAATGAATGATTGGAATCGGTGTAAATCGAAGGGTTAATAGAATAAAACAACCCCGGCTGCATCTGCGTTTAACTCCATCCCTGTTTCTATTCTGACTGAAGATGATGACCGTAACTTTTATATTTCATATACAATAGATGAAAAAAATATAAAAACATACATTTTTTAGTATAAATATTTTTATTCATTAGAATGGAATAAGCTCGTACGTATTTGTAACATAAACTTACATAGATGTGAAAAACTTGTTAGTTTGGCATAGTCAGTAAGAGAGCCGCCTGTCGATCACTTGGTCATGTTTTCAAATCACTATTAGGAAGAGTACATTTTACACATCAGTTTGCTTCAATTTGACGGGACAGACAAACAATGATGATTTTATTCCCGTAAATTAGCTGAGGATTGTTTTCATTGTTGTTGTTACAGGGGTGGGGACAAAGTCGTCTCGAGTTGGACTGGAGTTTAGCAAAAAAAAATATCCCGTTTGTTTCCGCTATCAATGAGAGGAAAATCATAAATTCAGACAGTCCTATTGTCAGTCATCCAATCCCTATAAGTTACTGAAGAATCAATTATATTGATATTAGGTTATCCCGAAAGTAATTACATTTCATGCAAATATACATAAGTTTTTAACGTATTTAAAACTAGAATAATTTTAAAAAATCATCCATGAGGAATGATTTTGCTGTCTTGATCGTTGGAACCCACAGTTACATATGAACCCGAAAAAACAATCATTAACTGAAAACGTGTTTAATTGAAGTAGGCTTCAAATGATTGGACGTCCAACAATGTCGTTTATGCCTGGCTTTCAAAAAAGCGATGTTCCTGGAGCCAATAAGTTCTCAAAGAGAAAAAAAAGCTTAGTGTGTCGTCTTTAAAGGGTCACTTTCTTCTGGACGTTCATAGCCTTAGAGAATCCCATCTTTTCACTGGAACATCTGGCACCAACTCAGAACTGCGCATAAGTAGCTGATCCTTAGTCAAATGCTTAGCTAATGTTCCAGGCAGTTTCTGTCGCCTTCGCTAATGAAAGAATCACTACGTCCAGCCTGTGGTTCAGCTGACACTGCATAAAAGTAACAGTGTCCCGTAGTAATAGCAATTGACGCTGCTTCTGTTGGCAGTTCTCTCTGGTTACCTTATTTACGTTTACAGTTTCAGTTGCTTTCCTCCAAGTTTCGAATTTGGAAAAGATTAAATGGAATGCCGTTGTTGCCCATTTCGTTTATGTTTTAATAACTCTAACCTTTAAAGAGAGGTGGATTAGAAAGTTACAACTTGGAAATTAAGGACTACTCTCTAGAACGACATTAAGCCCTGAGTTTTCGTAAACTGTGCTGTTAAATTCTTTTGGTTTCCTCACCTCTCTGACGACCCATTATATCCATCTCTACTTCAGGAGGGAAAATAGATGGAGCAGTCAGAATGTTCTCAAATTTTTATATGGAACCTAACTCATCTACGTCACATCAATGAAATAAAATAAAAACGAACTAAAAAAAGGGCATTTCATCAAATGAACATCAGATGAACAATAGGATTTTGTCGACTAAGATGGGGGAAAAAAGAAAAAGAAGAAGAAGAAGACAAAAAGAAAAGAAGGCCTAAAATAAAAAAGAAGTGAAGAAAAGAAGAAGAAGAAGAAGGAGAAGAAGACGAAAAGAAGTAAAGGAGATAAAGGAGAAGGGTACAGAAGAAAGAGAAAAAAGGGAAGAAGGAAAACAAAGAGAAGAAGATGAACAATAACAATAAGGAGAAGATGGGAAAGAAGCAAGAAGGAGAAGGAGGAAAATAAGAAGAAGAAGACCGGGAAGAATGTAGAGAAAGAGGAAGGAACAGAGAAAAACTAAACATTTAAATAAAGGAAAGACAAAAATTTCAAAAAAAGATACGAAAACTGAAGTAGAAGAGGAAGAAAGACAAAAAGAAAAAGAAAAAAGAAGCAAAGAAAAAAGAAAGAGAGATATGTAAATAGAACGAAAATACAAAAGTCAATGAGATAGAAAGAAGGAAATAAATAAAGGAAGAAAGAAAGAAAGAAAGGAAAAATACAAAAAAATCAAATGATTTCCTTGGTGAGAAGGAAGTGAAAAAATAAAAAAAGAATTGCCTTGTGCAAGCGCGCGTGGGTGTTCGGGGCGGTAGAATTCACTGGATGGTTTTCTCTGTCAAATAAAGATAAGGCTCGAATGAAGAAATATCACAGCTGGTGTCACGTGGTTAGAGAAGACAGGGAAAAAAGGTTTAGTTTTAGATTAGTTCATGTTTTCTTATGTCTTATAATAAGGAGCAAATGCTCGTTTACAGCCCTCTAGCTCCAATGAAAAACACAATGTTTTCCTGTGTCTATCATCATCATCATCATCATCATCATTCTTTTATCGTCCATCGTTGGGCTTTCCCCAGGATTCGCCAAACCTCTCTATCCTGAGCGTCGAGGAGCCAATACTTTCTGAACCAGTCCAGTTCGTTTTCGTCATCTCATATTCTGCCGGTCTTAGTTTTGCATTTGATCTCGAAGCCAGTACTTTCAGAATTTATCTAGCTCGTCACGCCATCTCACCTTCTGTCAGCCTCAGCCGATCTCTGGGGATTCATGTTGTGAGCCGTGATGTCCATCAGTTGTCTGTCATTCTTGCAACCTGACCAGCCCATCACCATTTGAATTCCTTAATGGATTCTATGATGTCTTGGACTCTGTTCCCCCCCCCCTAATACACTGCACTATCTTGTGATCTCTCCATGTGAGATTGACCATGATTCTCTCATGCGCACATTGCATGGTTCTCAGTTTGAAGGTCAGTTTCTTGGTTAGGATCCACGTTTCAGCTCCATAGGTGACGATCGGGAGGGTACATTGGTTGTGAAGAAGTGGTAGTAAGGGTAGTATGAAGGAAGAAAAGACAAATTTGGTTAGTCCCTCAATAGAGACCGTCACGTGACTAACATTTTTTTTGGCAGCATGTTGTTGAAGTTGATCAATTAAAAGATTGGAAAAATCAGCAATCAATGAATTAGTTACTCTTCTTACTTTTTGTTAGGTCATGACCGTTAAAAAAAGTCAAAGAATTCTCATAAACAATCACACACGAAAACAAGAGGCTCAATTTAGCATGAACTCACATTGCAAATTGAATCCCCACCAAAAATTTATTTAGTGGGAGATTAAAAAAAACTGCCTTTTTCCTAAATATAAGAAGGAGTAAGTGATAAAAATTTTATCACACTGGTCTGCTGGTGTGATGGTTAGCACGCCTGCCTTACACGAAGTAGGATCTGGATTCGATTTCCAGTATCAAGCGAAGAGTGTGAAAAACCCCTCGTTAGGATAAATTAATTCCCCTGGGCACTCAGCATCTGATTGAGTGCACCATAAGCTGAGTAGCAAAAACATAGGAATGGAGTTGTACCCTTTCCTCTTCAAAAGGATGGTAACAAATTAAAAGATTAACCTTCGGGTCACTTCCATCTACCAGTGCAGAATTTGAGCACCATTGACAAGGCCTGTACACATAATACATGTGTTGCCAAAGTTGCCTGAACGCCAAAGAAGAAATCTTTTCACCTTTCCACTTTTATGAGTTGTGCAGTCAATTTCTTTTTAGTTCGTTCGCTGTATGTTGAGCGATGGGCATAGTTGGTAACGGTGTGGACAACAGAATCGGCAATCCGGGATCAAACTCTGGTCAGCTCTGTTTAAGTTTGCTTCGCACTAATGCCCTTGGAAAACACATAAATCCATTTCTTATCCTCTGTCCCAGCTAAATAGCTAGTTTGTGCTCTTTAACCTTGGGAAGACAGCCAGTCTAGGAGATGGACAACAATGATTCTAAAATAAGAGAATGGAGTCCTCCTTCTGGCAGCTCCTGCACCCATGCTGACACCACAAATATTGCAATCAGCTTCCTTCTGGACTATTCCAGAATAGCCAGGAGGGAGATTCTGATGACTGGTCATCACAAGATCTCCATACGCTTCGCCCAGGCATGCACCCTGAAGGGGACGTTCCATTGTCTGTAGAGAAAAAACGAAGACGAATAGTATTAGTTGTTTTGAATCTTAAAAAATCCTTTTTTTTTTATCTCAATGGTGGAATTGTAAATATTTCACCCTAAAAAGAGGAACTCAAAGACATATGTCAAGAATGTGACACACATTGAACCATAAATTTCGAGTCATTTGAGGTGAATCAAAGAAAACAGTGAAGGTAATTCGGCAGCGTGTATGGTCTCGAGTGTGATACCATTAAGATTAAATAGGAAGCCCTGAAAGCACCTCCCGATATCAGCAGACTTTTTTGATGATTCTTATTAGTCTGATAAGATGCAGCGTCTGCTCAAACTTGGAACCTTCTCTCTCTCTCTCTCTCTCTCTCTCTCTCTCTCTCTCTCTCTCTATCTCTCTCTCTCTGTCTCTCTGTCTCTCTGCAAGTCACACAGTTACTTTGCACCTACTACGAGGAACTCTTCCGATGAATATTCGTTTACAAGGACGAAGCAATATATATATATATATATATATATATTGTTTGGAACTCTATATGAAATGATTCACCACCATCCCTGTTATTTGACAGAGAATGTGTCTCTTTGCGTAGACAGCGTGAAGAGGGGGTTACTCCAGAAGCCTTACTCTCTATGGTATGACTGCCATTGAGAACTCTTCAAAGGAATCTTTGTTCGTTGAGCCAAGTCATCATCATATATATATATATATATATATATATATATATATATATATATATATATATACGCAGTAGTCAAATTTTCTCTAATGGTTTATTTTCTTCACACTGATTAGGCCAAATGATACATTCTCTATGCAATAACAGGAGGTCATTTCAAACAGCTCTCCAACGATATAACGCATTTATAATTATTCTGTCCGATTATATATCCATTTCCAATTACATATATGTATATAGCAGGGTTCCAAAATTTTTAAAAAATCCTTTTCAAAGGTCTGCTGAAGTACTGATACCAATTTTCAAGTCTGTAGACAAGCCAGTATGGCCAGGAGCACTGGAACACAAAATTGAACACCCAAACAAGCACACAAACATACGCATATATAAAGAAGGATAAAACATTTTACCAACTCTGATGGCTACGGTCATTTAACAGTGATTAAAGTTGAAGTTTCAATCATAGTTCTGTATTACCTTGTCTTTTGGTTTAGTTGAGGACAACAAGATTATGAAAACCCTGAAAGCCATAACACCGGTATCTGAATTAAAGCAGGGAAATACAGTACCTTGATTAAATATCGTCTAAAGAAATGGTTCGCTAGTTTTATTTAAAAGAATGACTTTGACCACAAAGCCGGTGCGAAACCGTAAGAAGTTTTGATAAAAGGTAGGATTATAATTCGGAAGAAAATATTTTTTATGATTTTTTTTCTCTTCAATAATAAGTTTATTCAGGTTGAATTTGAAAATACACACTGAATGAAACCACAGAAGATCCAACTTGCAAAATAAAGGCGATTTTGAAAAGGCCGTTCAAAAGGGTTGGAAATTTTTTATCAGGTAATTCGAAGAAAGAATCTGAAAAGAACTTTCATATAAAAAAATTATGGCGAAAGAGAATATAGTTTAATCCTTTTTACTCCGAAATAGTGGGTATAATATTTTGAAGTCTTGCAAAGATTTTCTATTGATAGTGATTGATTTCAAGGATCAGGAACCTAATCCGATGTTAAAGATTTTTGGTATCCAGTTTTGTTCCAATTTCTCCCTCTTTTTTTCACAGCTCTGTTATCGTCTGCTTAGGGAAAAAGATACGTCATTCCAACCGGCGCCAATGAAAAGTGTTTCGAGTGATGATTTCCCAGTCAAGCAGGCCTTCACAAGAAAAACAACAACAATATAACTCGCCATTACAGCCAATAAATAAAGGAAAAACTGTAACATCAAAAAAATGAAATCATGTAAAAAAAATCCCTCTGATGAATAAATATTGTCAGATTATATGATAAAGAATACTAATGATATCACTGGCGTTTTTCACAGGAAAAAAATCTAAGTTAGAGTAAAAAAAAAATCTAGAGAGTTCTAGATTCTGGAGTAAGCCCCCCGACCCCCAATGGTCATGAAGCTTTTTTTCCTAAAATCAAAAAAAAAAAAAAAACATTTTCAAAAAGGGGCCTAGTGGAGTACCGATGCTAATTTTAAAATCTATTGACAAAATGGTGGAGCAAGTAGTAGTGGAACACACAAGCAAATTAATAACACGTTAGAATAAGGCTCCAAAGAGGACAAGAAACTTTTTTTTCCCAAAAAATCAAAAAGAAGTATTTTTAGAAGGGGGTGCTGGTGCCAATTTTCAAGTCTATAGACAAAACGGTATGGCTAGGAGCACTGGAACTACAAAACAAGCAAATATGAACACACAACCGTCTACCATCTTTGATGGCTACGGTTGTTCGACGAAGTAAAACTGATAAGATAATGGGAGTGGAAATACTCACTGTATAAAGCAACACTAATTAGATGGAGTAAAACTAGCGATAAAATAACAATATTTGGTGCCACACAACCCATTCATTTTTCCCACTTTGTGGTTCAACAATATTTCTTTATTCTTTCTCTTAATTGAAAAGCATATATGTATATATACCATTGATTCATTTATTTACAGTGTTTTGAAAACCAAAAAGATACATTATGAAGCTCTCTCGGATGTTTTTTATCACATAAACATATATATATGTGTGTGTGTGTGCGTGTGTGTGTGTGTGTGTGTGTGTGCGTATGCACATATATATATATATATATATATATATATATATATATATATATATGTGTGTGTGTGTGAATGTGATTGTGTGTGTATATATGTATATGTATATCTGTAAATATACATAGATATATAATCATCAATGAACGCATGTATTCTTACATATATATTAATAACACCTAATTATATATCGGAAAAATCAATAATGATATAGAGATATATAGATAGATAGATAGACAGATAGATTGATAGATAGATAGAGAGAGAGATGGACAGATATATTGGTATAGATGTGTACATATATGTCGTATACATACTTTGAAGCATATATGTAAATACATGTAGATATACATGTTTATTCTTCTCTCTCTCCCATTCTCTATACACACACACACATACACACACACAAATATATGCATACATACATATATACCAATGTACGTATATGTGTGTGTGTGTGTGTGTGTAATATATATATATATATATATATATATATATATATATATGAAATAGTACTGATATTTATGGGAATAATTCTGCGATAATGAACAAGGCGAATATCCTCGCAGGATTATATTATCTGTTCTGTATGGGATCAAAGACAAAACATAAAAGGGCAGCAAGAAGTGTAAGTAATACGTGACGGCGGATCAAAGAGATCTCGTAATGGACGAGATAATCCCGCGTGACCTTACGAGAGTTTGCAAAGTGCGCAACGAGAGACGCTGTCAACGCTGACAGCTCATCATTTATTGTTTTTTATTTGCTTTCATACACAACAAACTTCAAAGTCAGACCATAGATGCGCCGGTTATTTGTTTTGTTTTTTTCTTGTGTGAAGATCATGCAATGGCAGTGATGTCAACTTCATTTTCAAGCTTTTATCTAAAATCATGAGTGAGAAAACATTTCGAAACACCTGGAAACATCTAGATTCTCCAGATATAAGTTTAAAATCTGAATTAGATGTGACTTTATGAATTAGTTTATTCGAAAGTAATATTTGAACTATCACAATGAATTTAATAGAATTAACAAGAAATATGATTTAATCTATCAAGATGAGCCATATTCATTATACTTGGATTGTTTACATTCAATGAGTGTAGTAAAGGCTGCTTAAAACATCGTGTTATTATGCGCAGGTGAACTACTTTAATTAGGCTAAATAAAACAAGCGATTGTATGAATCATTTTATGAACGTTTCTGTGATTCCTTGCAGTGACGACCAAACTGCATTCTGATTGGTTTATATTGGCAAGTCTCCTCATCTAACTAGAGCTGAGATTAGTTGATTTGAACTCAGCTAAATCATTTGACTAAGTTTGATCATGATACCATTTTCTCTTCTCGTGTAAGCAGAATGATTTTGTAAGGTTTGATAAGGAGCTCATTGATAGCAAGAGTTTTTCCACTCTAAGCAGAGCTAGGGAGATTCTCCAGTGGTCAGAATTCTTGGCATTTTCCGTTATGGCTGCGATTTTTTCTGGCCAATATTCTGAGTAATTATACCTTTAATCATAAAGAGTCTTCGCCATGACTCAGCTCTATAATTCACAAATCAAATGTCACTTCAATCTTCAACATTTATTTTATCATTTGTTTTCGTTCTTTCTTTGATTTATCAAAAATATTACTTATATTCATCATCTCCATTATCACCATCAGTCTGTCAGCACCCAACGTTGGACATAGACCTTTCCCAGGATTCGCCAGAACTCTCTATCACGGGAATCGCGGAGCCAGTACTTTCTGAATTTATCTAGCAAGTCACGCCATCTTACCTTCTGTCAGCCACAGCCTCGTAGCCGATCTCTGGGGATCCACATTGTGAGTCGTGATGTCCAGCAGTTATCTGCCATTCTTGCAACATGTTCAGTCCATTGCCATTTGGGTTTTCTAACAGTTTCTTTTATATCCCAGACTCCTGTCTCTCCTCTAATACAAATTAGATACAAATGTTATTTACCTTATCAAGAATCATCAAAATAGCATTTTCTGACAACTTCTACATTTGGATAACAGACATCTAAATTGGCAACACTGAACGACGGATGTAGCCACGCTTTGATGTGTCATACTGTCTGTCAGTCAGTGACAGTTAATGATGCTAGAGATTCTAGTGCATCTAAAAGATTTTTTTCTTTCCTTCTCTCTCTCTTTCTATTACTGTCACTCACATTACCTTCTCCGTCCCTTTCTCTCCTTCTCTTTTCCCTCCAATTTGTTTTCTCTTCTTTTTCACTCTTTGTACTCCCTGCATTTTTCTCTCGTCCAGTTTGCTTCTCTTTCACTCTCTCCTCTCTGCAATTTCCCGGGTCTTTCACCTCTGTTTCTTTCTTTCTGTATCCCTCCTCTCTGCTTCTTTGGTTTTTTCTCTTTTTCTTGTTCTCTCTAGGCACCTCGCATCTTTCTCACTTTACACTCACTTCCCCCCTCTCTCTGCTTCTTCTCTTTTTTTCCTTTCTCTCCTCTCTCTTTCTCATTCTCCTCCTCCCCATTCTTTTCCTTCCTCTTCCTCTCCTACCACATCTCTCTCTACCAGTCAGAGGTTGTTTCGAGATTCTATGTGTACTTATTAGAGATTTGCCAGTTTAGCTGGGTTTTTGAATTTGCAAGTCCATCTCTATTACACGCTTTTCGGTCGTTTAGTCGGCTGGTCTGTTGGTCGGTCACATCTATGCCAAATGAAAGAAACAGGGAGGAAGAGCTTTGACGTCATCAAAAAGTATGATGTCATAAAAAGAACCGATCAATTTTTCACTGGTTTCTATTGATGTAATAAAATGTCCGAGATCCGCATTTCTCTATTCTAAAAAAGCCAAAGTGGCTAGAAAAAACTGCCAAAAATGGCCATTCATGATTTTTATGGAAAACAATACTTAAAACTATATTTACACGTCACAATAATTCTCAAGTATGAGAATCAATCGACTCAAAAAAGTACTTTTTTCTTTCTATTCTTTCTTCCTTTTCCCCCTCCTCCTCCTCCAACTACTACCACTCCTTTTGCCAATAAATCATGTAAAAATTCGGACGATGTTTTTTTATTATCTTTGATGTGATGATCATTTTTGTTTTGGACATATTAACGGGGATTAACTTGAAAAATTACGTGGAAACAAATAGTTTTCAATATCATTATTATTTTTTTTATTACAGAGACGATTTTTGATGAAGGTTGTCAAATGCTGTCAAAAACTATATTTACAACATCACGGGTTCATTTTTTATGCTCTTTTCAATGCTACATTCTTAGATTAGTATTTTGGTTCGTTATTTTTATTTGCAGCTAACCGTAAATGGGGCATTAGACTGCGGAAGGGTTACAAATAATCACTTTTCTCTGTAATTTATAGTTTCTAAATTAACAGTATATTTCGTATAAAACCCGTCTGGTATCACAGCGAATTCGTAATAGTGGCATCTTCGGGTGGCGTAATAACGTTAGTCTATAGTATTAGATTGTCATGCTTGGTAAAGCCTGTTCAACTTTCAAGGTCGACAACATTTCATTAATCCTAAGGGAAAGGGTATATAACCAATGCATCCTCCCGATAGTTACCCATGGAGCCGAAACATGGGACCGAATCAAAAGATTGACACTCAAGCTGAAAACTAAGCAACGAGCACAAGAAAGAATCATCCGAAACCTCACAGGGAGAGTTCACCAAACAGCATAGTACATTAGACAAAAGACAGGAGTCAGAGATATCATAGAAGCCATTAGGAAACTCAAATGGCAATGGGCTAATCATGTTGCCAGAATGGTTAACAACTTCTGAACATCACGACTCGGAAGGAGGATCCCAAGAGATCATATGCGAAAATGCGACCTTCAAAATTTGAGATGGCATGACGAAATATGCTAATTCGGAAGTATTAGCTCCGCGATGCCCACGATAGAGCGGTGTGGCACTATAAGGCTGCTGCTACTGCTGCTGCTGCTGTTTCTGCTGCTGCTGCTGCTGCTGCTGCTGATGGAATGTCGTTTTTTACATCATGGGAATTTGAAAGAAGTGGAAGATGTACGAATGTACATGTATTTTTCCCAAATTCTCCATGAATAGATACAGGGTCGGTTAGCTACTCAGTAAAAGCAATCACATGACCAACCAGCATACTGTGTAAGGGTTAATCAACCTAAAATTCGAATAAGGGGTCACTAATGAATGTTACCGCTCTCGCCTTTTGTTGGAACAAACTATTGACCAATCTAGCATAAGCTTACATTGTAGATTGACCCTCCATGAAAGAAAAAAAATGCTTTCCCTAGACGTAATAAAGAATAAATATTTACATTGTCAACCCTCTAGCTCCATTGTTACGATCTGTACTCATGATACACACACACACACACATACACACACACACATACACACACACATATATATATATATATATATATATATATAAATATATATATATATATATATATATATATATATATATATATATATATATATATATATATATATATATATATACGTCCATAAATACATAGCCATCCAGTCAGACTTGTTTAAACCCGGAGAACCATATTTTGATAGTTTTGATGACTGTTTTTGCTGTCTAATAAGATTATCATTACTTGGAAGTTTCTGAACCGTTAACAACAATGGTGTCCGTCCAAGGAGTTTGGCTGATTTTCAAGCATGACTTCGAATAATGACACAATGATTCTGAACGTTAGTACGGTGCAAATCGTTCAACAAAGGTGCAATAGGTTTACATCCGGAAACATGAATACAAATGAATCACGAGGTAGGCCAAAATCTGTTTTCTTCTGACGGAGATTTATTCGACAGCAGTGCCCATTGACCCAGGGACAACGCTTTTGGCACTTTCCGGAAAGTTCAGGACTTCAATGCTCCTTGATAGTACCAGGTCCCACAAATCTCAGTTAACAGGGTCTAAGCTTAGAGAATTGGGATATGTAGACCTGTAGTAGTCTCAATGTTTACCTGACATTTCTCCTACAGAGTATCATCTTTTCAAGCATTTTCAACTTCAAATCTCTTATAAAAGATCCAATAATGAGGAAACCATAATATTTCCTTTATTGAATCATTATCATCAGTCATTTTGACGTCCTTCGTTGGACATATATCTTCCCCAGGATCTGCCACAATTCTTCATCATAGACGTCATGGAGCCAGTATTTTCTGAATTCGTCTAGTTCATCTCCCCATCCTGTATTCTGTTGGCCTCGGTTTCGCATGTGATCTCTGGGGATTCATCTTGTGAGTCGTGATGTCTATCGGTCGTCCGTCATTCTTGCAACAGACCTAAAAAATGAGAAACTATACAGTCAGTGTTGACATTAAAGTATCACCTTGCATTTCTATTAGATGAGGTATTGTCAACCATTAATCAGATAAGACTGCTTAGGTAAAAGTTATCGGTGATTGGGGTGTAGAAGAGAGGAGAGTGCTTACTGCCTCTATAAAGCCACACTACGAAACAAACACTATTTTTCATTTTTGGCCTCTTTTCATAAAGGCAAAAAAGAGTCGTAAAGCAAACTACCTAAAAGCAAGGGATATCTGAATCGAACCCTTGAATCTATAAATCCACTTGGAATTGCTTGAAATGGACAGTGGAACCCTTCAACGTACAGCATGAAAAATAGTGGAACTCTTCTCTGAATTGAATCTTTAAAATTCTTCAAATAGCTAAAAAGAAATAATTTCATTCAGAACTTATCCGTTTTGGACTTTGCAGTCTACTTTCTTTTGTATGAATTTAAGAGCCAAAATTGAATTTATTCGACTCACAAATATATTCAACTCTAGCGTTCGACTCACAAATATGTTTAACTCTAGCGACTAAATTCAGCTTGAGATCACACTACCATCCCTGTAAAGTGAGAAACAGTCAAGAATACGGGAGCCCGCTGGGGTGAGGAACAAATGTGGCATATGAACGCCCCGTCCTGATCATATTGGAGAATAGAAAGTTGAAAAACCTTATAGTCAATAAAGAAAGGTGCAGTACAATTGTTCTATGTAACCTCCACTTATACAAAAGGCATTTATTATTCGTCGTGCTGACTCCGTAGTGTCACTCCTGGATCGAGTTATAGGTCTCTGTCAACGGTCAAGTTCACCATATGACTTCTGGATCACACAGTGGGCTAGTATCGCTTACACTACAAATGGTAGCGACTGCAGCACATTCTCTACGGGTGGAATGTGTATCGTTTAACAAGGTTACCACTAAGATATGTTCCGAACAGACCCTTTTGCTTCCCACATGGAAATATGAACTTTTGCCCCAACCCACGGAAATATATGCTTTTGCCCTCAACCGCCACCCCAGGAATTGTGGCAGTGGACGCCCATGGTCTGACAGTGTGGTCCGGGGTGGATTACTTGAATGCAACCAGTCTGTCTTTAATTACATCAATAAACGAAATCGTCGGGTTGGCAGAATAGATAGGCAAAGTGTCAAAGCTTATCATTCTCCTTGCGTGAGATAGGGTTTCTCTTGCGTGAGAAAATGTCTACCTTTCTAAAGATAACCTAATCACCCTAACTCGATCTCTACCTCAGAGGTCCCCAATCATTGGGCCACGGAACAGTACTGGGCCATAAAGCATGTGCTATCGGGCTGTGGGGAAACGATGTACACGCACACTTTGATTGGTGCGGTTAATTAGTTAAAAAATGTCCCTTACTGTTCAGAATCGCACTGTTCAAGGACTTGATAATAATTGATATAGTGTTTTTATAGATATAATTGATGAGTGTTTTTTTTTCCAGTTTATATATTAATTTGTACCTTAACCATACTATTTCACAACGTGCCCTGAACTAATTACAATACTTATGGTATTCCAGTGATTCCACGCTATTTCTATTGTAAAATAAGAACCATAAGTTCAAAGATGCGTCTACCATCCTGACGTCCACATCTATGATTCTTGACTTCAAAGGGATTCTCAACGAAGTTGTTCCAGCATTTGTTGTTGTTGTTGTAGTAGCAGAGTGGGAAGGAGGGAGAGGAAGGCGAGGATGGTTCAATCTGAAAGAAATTGAAATTGAAGCAAATGTACAACTTTTATCAATAATTTTTCTAAAGTCATAGAGTATGGTCGTTTTTTTATAAGTTGGCTCCAAGTGGGTACATATATAACATTTGAAAAGATTAGCCGATTTTAGCCACTTTTGCAGGTCATTTTAATTATCAATAACAAACAAGACTTGGCAACACATATTCAAATCTGGTCTCAAAATAAAATGTCTGCCGTTCTTAGAACTACCATCCTACGTCTCATTTTGAAATTTCTGTCGTTCTTATAATTGCCGACTTACGTCACATCAGAAAATAAACGTTCCGTTGGAACGCGTGTATCGTTAAATCGTACCGTTAGAACGAGTATCTATACAACGAGAGTTTACTGTATTTCTAAACAACCTTTTATGTGGATAATATTCCGCTCTTACTCCACACCTCATCCTCCACACCTTCCCTTCCCTCCCCGCTCTGAACGATTATCTCCAGTTCTGGGTCGCCTCGCACACGAACTACTCCTCCCGCCCATTTTTCTCGCCTTCTCTCTGGCCGTAGCACTGACCAGGCAGAGATATAATCCATTTTATCGGCGAGACCCGTCAATGTCACAGTCGCTCGCTAATAGGGAGTTGTCCCTTTCGTTATCACCTTCTTCGCTTACCGGTAACTTGGCGTTAGATTAGAGCGTTTGCAAATCTTGATTTTGTATTTGCAGGACGAATACAAGACTTCCATTGCTAAGAACGTTTGGGAGCAGGTGGGGGGGACTTTTGGGAGCAGGATGTTTGCACGGGAGAGGGAAGTAGGGAAGTGGGGGCATTAAACAGGTATAACTGGAAAGAGAAGATAGAGCTAGAGGGCTCAAAACTTGAGCTTTTATTCCTTATTATAACAGACATGGCAAGCCTTTGGCTGAGCAAGCTCAACCTTCAAAAATGAGAAGATTCCATTGATCTATGAAAATAGGGTGTATAACCAATGCATCCTCCCAATAGTAACTTATGGAGCTGAAACATGGAACCTAACCAAGAGATAGATCCGCAAATTGAGAACCATGCAACGTGCACATGAAAGAATTATGCTGGGCCTCACATGGAGAGACCACAAGACAGCACAGTACATCCGGGAAAAGACAAGAGTCAGGAATATTACAGAACCCATTGAAAATCTCAAATGGCAGTGGGCTGGCCATGTTGCAAGAATGGCGGAAAATCGATGGACATCACAACTCACGACATGGATCCCCCGAGATCACATGCAAAACCGAGGCCAACAGAATATTTGATGGAGAAACGAACTAGACAAATTCAGGAAATACTGGCTCCGCAACGCCCACGATAGAGAAGAGTGGCGAATCCTGGGGAAGGTCTATGTTCAATGATGGACATTAAAAGACTGGTGATGATGATGATGATGATGATGATAGACACAGAAAAACATCGTGATTTTCATTGGAGCTAGAGGGCTGTAAACTTGAGCATTTGCTCCTTATTATAATGGACATAGGAAAACGTTGTTAGTGTTTTTTCATTTTGAACGAAGCAGAGATCTACTCAAAGAACTTATTTGACGAGAGAGCCAACACAATTTGCAGTTTCTTCAAACAAAGTTGCTGTAGAGATTGAGCTGAAATTTTGTACTGGATAATAAGGGACCAAAGCGCAACTTCTGCATAGAAACTATGAAAAGAATCCCTTACGCTGGCTAAGACTTCACCAGTCAGAAAATTGATCCTCACCATTTCAAGTGCAGAGACTCTAATACAGCTTAAACTAATTACGCTAAAATGTATGAATTTACAGAGATGATAAAAAATATCACCTTTAAAATGAATTCTTGCTAATTGATTATGCGAGCTGCGATACTACCACAAGGTGAAGCCTAGTTTTAATCCACCACTATACTAGTTTTTGGTGGGAGTTATTTTCCAATGTAAGTTTATGCTGAATTGGTCCCTTAGTTTGAGTCTGGCAGCATCAACGTGAGTGGAAAATCGCTCAAAATCCATTATGTGTTAGGGCTATCCATCTCAATTTAATATGCTGAGGTGTGGAATGAGCTTGGCTACGGGGTAGGAAATTATGGTCACCGACACAATTTAATAGGATCTGAACAAAACGAAGTCGCTGGGGGAAGATTCGTGAGGAAGACACATGGGAAGTAAAAACGTACAGTATTGACAGGAACAAGGTAATCCCTGAACAGAAAAGTCTTTACTGGTACAAAATATTTGACTCGCTGAAATTAGCAGATATGATTAAACTAAGTTCGTTTAACCAAGTTCTTAAATCTGTAGTTGTCCCCCGTCCTAACTATCTAGGGAGGAGAGAGTATGACTCTCGATGAATAATTAACGGAAACTCCTAAGAGTGGGAGGGTTGGGCTTTTTTTTCTTAATTGATAAGAGGGAAGAGGTTGTAATTATGCCCATAAGAGTATTGTCGCTAAAAACTGGATAAAAATCCTCATGTCTTACCTCGTTCTAATTCACTTCCTTCTCTTCGCTCTCATAACCAATATTCTCTCTAATTTCCAGAATGCGCTTAAAAATCTTAAACATTTCTATTCTCTTATTCTTTCCATCGGACATTCGTTTGTTCCTTGGTTCTCGTGGTCTTAATGTCTCGTTGAGTCTCGTTAATTAGGATCATAACGTTGGTTACAGACCCTGGCGACGATAATAGACGAGATTTTTCGAGATTGTTCTCTGGTCGACAACAGCGCCACCCTCAAGGACTCTAGAAATGCTTGTCTATCAATATAAACCTTTTTTTTTTTCTTTTTTTAAAATCTAACTGCCAGTTCTGTGGCGGTCAGAGCGGCTTGGAGCGATTAAAGAGAAAAGAAAACGCCAGATCTGATACTGTTTCGTAAATAATGCTGTTGAAAAGTTGTTGTTTTTGTCAGAGGCGATGATAGCAAGACCGATAAAAAATGGCGGTAAGAGAAGTTACAAACCAGACGCTAGGGTTCATTATGTGTATTCTTTGATGTTCCGGAATAGACTATACAAGAAGAAGAAGAAGAAGAAGAAGAAGAAGAAGAAGAAGAAGAAGAAGAAGAAGAAGAAGAAGTAGATGATGAAGAAGAAGAAGAAGATGATGATGATGATGATGATGATGATGAAGAAAAAAAAAGATGATGATGAAGAAGAAGAAGAAAAAAGAAGAAGAAGAAGAAGAAGAAGAAGAAGGAGGAATGAATCTTTCTTCCAAGAAAACGGATTTCGACAAAAAAAAAAAAAGGAAAGATACGAGATGAAAGCAAATGAGAGAGGAAAATGTGAAACATCAAAAACTGCGCACACATGCACACATACATATACCCCCACTGACATGCACACATACAGGAATGCGTACACAGGAGCAAACACATACACTCATCTGCACACGCATGCATGCACACAAACACACGCAATCATATACCCAAATACACACATAAGCACGCAAACATATGCAGAGTCATGCGCACACACATATACATGCACTTTGTGTGCACACTCAAACACACGCATATACACACACACCAATACGTGCAAACACATATGGACATACACACATGCACACACGGACACTTGCACAAAAACTCACCTATGAATGCAAACACATTCATGTACACATTCATACTCTTACATGACACATGCACACACGCGGAAAATGCACACAGACACATACAAACACACTCGCGCATATACACACACTTTGCGAGTAAACGCCTGCGCGAATAAATAAAACACACACAGAAATAGTTACAAACACATTCAATCACACTAACACACGCGCACACGCACACACACACATACGATCATACATACTTACATAAAACAAAGTAAGAAGAAACAAAATCCTCCGCTTGTAAAAATGACGGGAATTCCAGCTCCTCTGTCGAGCGATGGCGATTAAGGAAGGTTATCAAATTGTCCGACAAAATTATTTCAATCTAACGCTCCATAAAACAGTCTAAAAACAATGGAAAATATAAGAATAACAAACAGCCAGTGTATTTGATTGCACATTCCCCGTTAACACCACCCGACAGGTACCTAATGGGCATGCTCAAGCTATCATTCTGGTATATCATTCTAATGTCGTAGTTTCGAAACTTGTCAGTGCCTAATGCACATGCTCGAGCTATCATTCAAGTATATCATTCTAATGCTGTTGTTTCAAAACTTGGGTCTGCGGACCCCTGGAAGGGGACCGTCAAATGATGTTTGGGGGTCCACGGCAATGATTCCTCTGAACCTGATATCGCGAATATTCTAACAGAAATAACAATATCATCCACCGTACGGTAATCAAAATACCTAATTATTGTATACAGACCTGTACTAGATATTAAAATTCGAATAAAGGGCATTTTTATTTTAGATCATTATCTTATCTAAAAAGTAGGAGCTCACCAGAAAAGTTCCTTGATAAAAGGGATCCTTGAGTTGTCAAAGTTTCGAAACCATTGTTCTTATGAGGTAAGATTGGTACTAATGCCCGTGTGAAAGGCATGGATCCGACTCCTGCTATGAGTAAAATTGCGTATGGTGAGATGAGTGACGTCATGGCGGATGATTGTCACCTCTTAGTCTATTTTCACTAGTCGCAAAAACATCGAAGAGTCCCGAGACAAGGAGGGACTTGCGTAATGTGAAGCCTGGGCAGAGACGGTGGTTGCCGTAGTCAGCGCAAGAGCACAATACAATATCGAGAGGCCGACTATATGTCATACTAAGACAGGAGGTGCGATTGGCGCAGTCGGTAACGGCGCAGACAATGAAATCTGTGATGTAGTTCCAAACCCCGGTTGGGGTTGCTTATATTCACTTGGCGCTGATTTATGGAAGTTGGTCCAAGTTGTAGAGTTAGGCTCCTTACTAATTCAATGTTGCGAAGAAAAGAGAAAATTATTAAAGAAAAGACCAAATTCGGTTTGGACACTATTATCCGCTGATAGAGTCTAATCCTATTTTCTATTAATTCTCTGATTTCTACAATCGGAACCACCTTCTCAACATTGTGCCAGAAAACCTTCAACTGTCGATTGCTTCTTATAGACGCTAAAATATTTCACGTTTTTGATCACGGCACATCCAAGTTATAAAGCATCATACGCTACTGGCAATAAGACTACAAGAAATAAAGATTCAAGCAGAAATCGATATCGAAGAGATTGGTAGAAGGTATCACAAGAGCAAGAGGGACGTCATTTTCTGATGATGACGTTGCGAGATCTCACTGACCAAAACTATAAAAACTAACACCTTTTCTCGAAAAAGCGAAAAATGGTGTAAAGTGAACTTTCAGAAAACGATGACTTCCTATATTTGAATTCTATTTGTCGATTTCTTTAGAAAATAACCTGTTTCAGTGGAAGAGTTCATTGTTTCAAATGGTTGGTAGGGTATATTTTTATCTGCAAACCTGTTACCTTCAAGTGGAAGAGTCCATGGTTACGGACAGAGAACCAGAATCACACTGTTGATTACTTATTTTCCTGTTCGGAGAGAAATCACATATTTGTCAACCACAATCGTTATTTTCAAAATCTTTAAAACCACATCTGGTACTTACGAGCCTTCGCTGCATTAGGACACACTTCAGAAATGTTTCTCTTTGCCTGCAAAGCAGATCTGTTCTTTAGGGATTCATACAGTAAGCAATAGCAAAATACATTGCTCTTAAAAGCTTTTATCCTCTATGGGGTTAAGCTTTACTAGATAATATAAACAATACACTGCCGGATAGAAGAGATGATGAACAAAATCCAGACGTCGTTTCGAACCAGATAAGCTGGGTCTTACCTTGGTTGACTTATGATTAATAGCAGAGAAATATGCAATTACTTTCCGAACACGAAAATACGTTTTTTCTTTTCGAACACCCCAATAGAATAATTTGCATCAACTGTGGTGGTTGAAGTAGTCACATATGTCCCAAAAGAACCTTCTGAAACCCCGTCTTCCATTTGGCTTTGTGTCAGACTAAGCTAAATCAATGATTTCTATTAACTGTTCATGTTCATACGAATTCTCATTTGGTTGTTGTCTACAACCTGATAATCAAAACTTTCTTGTCATTTGTTTTCTAGATGATAAGTAACCGGTTACTTATTATACAAGTTCACTTTACGCTTCATTTTGATTATATGTACATTCATCTATTTATCTGTATATTTATTTATCTATAAGAAAAAATTGCTACTATGGACATTCCCGAAAACAATTAACATTGAGAATACGTATTCAACATTGGGATATACATAAATTCAAGTTATAAGAGAATATGGAACTTCATAAAATTCGCAGAAAAGCGAAGGCCCCCAAACTGTTTGTTCTTATCCTGCTGATTCACTGTTGATATCTGCATTATTGTTTCTCAACGGGGACGATTGACATATCCTTGAGAAATAGATATTTAATCTGACTGATTAATTAATAGAGATAAAACAGTTATTCAAGCTCTTTAGCTCAATGAGGTAAGCGATACAACGATAAAGCAGCTAGCTTTTCGACAGTTGGTTGGATTCTCGTAGCATCCCTGTTTTCATTAATCTTTTATTGTTTATACCATTTAAACTGTGTTGGCCAAATGACACAAACTCTGTGTTATAACGGGATATCATTTCAAATTATATAACGCATTATATATGTAGTCTCCGAAATGTTTACATAGTAAACAAGTGATGATCCTGACAAGAAAGAAATTACACATTGTACCATGATAAACAAAGAATATTTAAAACGGAGAGAAAAAACTGAAGAAAATTGCATAAATTGCATTGACAGATATTGGGAAATAAGTGACTGAAGTTAGACAAAGAATTGAAAAAGTTTTTTCAATATTTAATGTCTAAAGCTATAAGCTTTCAAATATATATATATATATATATATATATATATATATATATATAGATAGATAGATAGATAGATAGATAGATAGATGGATAGATAGATAGATTCAGAGACCCAAGAGGAAGGATAACACTTTTAGATACTCTACAAAACATAGAAATAAGATGTGTATCTCCTTCATGAAATTATTTGACATGAAAATTAAAACAGCAAAAAAGGTAATACGTGAAGAGAAAGGAATAAGTGAAAAACAATGCCGAAAGGGTCAGCTTTTTGCATCTCTTTTCAGTTGTGAGAGCGAGGAAAGCCGTAACTCTCTGGGAAAAGAAACCACAAAAAGACGAATAATTCTGAATCACACAATGGCTGCCTATTGAATCAACATGGCAGCAGCTGTTTCGTAAATACGAACGACAAGGACTCGTTAGATTTTATAATAGATGAATATTGTCCACATATGGTAGATTGTCAAGGAATGGTAAAACACTCGAAGGAAACAGGGACGTATATGCAGCCTTTCCATCCATATCTTACTTGATGTTGAGATGGACACACACAAACGAACATGTATCATATATATATATATATATATATATATATATATATATTTATAAATTCATATATGTATCTATACGTACATATATATGTCATATGTATGTATGCACACGTATACATGTACATACATATGCATCGAAAAGTACGCACACAAACGCACATGCATTCAATATGCATGTGTATATATAAACATACACACACATATATATGTATATATATACATATATATATATATATATATATCAATATGGACACACACAAACGCGTCAGATATACACAAATATACATATATATACATTCATATATATATATATATATATATATATATATATATATACACGTATATAAATATCATATATATATTTTTACTCACATGAATATACATATGTATATATGCACGTCTTTTTATCTGAATTTCTGAGATATCGAATTATATATACTATATATATCTGTGTTTGTGTGTGTCTGTGAATGTGTGTGTGTGCGTGTGCATGTGTGTGTGCCCGTGTGTGTTTGCATTTGTTTGGGGGTTATTTCTAATTACACACGTTCCGAACTGCATTTATTGAGAGGAGTGAAACCTACTTCAGATTTGTTAGCCACAGCTGATGAATCGTGGATTCATTCTTTGTTCAGTAATTAAAATAACTCATTAGTAATATCTTTTTTCCTTTAAACGTTTGCCGTTAACACAGTGAAAGGACTCTTTCCATCGATGTGGCTATTCATCAGAAACATGCATATTTTACATCCGTAATGCTCTTGCACATACACACTCACTAAAATCGAAAAGAACCAAGAATTGCATCAAGAGACAAGTTTCATCAATCATTTTTCTTTAAATTTTGACCAGTTTTCACCTGCATCTTAATTTCAATTGTTTTGTTTTTTGTTCTTTCTTATATAACTTTCAATTCAGGTCCTTGGTTCTATTGCAACGAATACAAGCACGTTAGGAAGTATAAAGTAAGACGTCGGTGAGAATCGAACGCTCACCATCCTTGCCACAGAAAGTCTACTTTACGCCAAGCTTCTTTTAAAGGTTATATCTTTAAAAAAAAACCCAAAACAACTGGAATTAAGATGGAGGTAAAGTAATCAAAATCCAATGAAAATGAAGTGTTACAATACTTCAGACAATGATAATAAAATTTCAACTACTTTCACAAAAAATGACGTTTGCAGCAAATGTAATCGTAATTGCATTTATATGATTACTCATGTTCATTGATTAGCAATGTGTGTCTGTACTCTGTCACACCAAGGGACGCAACTGGTAGAATAAAATAGAATTTCATGTTTTGATGACGAAGTAAAAATGCTGAAATTAAATACCAGGGATAAAAATGTAAAACAAACAAGAACAACAATCAGAAGAAATCCGTCTGTGGTCAACAGAACAATATTTTCCTAACTCATTGTTATCGACCAGCCCCATCAACCAAAGGTGGTGAATGGTTCCTTCTTTCTTTAACAGCGCTCCTGACCATACGTTGTCTCTACAGTTGAAAATTGGCATTGTTACTTCACTACACCTTTTCTAAAAATGTTTCGGTGTTTTAAAAAAATCTTTTTTGGCCTTTTTGGGCCTTATTCTAACGGGTTTATTAATAACATCTACATTTTGGAGAATCTAAATATTTTTGGATATTTTTTACTCCGTTATTTATCTTTTCCAATGGAAAAAATGTCATAAATAGAATTTATTCTGACCTTATTTATTTTTCGATCGGAGTTTTTGACATAACTTCAAATTTTGACACTACAGTTGTCTAATTTTTTTTACGGTAATGGCGAGTTTTGCTTATATTTTGTTTAATTCAAAAGTCATTGTTCCTGAGCTATGGCAGCTTTAATAATAGATCCACGCCATTTCAATCACGTTTTGATATCATATATATACATTCTGTACCCGCTTACGTCTGTCTATGCGGTATCTCCAAAAATTCTCAATTAATTTCAATTTGTCGAAAGATAATGATAAAAAAAGAAGAGATCGAATTTCGGCGAGGATCCAGGAATTTTTGTTCCATCGGGAAATATTTTGCGTTGATTTTTTCAATTCATCCCTGCATCGACTCTGGTCTCTCCACACAATATATCTAAAAGTTTTCAATCGATTTCAATTTAATTTGTCGGAAAAGTAATCCACCTCGTAAGACAGAAATAACTAAATTTGGGAGTGAATCCAGAAATTCGTTTTTGTTAGAGAGGTATGTTTTCCGTTTTGATATTTCATATATGTCAGTATTCGCTCACGTTTGCCAGCAAGATATATCTAAAAGTTCTCAATTAACTTCAATAAAAATTTGTGGAAAAGTGGACCACAAGATAAAGAAGAGAGTGGTCAAATTTACAGGGAAGATCCAGGAATTTCTGTTTCATTGGGAGATAATTATAAGCTTATTGGCTGTTTTTTAAGGTTTGAAATATTGCATAGCAATCGTTGCAGGGGAACAATCTGTTCAGTCATTCAATACACCCAAACATTCAATACACCCAAAAGCTCAAACATCCAAACGTTCTATAAACCCAAAAGTTCAATACATTCAAAAGTTCAATACATTCAAAAGTTCAATACACCCAAACCTTCAATACACCTAATAGTTCAATACACCCAAAAGTTCAATACACCTAAACGTTCAATAAACCCAAACGTCCAATACACCCAAAAGTTCAATACACATAAAAGTTCAATACACCGAAGAGTTCTATACACCCAAAAGTTCAATACACCCAAATGTTCAATACACCCGAACGTCCAATACACCCAAAAGTTCAAACATCCAAAAGTTCAATACACCCGAAAGTTTAATCCACCCAAAAGTTCAATACACCAAAGAGTTCAATACACCCAAACGTTTAATACACCCAAAAGTTCAATACACGCAAAAGTTCAATACACCCAAACGTTCAATGCACCCAAAAGTTCAGTACACCCAAAAGTTCAATACACCCAAAAGTTGAATTCACCCAAAAGTATCACTCGGCCAAGATTTATGATTTTAATCACTTACTGTGAAATTTTGACCAAATTTTGCACCGATTGCCTGAACTAATCGTACGAGAAACGATATGACCCACGTGATTTGGTGTTTGAGGCGCAGAATCGAAGTGATTGTCTCATCGATGGTGTGAATCCCCAACCTTTCGAATCATATGACAATCAAAGGTCTAACCCTAACCAAGCTCCAAGACCCTTTCAAATTTCAGGACGTGGGGGTGGGGAGATCAAAAGAAGAAAAAAAAGATCAAAAGGCTGGAAACGATTTCATCCCTTTGTAATTTTTATGTTCATCAACGATGAACGTGATTGGAGACAGGAAACAAAAAAGGAAGAAAAGGCCTGGTTAATCTCTTATTAGAGTATGCCATGTTGGGGGTGATTAGTTTTTATTTTTTTCAAATCGGAAAAAGGGGGTGATATATGAATAAGTTACTTCTCCAGTCTTTTATCGAATGGTGATCACTAAAATATGTCAAAATTTTATTTTTTTCAAAAAAACACAAGCTAAGGGACCAATGTAGCATAAACTTACATTATAAATGGACCTCCCTCCCCGACAATAATCTATTTTGTGAGAATTTTTTTTTTAAATCAAAAAGAAGATCGTTGTCGGGGCCAGGGCGATTCGTTAAGGAAAATGATTTTTTTTTTTGTTGTCATAAAACGTTTTTGTTAAAATCACACCCTTTTACATCGGTATAGAGGGGAAATGGTACATTTTCACGATCTTTCATCAAAGATAATTATACATTAATTCACATGTCTTTATGGTTAACTTTTTAGAAACCATCAACCAAAACTGTCATCACCATCATCCTCATCAGTCTTTTATCGTCTGTCGTTGGACATAAACTTTCCCTGCTTTTCGCCACATCTCTCTATCGTGAACGTTACGGAGCCAATACTTTCTGAACCTATCCAGTTTGTCTAGCCATCTCGTATTCTGTCGGCCTCGGTTAGGGATGTGATCTCTGGGGCTCCATGTTGTGAGTCGTGATGTCCATCGGTTGTCTTTCATTCTTGCAACATAGCTGCCCATTGCCATTCGAGTTTTATAATAGTTTCTATGATGTCTCGGACTCCCGTTTTGTCCATGGGAGGTCGAGCATGATCCCCTATTGCACATGTTGCATGCTACTAGAAATATCTATGAAATGTCAGATCAAACGCAGTGATAATCATTACAATGAAAGCACAATCATTCTAAACTTTTTGCTTCATCTTATATTCATATTTTATAACAGATGAAGTATTGCTCTCTTGTAGGAGCCATTTGCTATGGGAAATGATCATTGCAAGTGTAAAGGTGTTTGTCAGTCTCGTATGAGGCAGCTTCCATTGGAGTATAAACGACCGGTGACGAATTTCCGGTTTTTATGACCAACTCCCCTTTAAAGGTCTTTGAAAATATTTTTCCCGAAAAATTTTGATTTAAGTAACTAACCCCCACCCCTGCCAACCCATTGGTTGGTACGAAAAAAATTGCTTGGGCGGCACCTATGCTCAGGTACTTCCTACAGCGTGATAGACAAACACGTAAACTCATAGACACTTTCACTTGTGTATCCAATATATATATATATATATATATATATATATATATGATAATTAAATAATTTTGTTATCAACAGACAGCTGTTTCGTTGTATTACAACTCTTCAGTGTGGCTATAGACTATCCATTACCACGAGGTAAGATCGAAACCTTCGCTTCAAACCTAGAGTCTGGCATCTTATCTCTGTCCGACGCAAATATGAATTGCATTACATTATTTTGAAACCTTATTTGAAATGCTCTCTCATTATTACATGGTGAATATATCATGATACAAATACTTATAGATTGTATTACATTATTTTGAAACCATTTGAAATGATCTGCCGTTATCACACAATGTTAGTATCTTTTGGCCTAGACAAGGTAAATAGTATAAATAATTAAAGAAAATCTAACTGTTGCAGGAGTCGAACCTGCGACCGATAGGGTTGCTGTTTCAACATAATGTTGCTCTTATTATACATATACATATATATGTGTGTGTGTGTGCGTGTGTGCGTGTATATATATGAACTCTTTGTTTTATTTATATATATATATATATATATATATATATATATATGTATATCTATATCTATCTATCTATATATATATATATATATATATATATACACACACATATATATATATATATATATGTATATATACATATATATATATATGTGCATATATATATATATATATATATATATATATATATATATATATGCTTTTGGTTAAAGTGATTGATTTATGTCTACCTAAAAGTAGATATCTCAATGTTCCTCGTGCACATGCAAACGTTTCTGAAGACAAACCACTTTTAGTTAAATCTATCCCTCAATCATGAACGCTCATAACAATTTTGCCTTTACGAAGAAAAATGAATACAAAACACACATGAACGAAAAGTGACTCTGAGCAAAAAACAAAATAATATACATAAACAAAATGACCCAAAAAATGAAGCATAAAAAATGATGCACCTAAAAAAAATCACCACCAAGACCCCCACCCCTTAAAAACATGCAACGTATCTATATTTTGTCTGACAGAATAGGGATATTTTATTTGTACTAGCCTTTACCCGTAAAGAAGGACGGTGTTGTTTATGTATGAATCGGCATTAAGGAGCCTAAATCTATTCTACCAGCTAATTTTTTCTTTATAATTCAAGAACCCTTTTTTTCGAGGTTTTTTTTTTTCAAAGTCTCAATTCAACCCAAGTTGTCCTGATGTGTGACCAGACATAAAGTCTTCATCATCAGTCTTCTATTGTCAGTCAGGATCCATCAGATCTTTCCATCATGGATGTTGCGGAGCTAATACTTTCTGGACATGTCTAGTTCGTTTCTTCATCTTGTATTCTGCCGGCCTAAATTTCGCATGTGATCTCTGAGGATCCATGACGAGTGTCATGCCACAAAGGCTTGAGAGTTATCAATACTCAAATCAACAGATGTAATTTGCATAGATGAGTATTATTTGTTTAGATGATATGAATTCATGCAAATGATTTTCGGTAGAAATCTATTAAAATTAGGGAGGAAGGGAGGGATTGTCATTGGTCAGGAATTAAGCAAAACGTTACAGATAGAATATTACAATACTCATATACCTGCACATCTGATGAATGAATCACCAAATATCTTTTATCTAAGAGAAATAAATCTTCTATCTAAAATTTCCTAAAAAAAAAAATGCCAGAACAAAATTCTACGTGGCGTCTAGTGGTATACTCATGCAAATTTTCGAGGTTTCAGCTCCAAAAATCTGACCAGGAAACACACACACTCGCATACATGAGCAAAGAGAGAATAATCTATGGGCCATTTGGGTGGGCGGGCCATTTGTTAGGCTACGGTGATTCAATAGCATATATATATATATATATATATATATATATATATATATATATATATATATACATATATATATATATATATACATATATATATATATATATATATATATATATATATATATATACATATATATATATATATATATACATACATATATATATATATATACAAAATATATATATATATATATATATATATATATATACATATATATGCATATATATGCATATATATGCATATATATATATATATATATATATATATATATATGTGTCTTTGGGTGTGTTGATGTGTGAGTGTGGGTGTGCACTTTTCGGTTATAGTTTTTGATTTATGCCTGCCTAAGAATAGATATATCCATGTACAAATAGACACTTGCGTAACATTTTTGGATTCAAGAATAAAAAGGAATAAAAAAGATATCGCATAAAACAAAAATGACCTCTCGAATGAAAAAGGCATAAACCAATGCATTCAATACAACGAGGCATGAAAATGACATGCTTAGGGGAGCGGCATCACCCCCCCCCCCCCAAATCTAGCAATATATATATATATATATATATATATATATATATATATATGAAAATGACAGTTGGAAGGTGAAGTGAAAAAACTCACTTCACATCCACAACACAATCATATATATATACATATATATATATATAAATAGATCTGGTTAGTCACTCAATAGAAACTGTCATGCAATCAATCTCTTTTGGTAATATTATGTGTTGGGGTGATCAACTAAAACAATCGAAAAAAGGGGTGGTTAGTTGATAAGTAACTTTTTTTTGCAGTGATCACTAAAAAATCGTTATTAAAGAAAAAGAAACAAACAAAAATAAAACACAGGGACACAGACCAAGGGATAAATTCAGCATAAATTTACATCGCAAAACCTATACTAAAAGAAAATCTACGAGGTGTTTTGGGAAGATTTTAAAGGACTGTTTTGTTCTATACATAATAAGGAGTGAATGTTTGAACCTCTTGTCTTCAAGCTACATTGGCGCGGCCTGTACACGGGATAAATACATAGAAGCCTATCTTGACTGTCTTGGTGAGAATTTTGGTTGACAGTGTCTGATTAAGAACATATATACGAAAAATAAAACTAGCAACATACATGTATTTATTTTTTTTTAAAGCCTCATATATGTTTACATTTTTTAAACTGACAACATATATTACCCAATCAGTTCAAGTGACATGCCATCAGTTTTCTACCCAAATCTTAATATTGACCAATCACAGAGCAAAGATAAAGCATCTTAATATTGACCAATCACAGTGTGAAGATAAAGTATCTTAATATTGACCAATCACCAGTCACAAGGGTGAGATAAAATCATAATTAAACAGCGAAGAAAAACTCATTTATTTATTTCAGGTTTTGGTGGAGAAGTTGCGAATGCAGTGAGTGGGGGAGATGGTTGTTTTTGTTTTTTGCTGTTTTTTTTTAAGAGTAATGGATGGGGGTAGATAAAAAAAAAAGGATAAAAAGGGGGCCTGGATTGAGAGCATGTCGTTGGTGTTAGACAATTACTTGCATCAGAAGATAAATATCAGGGAAAATGTACTAATCGGTCCTGTGAAAGGAAAAAGAAAAATACAGAAGGAAGGAAAGAAGGAAGAAATGTGAGGGGGGAAAAGGGAATGAAAATGGATTCGTGGGGGAAAAAGAATGGGGGAAAAATGAATGATTGAAAATAACGCACGAAGGCGGAAGGAAACGAAGGTAAGAATGAAGAGAAGAAGAAAAGAATGAAGGAGGGAGGGGACTTTTTTTCAACAAAGAGAAAGGAAAGAAAGAAAAGATATTATCAGGACAAGAAAGTGAGAAAGAAAGAACGGAAAAATAGAAAAAAAAAAAGAAAGAGAATACTGATCAAGCCTAAAAAGGATGAAAAACAGAAGGAGAGAAGGGAAAAGGAAGAAATAGAAGGATAAAGACTGGTCAGCTAGGACAATCTATAGAAACCACCTTCTGGCAGCATGCCATGTTTGGGTGATCAATCAAAAATATGGAAAAGGAGTAAACAATGAATAAGTTTAGGATATTCGTGTGTACATATTAATCGTAAAGAAAACGTGACCAGTTAGAAAAATGAATACCTGCACAATGTGTAAATAAAATTTTAAAACCTTAAAGAATACTTGAAGAGAATATTTCAACATAAAATCGGCGAAAGAATATTAATGCAATGACAAAATTGAACCATCTCATTTTACAAAATTTAGTAGTATGTGGGTTCATGCCATTAAAAATAGTTATTTTGAGTCAATGCTTTAATTTTTTTTCGTCTGTTTTATGATGAAATATTCTTGTTCAGTATTTTTTAAGTTTTTACAATTATATTAACGCATTGTACGGATACGAATTTTTTAAAATCTAAAATCATTCAAACAGATATGCATAACAATTATGCTTCTGTCGATAATACGCACCCAGAGTTTTAGTTTGGGGATTTCGGAAAGAAATCCCGATTATACTTTGTGAGATACGTTACTACAAATGCATTAGGGTCTTTTTGTTTTGTTCTATTCCATTTGAGATTGGGACAAACTCTTGGTAAAAAACTGATCTGGGATCGTAATTTTTCTTTTTATTACGTGAAAACAACTAAATATCTACTCAAAGCCAGGCTCTAGGTAGGGATAATAGAGGCAGTCGCCAAGGTTTCCAAGTGCTAGGGAATCCATTCACGCGTCTGAGACACAGATGGAAACATTAATTGAACAAGAGAAAAACACTAAGAATACAAAAATCCCCTGATCTTGACGACGTCAGATTTTTCAGGGATATGAGATCTTCACCAAAAAAGAAATTCTTGAATCATCTCAAGAAAATAAATCTTCTTTCTATATCTATCTAAAAGACTGACCAGCAAAATACCCCGAAAAGCACTTTTTGAGATAATCAAAAAACTCCGTAGACCACTTGGCTAGTTGGTCGGGTGGGCCATTTGTGAGGCCACAGTGATTCGATAGTATACTTTAAAGAGCGACAGAGTTCAGCTTGCTTGGTGTGGCAGGAACCAATTGGTGAATGGTATAGTTGCATTTCTCTCCGATTGCCCGGATCGAATGTTGATATTCAAAGCAGGTAAAAATTCCTTACTTGGAAGATGGCTGAATACAATCCCCTGATCTATTTGATCTACACATAAAGATCATACGAGCGCTTCTTACAATGTTAGGACTAATCATTTCCTTGAAAATCTATTGTTAGTAAGTGCGAAGTTGATAATTGTAAACACAGTCGCACCACCGGTAACTGATGTTCCGAGACATCATCTAATCTAGACAAAATTACAAGTGGGCACTTTAGTTGTTCCGGCTTTCACATTAATTCACTGAGTGGCCACAGGTGGCGTTGTGTGTGGAGCCATCTCTTAATTGTTGTACTAAAGTGGTTGATACCGCTTCATCGATTTTGTCAATACTAATTTACTTACATTTACCTCTAATTATGGCTTCCAAGCAAATTGCAGATGTCAGTGTTGGCGTAAAGCACAAACACAAGTTCAGATCGCTAAAGAAAACTTAACCGTTAGGTCTCGTTGGAGAAACTGTGTAGAACGTATGCGACTTTCTAATCAACTCTAGAGGATATTTGTATTTGCTTAATTGATATACGTTTATGTATGTCATTCACAATGGTACCCCTCTCGATGAGGACAATCTGTTCCACAAAACGTCTCGTTTGATGAAAACCGTTTCGATCATTTAAACCAACGGGATTTTAGTAAATAATTCCAAATAGAAATATCAGATCCCAGGAACCTTAATGATAATCTAGTAAATAATCTATAATGCATTAAGTACTTCCTAAATGACGTATAAATACAAATAAACATTTAAATTGTGTAATGGATTGGTGGACTCGGAAAAGCACGTGTAAATGTTAACTTTTCGTAGGAATTAGAGTAACGTTATTCATTCCTTCTTTTCAACAAATATTAACGTTACAAAAGTATATCTTTATAATAGTATCTTTATTTATTTTATCGTTAGATCACGTTAATATTCACGAAATAATGACAACAAACAAATTTCGGAGCAACATATTGTTTTTGATATTTTATAAGCACGATGCAGTTGACAAATTACTTAATTAGTGCAGTCATTTTTAGACAGCAAGGGGTGTAATTCATCAATGGTTCACCAGTCTGAAAAATAGTGCCTAGATGCTAGATATGACTAGTATTCCAAGGGAAATTATGAATTACCACCTCCCATATAAGCCTATTTTTATTACGTAAATTTGGCATAAACTTTTATTGTGATTTGAACCCTCCACTGAAAACTTAGGTATGGGGATTCAAAAAACAAAAACAATTTCACTACTTGTAGAGGAGAATGTATGTGTATAAATTAAAGTTTTTACTTTTAACACTTAGAGCTGGGTGAAGTCCATCTATATATATATATATATATATATATATATATATATATATATATATATATATATGTATATATATATGTATATATATATATATATGTATATATATATATATATATATATATATATATATATAATGCACATCTCATATACTGAAGATATGAGATGTGCATTATTAGTCGAGAGGAGGGTTATTTTGGAGCTTAGGTCACCTCTGTAGTTCTGGCAAAATAGATAATCCGGTAGAGTTCAGAAAACAAGGATGCCGTAAAATCGGTGGCCTACCTGTTATATCATTTCCTTTCTTTTCTCTTTCTGATTTGCGTAATTAGTTTTCTTCTTTTTCTTGGATCTTTTCATCTTCTTTGTCTTTGCGCCATGAACCAATCGCCCCTGGATTTACCATCTTTTTCTCCCCCCCCCCACTCTATAGATTCCATCGACCATCAATCATAACGCCTCCCCACGAATAAAATGATAAAAATCAAATCGTTGGGAAGGGCACCCCCATCCCCTTTACACAAGAGAAACGAAAAGTTAGGCACGTCGAACCGACTTCTACTACTTTCAAACCCAAAAGATAGAATCTGCATAAATCCTTTGGTAAAACAGTCACGAATGGGAAAGCACTCAGAGAGTGCATACCTCAGAACTAAGAATTTGAATGACCAAAATAAAGCAAAAAACGAAAAAATGAGATAAGTTTAAATGTAGAAGTCCTGAGTTACTTCCCTTGAAATTTTAATTCACTTTTAGTCTTTTTATTCTTTCTACTGAATGATAAAAAGATATCTGCATAAAAACGAATGCCTGGATCTGATCCAAGATTTGGTCACTTCTTCCGTAAACAATGGCCTATCTTTCTGCAATATCTGGTTGATTTATTAAAGATCTTTTGAAGATAGCTTATGTAAAGACGGACAGGCAGACACGAATGAATACATAAACCTCTTCCAATTTTGTTGGCAAACGTAAATGAGAACTTTGGGGGATATTGTGTAGACAGACACACCGACAAAAGAACGGTATAATGGAAAGACAGAAAGATGAACACGACCAAACACATACACCTCTTCCAATCTTGTTAGTAAAGGTAAAGGAGAACTTGGGGGAATATTTGAATATTTTATGGACTGACATGGTACAACAGGAAGACAGAAAGATGGACACGACCAAATATAATACCTTTTCCAATTTTGTTAGCAGAAGTAAATGAGACATTTTAGAAAAGATTCTTCAGACTCGAATCATTGTTTTCCCAGGAATGGCCCGCTCAATCAACCCGCCAAGTGATCTACGGATTTTTCTTTCTTTTCTCCTCCATATGTCTCTAGGCATTCTTGGTCACATTTCTGGGGCTACAACCTTGAGGATCTGCATAAGCGCACCACTAGGCACAATCTGAAAAGTTGTTTTTTTTTTGGGGGGGGGGGTTGTATTTACAAATTTGGGGTGTCTCTATGGTCATTTTGTACCAACAATGTCCAAATCTAGTATGATATTTTTTTTAGATAATTTAAGACACATAATCAATATCTTTAGATGATTTCAGATGAAAGATCTACATTTTGGCTAATTTTAGACAAAAGGTCTATTTTAGATAATTTTTTGGTAAAAGATATATATATTAGATGGTTTTAGATGAAAGACTATATTTTAGATACTTTCAGATACAAGCTATATATTTTTAGATAATTTTAGATGAATGATCCATATTTTGGATATTTTTAGATAAAAGTTCTATTCTAAATATTTTAGATAAAAGATTTATGTATTGGATGATTTCAGATGAAAGACTATATTTTAGATAGTTTCAGACAAATGATCTATATTCCTAGATAATTCTAGATAAAAGATCCATACTTCAGATAATTTCGAATTAGGTCTGATATACGAGCAGGCTACGTATATCTTCCTTAAATTCTGTGGGAATTCGTTCCGAAACAACCAATCATTTTTATCTAGCCAACTAGCTATATTATACCACGTTATATAAATTTTATTACTGTCTTTTGGTGTCCCATATTCGGATCAATATTTTCAATCATCTTATTCAATCCAAAATTAAACGTTAAATGAGACCTTAATTTTTTCTCAAGCTGGAACCATTGTACGTAAACATTTACTGTGTAAAACCAGGGTTGCTAAATAATCGCATTTTTTGGCTAGATCTGATACGTACAGAATCTTAGCCGTTTTTAGGCTTTTTGAAAATAGTTTTAACTCTGAATAACAAACCAAACAAATCGCTGTCAAACAGTTTTAGCTCCAAAAATGTATCATTGTTGTTATTCATTGAGCATAGTATAGTCTGGCACAAGGTCATAGTAAGGTGCTGTCTTGGGGTGGTTATCCTATAACTAACCAGGGTAGATCCTTGGCCACGGATGTTTAAAAGGGGTCCTAACTTTTAAAAAAACAAAACACACAAAAATCAAAGCACATAAATGTTTCACTTAACATTAAAGAAAATAAAATCTTTTATTCCCGAGACAGATCGATAATAAAAGAGCTTTGAATAGTGCCTCGATAGAAACCATCATATGACCAACAGCTTGCAATATTGGGAGTGAGCAATTAAGATTTAGAGAAGAAGTGATCAATTGATGAGTTGTTCCCTACACGTTTTGTTGAACTCTAAAAAGTCTGAAATTCCCAAAAAATGAGCGTGACTGCTGTCAAACACAATCAAAAGACGTATTTAACATTAACTTACATTGTAAATTGTACCACCTACCCACTAAAAACCTGGAATTTTGAATTTTGAAAAAAGTTCCCTCTTGACGCAATAGGGAATACATGTTGGAATTTTCAACTCTCCAGCTCCATTGGTGTGGCTTGTCTGCGTGATACATATATATATGGCCAGTCAGCAGGACCAACTTGAAAACTGAAGAAACCTGTGTTGACAGTTTTGTTTGACGTATTATGATTTAAAAGAAAGTCACTAGTTGTGCTTTCTCGTTGCATCGCTGAATAAAAAAACAATGAAGACTAAGAGAGTGGGATCGACCTTGTGTAACGACTTCCTACTTTTTTTGTGGGGGGGGGGAGCCTGTAAGAGCTCCTATGCAAAACACCACACAACTGCAGACATCAGGGTGCGATCATCAACCAACGCACAATTTTTGCATAATTCTTTTGTTTGTTTGGAGTTGATATTCACCTATAACATGGGCAGGCAGATCTAGGCTTTTATCTATACCGAACAAAGAAAAAAAAACATGAGCAAACATTACATTGTATTTTTAACCATCAATTTCACTTTTCATTCTGCGCTCGAATCACCAGAGATCAATAAGCTAATTGATTGATAAACTGATCGAAGTAACTCTTATGGATTGTCAAATTAATTTCTTTTCATCCTTTCACTTCTTATCAAGACGGAAGCGCCGGTGACTGATCGGTCATCATCATCATCATCATCATCATCATCATCATCATCATCATCATCATCATCATCAATCTTTCTACGTCCGTCGTTGGACATAGACTTTTTCGATGATTCGCCACACTTCTCTATCATGGGCGTCGTGAAGCAGTATTTCCTGAATTTGTCTTGTTCATCTCTCCATCTTGTGTTCTGTCGTCCTCGGTTTCTCATGTGATCTCTAGGAATCCAATTTGTGAGTCGTGGTGTCCATCGGTTGTCTTTCATTGTTGCAACATGGCCTGCCCATTGCATTTAAATTTTCTAATAGATTATATCTTATCTTGGACTTCCGTTTTCTTCCTTATATACTGTGCTGTCTTGTGATCTCTCCATGTGAGGTTGACCATGATTCTTTCATGCGCACATTGCATGCTTCTCAGTTTGTTTATCTGTCTCTTGGTTAGGTTCCATGTTTCAGCTCCATAAGTGACTATCAGGAGAATGCATTGGTTGTATACTCTTCTTTTGAGGATTATTGGGATCGTCTGGTTCTTGAAAGTTGAGCTTGCTTTGCCGAAGGCTTGCCATCCCAAAGTGATTCTTCGCTTGATTTCCTCCTCTTTTGAGGATATCATGGAGAAATCGGTTAACAGTGCGGGAAATGGACTGGGCGAGCTGAGTTCAAGCTCTGACTGAGTCTGAATCTGACACTAATGCCCTTAGGAAAGACATGAATCCGACTAATCCCCACCACCAGCTATGGGTAAAATAACGTGTTGTAAAGTGAGACACATTGGATGCCAATAGCTTTTAAGACTACTTTCACTCGTTGCAAAGACCTCGAAAATCACCGAGTCAGGGAGGAACTTGTGATGTGAAGCCCAGACGGGAACAGCCGTAGCCAACGTAAAGGCACACATTATTCTCATTGAAAAACTGTCACCAAAACTGTCAATCTAGGTTTCTTTGGTTTTTAAGAAGGTCTGTCTGTCTGATTGGCTAGCTTGCTATCTATATGTATACCACAGGTACAGGCCCCACCGATGGAGCTAGAAGGCTGAAAATTCAAACATTCCCTCCTTATTATGTCTAAAAAGAAATTCTCCCTAAAAAGGTTTTTAGTGTGAGTGGGTTAATTTGTTTTGTAAGTTTACACTAAATTGGTCGCTTAGTTTGTGACCGGTAGCAGTCACGTTTGTTATCTGAAAATTCAGTCTTTTTTAGTGATCACTGCCAAACAAAAGGCAAGAGACATAACTTATTCATTGATCCCCTTTGGAATTTTTTAATTGATCACCTCAAACACAACATGCCACAGAAAGACGTTTTTGACGATTTCAATTGAGTGACTGACGATATCTGTTTTCATCTTTTTCTGATTTAGGATGAGGTGATGGAATGTAAATGTTTCTCTTTCTAACGATGTAAGTATTTTTAAATCAGGAGGGAATCATCTCTTACCGTAAAATCTGAAGACCTTTACTATTGATTAGATGCAAAAATAACGTTATCATTATTTGAAAATTTGATGTTCATTTCAGCATGAAGTGTTACTTAGTTATGTTCATGCAATACACCATTTTTAAGGGTCAATTCCGCTCTTTCTGTTCAAGTCGAACATCTTCGTTTCACTGATTATTCTGGTTTATTTGTTGTTATCAAATCAAAGATGGAAAAAGCCAATTCGAGCAATTTTATAATCCTTTTTTGGTTAGGAAACCATCAACCAAAGTACAGCTCAACTTCTGTTCCAGAAGTTTCAAAACGGTGACAAGAGCGTTGAAGACGAGGACGTCCTTCGAATGAACCTGCAGAAAATGAACGAACCAGGCTTCGAAAGTGTACTTTCCCCAGATTACTCACCCGACCTCTCTGCGACCAACAACCACTTTTCCAAGCATTTCGACCATTTCCTGCTAGGGAAATCTTTGACAACTCGAAACGCCATTGAGGAATTCATTGGTTTCAGGACCCCAGAATTCTATGGTTCTGAAATAATAATAATAAATGGACTCGTCTCTAATCGGCAAAAAATTATGCAGATTCTGAAAGTTCTTATTTCGGTTAATGACTTTTATCCTAAGCTGAGATATACTACTTAAAAGTTGATAATAAAAAACCGCAATTATTTTTCCACCGACACAATACTATAGTAGAGTGCAATCATTATTGAGTACTCAACATTTGTGCTCTTATGCCTAAGTGATCTTAATAAAATTGTTCTGCAGAACCCAGCTTGATATGATGTTCAACAAGTCAGTCTTGTAAGTCATAACTATGGCGAGTGCCCCTTTCTTGTGGCCTTGTACTGCGCTAGGACCAGTTTAGTAATTATCCATTGTCATCCCATCTTGGTTCCGATGGACATCACGACTCACAACATGGATCCTCAGAGATCACATGCGAAACCGAGGCCGACAGAATACAAGGTGGAGAGATGAACTAGAGGAATTCAAAAAATACTTGCTCTTAGACGACCTAGACAGAGAAGAGTGGCGAATCCTGGGGAAGGTCTATGTCCAACGATGGACGTTGAAAGAATGATGATGATGATGATGATGATGATGATGATGATGATGATTAGAATTGCACATTAGCAGACTATCACTAAAGTGCTGAGTTAGCGTGTCTGGTAATCAAAGAGAATAAAGGGTAAGTTTAATACGTACCACAATCATGGCTTAGTAGATGCTCCCGCAAAAATGAGCATTTTATGACCGTCCGTGGATTGTGTTTCCTATTTGGGGATTTTTTGTGATTTTTCAAAAACCAAGTTTTTGTTATCGGACAAATTCATATCCTCCATATTGACAGTTGCTAGGTCGAATCTTTCCTACAGAATGGTCGATTCTGGAATCTATAGAGCACTCTCTTGACCCTTCTGCTCTCTGAACTAGAAGTTTGTGTCTGAGCACTATTGCCGAGTGATGGCTGTTGCATGAACCCGTTTGAGTATAATGCGCACGGAGTGGATTCGTCGAGTATCTATTGTCTCTACACGAGGAGATCAGCACGGCTTCGTTTAAATTCATTTTTTTTCTATCAACTGCAAAACAAAAAGAAAACAGTCTGTAAGATCAATAAGCGACGTGATTGGTAGACTGACCGGAGTAACTCCTATGGATTGTCAAATTGATTTCCGTTTCTTATTTTGCATCATTCTTTTTTTTTCTTTCTTTTTTCTTTCTTTTTTTTTTTTTGGCTTTTGAACGATTTTCAGTGAGATGAAGGAATATGGATTTTTCTTTTTGAAATGGAAATTTGATATTTTTGATTCTGAGAGGAAGCATGTGGGTTCACTGACACTCAAAGTCGAAAAGGCCAGAAAGTGGAATCGTCATTCTGGCTATTTTTGGAGAACTGCAGCATACGCCATTTCTGTGCCCGGATGTCATTACGAAACGATGGCGTGTAAAAGTCAATAAAATCTTTTATTTATGTCTTCTTTATTTTGATGTTATACTACGTTTTTGAAGATTGTTTTATTCTTTATCGTGTATTATGTTCGATTGGTGTGAAAAGCGGGCAGTTATTGATTCCACCATTTTCGAGGAGAAAACATGGCAGTATTATCTAACACATCCGGTCGATTTGTGATCGTACCTAAACAACGTCAAATTTTAACGCTTTGAGAATACATCAATCGTCTGTCATCTTCATTTTTCTCCCTAATGCACGCACATATACATAGTGAATCATAGCTCTTCCCCGAGATTAAGCAGACCTCTCGATCATGGGCGTCACGGAGCCAATACTTTCCTAACTTATCTAGATTGTCACATCATCTTATTTTCTGCCGACCATCAGCATCTGATCACGAAATACCTTGATTATAATCATTCATAGATATATAGAGAAGCAACAATATATAAATATACACCCCTGTAGCAGCAAATCCCGAGCATATAAACGTACATGCATTCTCATATACACATTTTATATATATATATATATATATATATATGTATATTCCATTTTAAGCTTATGAAATGCTCTTCCATAGGATAGTGCACTCTAGTGGATGGGGAATTTAACCTATAATCAAATATATGGCTTAAATTCAGCCTTACTGACCGTCCAGTTCCGTAGCTCAGAGGTAGGATATCGGCCGGTTTCAATCCTGCCTCGTGGTACTGGATGTGATAATGGAAAGTCTATAGCCACACTGAAGAGTTTTAATGCAACGGAACAGCTATCTGTGGATGACACAATAACATATATATATATATATATATATATATATATATATCTGCAAACCAGTGAACAATGAAGTTGTACTGTAAAAACGATTCTTCTTATGTGCTATACAGAGCTAACAGAAAATAACCAATACACACTTCATTGTAATGAGCTATTGATGAGCTATCATGGGTGTCACGGAGCCCGTGCTTTCTGAACTTTCTATTCTGTGGTGGTATCTTATTTTCTGTCGGTCATAGTTTTGCATTCGATCTCTAGGGATCCTCGTTGTGAGACGTAATGTCTATCAGTTGTCTGACATTTTTGCATCATGACCAGCCCATTGCCATTTTAGTTTTTTGATGGATTCTATGATAACTCGTTTTTCCTCTCGCCTGTTTTGTGATCTTTCCATGTGAGGTTGAGCATGATCCTCTTCTGAGCACGTTGCATGGTTCCAAGAGGTCTATCTTCTGGTTAAGTTTCATGTTTCCAGCTCCATAGGTGACTATCGGAAGAATGCATTGGTTGTTGACTCTTCTTTTGTGGACAAACTGCTGGTATGTGACAAAATGATGAGCTGCAACAATCTCCTAGATATACCACATAAACTTTCTTTTTTGATACCTATATAAACATGTATTCTAAACAATGAATGAGTCCACTATAATGTATAAGTCCTGCACCCACCACTAAGTTGCCAAACTAGTGATTCTATTTATAGAAATCCAGAAGAAAAATAGGTAGTTTTATCTAACTACATCTGGTCGATTTGTGACAATACTCAAACAGCATCAAATTATAACGATTTGAGAAATCAAGCGGGTGTACTCAATTAGATGCTGATAGCAAAGGGACATTAGTCCTAAAAAGAATTTTTCCAGTGGTTGAACCGGTAGTTGAACCCAGGACTTTCTGCTAAATTAGCAATTAGTGGAGATTTTATTTCGGGTGGATCCAGGGATGATTTCTGAGATAACAAATTTTTTCAGGTGTAATAACACCGTAATAATATCATCACGGTAAGGTCATCAAAAATAAAACTGTATCATAGACATTGTTAATTTTGACTATTTTTTACTTTCATCCTAATTTTTAGTATCAATTTACCTCAACTTTGAATCGGATTGTAATCCTATAGCAGTTATTAATGAGAGTGATCGGAAATGAGTCGTAAGTCCACGGTGATAATCTGAAAATTATGTTGAAAAGAAAACCGGTGAAAAAGAATAATGTTGCAGTATTTCATTCCATAAAAAAAATAGAATATCGTTGTATCACAATTGTTTCCCTTTCCTTTTTCAAACCACGTCTCAAGTAGAGAAGTGTTACAGGCTTTTGTCATGGCGGTGTATTGAATCTGTAACCTGATTGTTCAGTTTTTAGTGACAGCGGCGTTGGCGGGAAAATGCACTTTCCGAGTGATTCTTAGTTTTCTTTTATATAAGTAACGACATTTGTTTAAACCCCAAACATTGAAAGGGCGCGTTTGTTTTGCTAAGTAGAAGAGATTTTGTTGACAACGGAAGCAAAATAGATAGGTGAGCTCAATCTGGGTGAAAATGTCTACGTTCTCTAAGACGAATTGTTTTGTTAGAGAGCTTACTCGGGTGGGTGCTGGGTTGGTTGAAGGTGAAACGATTCTTCTTCATTTTCTCTCATTACAGAAAAATCCTTCACCGTCCGTTCCGATTTTCTTTGTTTACATCTGACAACAAAACTCGAAGACGTGTACGTATTCACTTGTTTTTGTCTGACTGTCAGCTCGTCCTCACAATATCTCCAAAAGTTCTCGGTGAATTTTTACGAAATCACGTGGGAGGGCGGGCCACAGGCTAATAGAGAATTGATTGAATTTTGGTGCGAATCCAGGAATGATTTAAAATGACCTCTCCTGCATCGTAGCTCTAAATAAACTGATTTATTCAGTATTTAGTGTCAATGGCGTTGGTAGTGTTATGCACTCAAAGACGCATTGTTTTACTATGCTTTTTTATGTTTTTCTTTTAACTGCAATACAAAAGGTCGGTTGAGAACTACCCTGGGGTACCAGGATGACTGGGAACGGGACTATTCTTCCATCTTACGTTCCGATATTCTTAGTTTACGTCTACCAATGAAGTTGATATATATATATATATATATATATATATATATATATATATATATATATATGCCTACATGGTATCTCCAAAAGTTTTCAATTACATTTTGTGCAGAGGAGGGGGGCTTAGGAGGAATTAATCAAATTTTGAGGTGGATCCAGGAAATATTTTCATCTTCCCTGAAGCATTACTACACGTCCTCACACAATCTCCGAAAGTTCTCAACGAATTTCCGGAACGTTAAGATATGGGGTGAAGAATGATGGGCTCAATTTTTCGATTGAGTGATAAGTTTTAGTTTCCTTTCTTTCATTCAATTTTCATTCCCTTTTTTCATTTCTTTTTCATTCCATTTTTAAACTTTTTTCACTCCTCTTTTCCATTCCTTTTTTCATTTCCATTTTCCATCCAATTTTTATTCCTTTTTCATTCCTTTTTTCATTCCCCTTATCATCCTCTGTTTTCATTCCCTTTTTTTTATTTCCTTTTTCATTCCCTTTTCTCATTCCCCTTTCATCCTCTTTTTTCATTCCTTTTTTATTCCCTCTTTTCATTCCCATTTTCATTCCCTTTTTTATTTTTCCCCATTTTCATTCCTTTTTTCATTCCCTTTCTTATTCTTTTTATCCCCTTTTTCATTCTTTTCTTCATTCCTTTTTTATACGTTTAGATATTCATTTATTCTTGCCCATACCATGATCTGTAGAAGTTTCCGACAGATCTAAATGAGATTTTTCTTGAAGTAGAGAGCAAAGGTGCGATTTAACTTATGGGTCAGATCCAGGAATATCTCACGTTCACCTCCCCTAAAACGCACCACTGTATGGTCTGATTGCTACTCAGTTCTTAGTGACTATGTTGTTGGCGGGGGTATGATCTGTAGGGATGTACCAAATGGGGTATGAAGACAAGCAAAACGGACACAATACACACAGAGACGTTCTAGGCTCAAACTATATGTTTGTGCAATCAGGAAAAAAATATACGGCACACTCAGGACGAAGTTGCGGCACACCGTTGTACTGCAGCCAGTGGTGAGAACAGATAACGAAAACGGTAGACTGATAACACGCTAAAAAATTAGCGGAAGCAGAGCTAACTGCTCAGCGCTAATTTTTATTGTATGATCCAGCTTTAGTTCGTTTTTGTTTTTTTGCACTGGAATTTTGATAGCTTGTAGTTTGGAGGTAGATTCTTCCAAAAAAAGTATAGCATGCCAATATCAGACGTTGATCAAGGTGTGCATTGATAATTAAATGAACAGATGAAATTAAACATTCAATATACATTTCGCGTAAAGCTCTATGTTTAAGCTATCACATAATAAAATTTGAGCTTTCTACGTCTGTTTTTAAGGATTTTAGAGCTGAAGCGAAATTCTTATTAGAAAAGTTAGCGATTAGCGATCAGCGGTTATCTTTGCTTCCGCTAAATTACAATGGTTCATCATTTGAGCATTTTCGTTAATTGTGCCCAACCACTGGCTAGAGTAAGCTGTTCAAGAATCACAGTTTTAGAGCTCGCTTCTTCACTGTTCTATACATAGATCCTCATCGGGGATCTCAGTGCTTTTGCACTGTATCAGATTAGGCTAATATCACCATGTTGCTGTTTTTTGGTTTTTTTATTTATCAAGTTATTTTAAGGACGCTGGAATCGACACAGATAGGAGAAGGCAAATTCCGTCTTCAGACCTTAGGAATTGGCCCGTACACCGAGTGTTTAGTTTCCATAGCAACGAAATCAAACCCCGCAGGAGCGGTTAAATATTTACTTACTTCAAAATCCACGTTGGCATCACAGAAGCAAATGTAAGTAAATACGGTCCAGGAAGTTTTTTTTATGTAAACACCCGAAGATAGATTAATATTTTTTTATATCCTTCATCTTAGCGCTGAGTCGTTGGAGCTTCACAGATGAATTTCATCATGGGTGAGTCAAAGGCGAGATAGCCTTACATCTCTCTCTATGGGCTGGTTTGGAGTCAGGGATGTCCCACGCCTAGACTGGTTACTAACCATGGCTAGAGAGCCCAGTATGTTAAACTATTTACCCTCAGTTGGTAGGATTAGAGCATTTCAGTAGTCAATAAGCAAAACTTTTTTTATCAACTTACTGATATACGTAATTTTCATCCTTTTTTTCCTTTCATTTGTCGTTACAAATCTAGTGATAAAACCTCTAGATAGGATAAATCTATGGCGGAATCGAGACAGACATGATACTCGCACTGAAAACATTCAAGGCTCGAAATATGTTTGTACATAAAGGAAAAGAATACACGGCACATTTGTGAGATAGATGCAGCACACTGCTGTCAACCGAGCAGAGAAGTGTTCATGCCTTTTCAAGTTGTTGCTGTTGGTGGTGGTGTAGGGGAGACTGATGAAGCCGGAGATTGAACCGGTCTCACAGATTCTGTTCTCCGCGCCGCCAACCGTTCCTCCACTCCGCACCTCCGTTAAATATTTACAAAAGCAAATGTAAGTAAATAGAGGCCGAGAGGTCTTCTGTGTAAACAACGGAAGACGTTTCTCTAAACATTTGCATTCAAGCAATGGAGTCAAAAAGACTAACAGAACAAAATCAGAACGGACGTTGAAGGATTTTTCTGTGATGAGTGTAAATGAAGAAGAATCGTTTCACTTTCAGCCGCTGCTCCCCCCACCCCCACGCCGGCCCCTCCCCCCATCCCTGCGCAGCCACCCGCGCAAGTTCTTCCTGCCCAGCCCGTTCTCTAATGGTAACAAACTTGAAAGCACTCAACACAAGGAACGTACCTAATAATTTTTAGCTGGGGGACGCAGGCTTGTAATTTGCCGATGAAGCGGGAGTGCAAGTTGAGGGGGGAAGAAATCAATGTTGTATGGTTTGTTATTTATAGTTTGAACTTTTATGCATTGAATATATTTAGCTGTAATACACACACACACAACTACATATATATATATATATATATATATATATATATATATATATATATATATATATATATATATATATATATATATATATATATATATATATGACCGTTACGTACCGAAGTGAAACTATTAAATTACTACTACAGTAAAATAAATGTTAGGGTCAAGTAACCACCCATTCAATAATCTACCGAGTGAAGCAGATCGAATTCACGCAGTAAATGGGACATTAAGCTCATTGTAAAGTTAATATGTATGTGTGTATTTGTGTGTGAGTGTGTGTTTCAATAAAACTTACGAAATTTATGAGCTATCGTAGATTCTAATTGGTTAAATTAGAAAAAAGACCAACCAGATCTAGCGAGGAATTTGCTATTCTGGAAACCCTACAAGGAAAGAAAAAAATTGCCGGTAAAAAGAGCATTCAGGGTTCGGTATGCCGCCTCTTCGAGTTCTATATATCTCTCTCTCTAACGGCAGTCGGTGTCTGAACATTGTCCGCTCGGATAGTGTAATGGTTAGTTCGTCTGCCTCAACACGCAGAATGTCCTGGGTTCGATTCCCGGTATGAGCAAACAGTGTAGAAAACACTTTACTAGAACAAATTTTTAAGTGCATTCAGCAGCTGATAGAGTACTCTCTAAGCTGCGTGATCAGGGTGAAGGTATCCTTTGGGTGCACTTGCGTCCTATCAAGGGTGAAGCCATGAAAACTTGTGAGAATAAAGTCCCAGTCTCGACCAGACTTGAAACTTGCAAGCATCACTAAGCTGATACATGCAACAAAAACAATGACTCAGCCACCGGCCTCCATACTCAACATACTGGGAATTGTCTCTTAAGAGACGGGACGCTTTGTCTATACCTTTTATTCACATTTAGGATTTGTTATGTTACGACTAATATAATGCCTCCTCGTATTGAGTTTGAACATGTTCTGCATTTCAAGGACCCCGTGCTGAATGCATCATCATCATCATCATCATCAGTCTTTCAGCGTCCGTCGTTGGACATAGCCCATCCCCAGGATCTGCCACACTTCTCTATCATGGGCGTCATGGAGCCAGTACTTTCTTAATTAGTCTACCTCGTCTCTCCATTCAATATTCTGCCGGCCTCAGTTGTGCATGTGATCTCGGGGGATCCATGTCGTGAGTCATGATGTCTATTGGTTGTCGGCCATTCTTGCAACATGACCAGCCCACTGCCATTTGAGATTTCTAATGGGTTCTTTGATGTCCCTGACTCTTGTGCTTTCTTGGATCTACTTTCTTGTAGTCTCTCCATGTGAGGCCCAGCATCATTCTTTCATGTACACGTTGCATAGTTCTCAATTTGCGGATCTGTCTCTTGGTTAGGTTCCATGTTTCAGCGCCATAAGTGACTATTGAGGGGATGCATTGGTTATATACCCTTCTTTTTAGGATTAGTGGGATTTTTTTCATTTTTGAAGGTTGAGCTTGCTCTGCCAAAGGCCTGAAAGGTATTAAATCCGATCCAGTGATTCTGCATTAGTCTTAGTTCTATACAAATTCACTACCTTTAATTTTTTCTGAACGACTAGATGATCAAGGAAAGCAATTTTCACCAATTATCACCTTTAATTCGAGGCATTATTGTCAAACTCATATTATTGGGGTTTGACTTTATTTTTGTAAGTGACAACAATGACGGATGGCCGTGACCACACCAAAAACAAGTGACGTTATGCACGAATATCAGTGACTCAGTGACGTACGCAAAACTGGTGATGGATTCCCTACCACTTTTAAAGGCCAACTCAGGTCAACTTATTTTGATGAAGTTAGCCAATTTCATCTATATGAACTATTTGTAAAGGACTTGAAATGAGACTCGTAGTTTTGGAATCATATTGTATGGGGAAATGATTACTATTTGGTTTACTTTTCACATTTTAATGAAGCAAAGGAGTTTGACCTCAGTGCAGTCCAGCTTGTTTTATCAAAGTAATTAATTGGAGTGTAATATATATATATATATATATATATATATATATATATATATATATATATATATATATATATATATATATATATATATGATGCATACTTATGAAATACTTATCAAACTTCCAAACGGAATTGACTTCATTTTTCTATCGTAACAGCAAGAACAATCCTAAAAAAAACATAGGGTAGTAAACCCATACGTAAAATTCAAATCCCTTACCGTGATTCAAACTCATGACCAACTGATCTTCTGGAGACTGTCTTACTGACTGAGTTAAATTGACAAGATAGCAACGAAAATTTATCGTACAGATACGCAAAGGCTTATTTCATTCTTACAAATAAATGCATTTCATAGAATATATCTTCTTTTTTTTTAATTCTTTATTCATCGTATAAAGAAGACAAAAATTCCACTTACCATCTTTAGTCGGAACAGAAAGAGAAACGGAGTTTAACCCAGCAGCAGTCAGTGTTACTTTTTTAAACTGAAGTCATAGCCGCAACAAAAGAGTCAAGACGATAAAGAAATGTTACTATTATTGAAATGTCAGACATATTCGTCTTCTTATCTGGCTGGGTAGCAATTTTTTTTTCAAATGTATTATCTTGCTTGTGAAAAATGTACGTCTCAATATTTATGTGCACTCTCTTAATTTGAGGCCTCTTTTTGACAAATGTTACGAGTCTTGCACTTGCTTAATCCGGTTCTAATGGAGCACTCAAACTGAATAAAATTCAATCCTTCAGCGAGAATAAACTATTAACCAAGGGTGTCAACCTGGGCTGGATTAAGAATGCATGGGTCCCCTGGCCGTAATTCGAACAGAGGCCCTCCCATCAAATTGATTGTTGGTGTAAGTAAACAAAAGGTTCTATTGGATTGAGTTGAAATCATACTGAATTTTATGCATATACTTATTATTATCAAATCGTAGGTTTAAGAACTTTCCTCGCAGAAGTTTTTTTCTGTCACCTAATTTTGGAGGCCCCCTGGTTCCAGCCCACTCAGCACCTCCTCATTCCGACTCTAACGTCCGTTGCCAGTTTTCGGGGGGGGGGGATGCAAGTATATATAATTCAAGGAAGACAGAGACTAAAAGGTACATTTTGATAATATTTTAGTGGCAACCCTGTTACAAGATAGGCATTCCAACCGCTATTTGTAGTGCAAGCAAGTACGGCACACTGTATGATCAAGATGTCAGATGATGCACCTGAATGTTGACGGAGATGCATGACCTGACTCTGGGGTGACACGATGAAATGAGCACCAGCAAATAATAACACAGTCTTTTTTAAATGGGAACATTACCCGAAACAATTGTACTACACCATTATCCCTTATGGGCTAGAAGGTTCCAACTTTCAAACCCTATTGCCCTCGATGAGAAGGCCTGATCCAGAGGTTGGGGCAATACCTTGTTTATGCCTCATCCCAGCGGACACCTATGTCATTCAGAATTTCACGACGAAATTGTCTCCGTCAGATTTTTCCCAAATGAGTTGACTTTCTCCCCAGGATCGATGAGAAATTCTTACTTTGTAAACAATAGTTGATCAACCGTAGCCATCAAAGATGATGAAGTGCTCTATCCTTTTTTTCGGTATGAGCGTGTGTTTGTGTGTTTATATGGGTTCTTTGTTTGTTTGTTTGTTTGTTTGTTTGTTTGTTTGTTTGTTTGTTCCAACTGTTGTCTCCAGACTTGAAAATTAACCCCAGTTCTCCAATAGACCTTTCTTAGAAACGAAGAAAGAATGGAAATACGGAATGACAAGAGAAAGAAAGTAAGAAGAATCTTCATGGGGCCTTATTCTGACCAGTCTATATATCTGAGTGCTCCAGCGCTCCTGGTGATACCGTTTTGTCTACAGACCTGAAATTTGGCATCATTACTCTGTTAGATCTGTTTTCTAAAAATCTTCTTCGGGATTATTTTGGGGGACTTTATTTTGACGGGTAGAATTTATTGATAACATTTTGATTCTCTGGTATCCAGATGTTTCTAGATGTGTTTTTGTTTATCATTTTTCGTGTTTTCCAGAGGAAAACGTCGATGATGTCAAATTCATTCTTTAGTGGAATTTTTTTTTGACGTGACATCAAATTTTGACGCTACGGTTGTTCAATTATTGACTGTGGTGGTAAGTCACATCTTATTCAAGGAAAAACAAAGAAGCAATAGACACAAGTTATTTTTAATTAAATTGTTTTTTTCTTTCTTTCTTTTGTTCTGTGTTTCTTATAAGGGTAATATTATTTTTTTTTCGAGTCTTGCCCAAAATAATCGTAACAATGGCGTGAGAAAAAAGGAGTAAAGGAAATTGTGTTTGCATTTTTTCTCTTCCGTTTGGGGGTGGATGAGGGTGAGAAGAAAGGAAGGAACAAAGAAAGAAAGAAAGAAAGAAAGAAACGAAGAAAAATGGGAACAGGGAAAGGAAATAGAGAGGAAGAACAAAAGTTTGAATCATGTGAAGAAATGAAAATAAGTTTACTGAGAAGAAGTGAGAAAGAAAGAGATGAAGGAGATGTCGAGTGAAGAAATAAAATAAACGATAAGACCGAAGAAAGAAAGTACAACAAATTGAAGTAGGAAAAGAGAAGTGAAGGAGAGGAAAAAAGAAACAAAGGAAGGAAAAAAAGGAAGAAAAACAAACAAAACAAATGAAGAAATTAAAAAAAAGGGTGAATGAGAGATACAAATCCGTCTTGAATGAAGTTTCAGAGAGAGAATTGACATTACACATCATCTTCACTTACTGTTCCTTGTTTGTGGTATTATGCTGAAAATCATATATAGAGATAGATAGATATTGAATTGATTGATATGAATTGAGATAGATAAATATAAACATAGATAGATAAATAGATAGATAGAAACAGACTGAGATAGAGATAGTTATGAATTGATAGATATAAACTTATATAGGTAAATATGAACAAACATGAACTGAGATAGATAGGTAGATAGATAGATAGGAACAGACATGGACTAAGATAGATAAATAGATAGGTAGATAGACAGATTGATAGATAGATAGATAGATAGATAGATAGATAGATAGATAGATAGATAGATACATACATACATACATACATACATACATACATACATACATACATACATACATACATACGAACAGACAGTTATAAACTGAAATAGGTGGATATGAATAGACATAGATATGAACTGAGATGGATAGATAGATAGATAGATAGATAGATAGATAGATAGATAGATAGATAGATAGATAGATAGATAGATAGATAGATAGATAGATAGATAGATAATGAACCTACTGGGATAGATAGCTATGAATAAACTGAGATAGATATATTGTTATGATTAAACTGAGGTAAAAAAAAAAGACTTAGATAGATTGATAGATAGATGGATAGATAGATAAGTGCAGACTGGGTTCGGTTACAATCGAACACAAAAATGGTCGATGCAAAACAATAGGTGTGGTTTTACTAAAATAAACCACGGTACACACATATTGCAATCCCTCTCCTCACACGATGAAGTTTGCATTGACACATCCAATTCCAGTTTCTGCCGGAAATACTTGAAAAGGCGTCAACTGCACTGAACACACGAGCAGACGACACCTTCGATGAGAATTCCCACTGGTTTTTAAACAACACTTAGTATCAAGATAAACTCACATCTCGTCTAAAGGCAGGGGAAACTAAAACAAGTGTCGCTTTAGTCTTTGTCTTCTTACGCAATTGTCTTCTTCGTTTTCTTATACAATGGAACATAAGCCATCTATTCTATGTTCCGTCATAAAAAAAAAAGCTTATTTACGCAACCTGTTGAAAGTTCACCTCTAAAAAAAAGTAGAAAGCACTCAGAGTCCGCATATCTCCGCCAACGCGTCATTGTCGCTAAAAACTGAACAATCAGGTTACAGATGCCGTGACAAATAGCTTGTAAATATACAGTGCATGTCTATCAGTATTTGGGCATACAAAAATTTTACTTCGGTAATCGCTTGGAATAGGAAAGATTAAAAATCATTTGGATGTTTTCGCAAGGGAGGTAACCAAGATGGTCTCTGAATATGATTTTGAATGACTGAAAATATCTAGATTTTTTTTTCCGTGGATCGAATGACGTTATTTTCAGTATTTGAGCAAGCAGACATTTTGCTTCGGTGATTGTTCGGAATAGGTAAGATTGAACATGGTGTCGATATTTTGCAAGGGTAGTTAATCAAGTAGACTCTATACATGATTTTAAGTGGCTGAAACTATGTAGAATCATCATCATCATCATCATCATCATCATCATCATCATCATCATTCTTTTAACGTACGTCGTTGGACATAGACCTTCTCCAGGATTCACCACAATTCTCTGCAGTGGGCGTCGCTGAGCCAGTATTTTCTGAATTTGTCTTGTTTGTTTCTCCATCTTGTATTCTGTTGGCCTCGGTTTCGCATGTGATCTCCGGAGGTCCATGTTGTGAGTCGTGATGTCCATTGGTTACCTGTCACTCTCGCAACATGGCCTGCCCATTGCCATTTACCGTTGATCAAATATCGTTATTTTCAATCTTTAAAAAAGCATGTATTCAGAGCCAATAAAGACAGTCATCAGGATTAATAGGTATGGTCATTGTTAAGATTAATAGATACGTTAAGTTTAGCAGGTAGGTTTGGAGTTAGGATCAGTAAATAGGTTTAGATTCAAGGTTAATCGGTAGGTTGGGGGTTAGTAGCTTGGTATTGGGTTAGTGTCAGAAGGTTGGTGTTGGCTTAGGTTTAGTCGTTAGGTCTGGGGTTAAAGCTAGTAGTTATGACTAGGGTTAGTATTTCTAATTTAAAATCTAAGAATTCTGATTTTAATCATTTTTCAAATTGCAACAGTAAATCAACTCCATAGCAATTTTTCTAAGAATTAAGCCACTTTTAGCCATTCAAAATTGGCATAATTCAAAATGGCGGCGATGTAATATTTAATCTTACTGATTTCAAACATTTACGTTTGCTTCTGATCGTTTCTTTTTTATAGCTAAAAAGGAACATTACGCAATAAGAATCTTCTATTGCAATCAACATAACAAGACATGCATTTTAGTCACGTTTTATGGTTGAGAATAATGAAATTTCTGGGGAGTTTTTTTACATGCTCATTGCAACAAAATTTGTTTTCTTCTTGTTTAATGTCCCTGTTGTATCTTGGGGCTCATACTAATATAAATCGTCTTTGCTGCTCGTGGATATTTGGTGTATTTTTTGGGAGATTTTCTTTCGCTTTGAAAACTGAAAATGTTTTTTTTTCTTTTTCAAAAGCTGCTAATTTCCCTCTGCAAGCAGACAAGGAGGCATTGCCTTTATCGATGGCACAGGAAGTAGAGACCGTAGAAGGTTGATCATGACAGTGAATCTGTGCGCTGTCTTACTGAAAACCATCGTGAGGGAACTACCACCGTATACGTCTCAAATAAACAAAAAATAAAACGTTGAAATATCGCAGTGACAGTGATGATTAAGGAGTATAGAACAAAAGGAAAACATTTCATAGGGCAAAGACAAAACGGAGAGCTTGACTGTGTGCTAAATCTGGCAGTTGTAGTACCGTTCAGAAATCCGGAAAATTCAGAACTCTGAAAAATGTCGATTCCCAAAGGTTACGGAAAAGGGATTGTGTTAACGGTATAGGGACAAAATTCATCATCATCACTATCATCATCATCATCAGTCTTTTAAAGTGTGTCGTTGGACATAGATCTTCCTCAGGATTTGCCATACTTCTCTATCTTGGGCGTCGCAGAGCCAGTATTTTCTGAATTTGTCTAGCTCGTTTCTCCATATAATATTCTGCCGCCCTCGGTTGCGCATGTGATCTCGGGGGATCCATGTCGTGAATCGCGATGTCCATCGATTGTCTGCCATTCATGCAACATGGCCAGCCTTCTGCAATTTGAGATTTTTAATGGATTCTATGATGCCCCGGACTCCTGTCTTTTCCCAGATGTACGGAGCTGTATTGTGGTCTCTCCATGTGAGGCCCAGCATAATTTTCTCACGTGCACATTGCATAGTTCTCAATTTGCGGATCTGTCTTTTGGTTAGGTATAGGGCCAAAATGATAATGAAATGCCAACTTGTTTAGGAGGATAAGGTCTTTACTTGGAGATTGAAACCCGACCGGACCCTTTATCCTAAAACCCAGCTGGAATATAAAATAGATTGATATATGCTGAATAAACTGTATGGACCGACTGATATAATTTTTTTTCCATTTTTTCTTTTTTTCTAATTTTGTGACTATTTCATTTATTTTACAAATCGACTAAAAGTAGTTTTATTCTATGATTTTTTAAGTGTTGACTTTATAATATTATGTATTGAGGAGCCTTGGGATGCATTGAATATAAATAAAGAAACGAATAAAAAGATGAATTGGTCTAAGTGTACTCATATATTTGCTCCAGTTACTAAATTAACTTCAACCACGCTTTCAAACGAATACGTAAATTTTATCACAAGAAAATTTTCATTTCTATTGTGCGAATCTGATTTCTAAAATAGTGATTTCCTTTCTTTATTTGTATTCCTTGATTTATTCCCTAGTTATGTTACAAGGTTTTGAATAGCATAACAATAAGTATCAATGCAAAATTGCTTACAGGTTACCTGTCTGAAACTTGTTATCAGAAAGCGTCAACCAAAACTGTCATGAGCAGTCGTCATCATCATCAGCATCAGCATCAGCATCATCAGCATCAGGCTTTTAACGTACGCCGTTGGACATAGACCTTCCCCAGGATTCGCCACAATTCTTTATCATGGGCGTCGCAGAGCCAGTATTTCCTGAATCTGTCAAGTTCATCTCTCCATCTTGTGTTCTGTCGGACTCGGTTTCTTATGGGATCTCTTGGGATCCATGTTGTGGGTCGTGATGTCCATTGTTGTCTTTCATTCTTGCAACATGGCCTGGCCATTGCCAGTTGTGTTTTCTAATAGTTTCTATGATGTCACAGACACCCTTTTTCCCTTTTATGCACCCCATGGTTCGTACAGCCAATATAGGTTTCTTCATTTTTTAAACGAATCTGGCTGGCTATCTTTGTACGTGTCGAGCAAACACGCCGCTTGAAAGGGTCAAGTTATAAGCATTTACTCCTCACTTAAACAATTTTTTCGCCCCATCCCTGAAAAAAGTTTCAAATGTGGGAGGGGGGTCGACCTACTATGTAAATGAATGCTACGTTGGTCACTCAATTTTGGTCTGGTAGTATTTTCGTTTTTTGTTGTTTTTTTTAATTCGAACTTTTAGAGATCACTGTCCAACAAAAGACAAGAGAAATAATCTTTCATTGATCATCCCCTTATTTCCAAATGTTATTCTGTCTGGCTCGCTGGGTGGCTACATATGGGTCACGCGTAAAGGCTGCACCAATGGAGCCTGAGGGTTGAAAATATTATGACTTGAAAAAGATATTGGTTTTTTGTTGTTGGTTTCCGTTGGCAATGTAATGCTGAATTGATCCTATAATTTTTTTCAGAATCAGACTTCTTTGAGCGATCATTGCCCAACAAAAGACGAGAGAAGTAACTTATTCATTGATCACCCCTTTTTCCAGTTTTTCAATTGACCATTCCCAACACGACATACTGCTAATAGTTTGGAATAGTAGATAGGTTCAGGTTAGTAGGTACGTTTTGGGTTACTGTTGGTAGTTAGGTAGGTTTGTCTTTGGGGTTATTAGATAGGTTCAGGTTTAAGGTTTGTCGGTAGGTTTGGGGTTGATAGACACGTATGGGGGTCACGTGTTCGTCATGTGACGGTCTCTATTAGGTTGCTAAACCGACTAGACATTTTGTTTTTTTTTAATTAGCAATGCTACAAGGTTTTAAATCGCATTAATGCTGAAACATCATTACATTACCTGTCTGGTAAAATGAAAGTTGTTTTTAAATCTCCATTTATACCATTGGATAGAATTATTTCTTTAATAACAAAATAAAGTTTTGTACTTCTAAGCAGTCTTCGTGAAAATAACATGCGTTGCGGTTATCAAGGATTTCAGAAAATTTATGAAAATTTCCTTCTTTATTTCTGTTTTTTTTTCTTTCTTTTTCTATCATCTCCTCATCTCAATGAACTTTATTCATTTAATCTTTTTTGCGTAATTTTTCGAATAGCCTGGTAGCCATTTTAACTGGCATTAACAGCTTGGGTGAATTTTACCGATAAGAGAAAAACAGAGAAAGGGGGAAATAACTCACTTTCTGTGCAATACTTTTATTCTTCCTCTTCCTACATTTCCTCAGTAGCAACAGCTCGAGCATTCAGTCGAATTCTCCCTTCGTTGATATACTGCGAATAGAGCGAGCGCTTGCAAGGTTTGAAAGAACAACGGGCGAAAGTCTTAACTCGAGACAACCTACACAAATTGTAGTTGGTAGGATAAAATTCAGCCCAGGGACAATTATATGGAGTTATCTTAACTGTGGTTTCTTTACAGTGAAGTGAATGAAAGTTTGAATGGTTGATGAAGAGATCTCTACATGCAAACGGTGAGGTGATTCTTTGTTCGATAAGTTGGCATTTTCGTGGTTTATGCTCTGGAGAGATATTAAAAGAGAAGAAACCTTACCAATACTCTTTTACAGGTTCTTGAAACGAGTTTCCCTCCGCCTGATTTCGGCGAGAGATGTGAGATGAATCGTGTATCTATATCACCACGGTTCCCGTTTTCTTTAGAAAACGAAGAGAAGAGGGAGAGTGGAAGACAAAAACAATTCAAGGAGTCGAAAAAGGAAGGGGTTCAAAAGCAACAATCCTGAAAGTCAAACCACTGACGTGCAAGTTCGATCTCGTGTATTGCCGCCCCCTGGAAGGCTGTCGTATGAGATCAGTCTGATGATACAACTTGTAAGAATAAGACCAGTTCTCTCCCTTGCACCAGATTTAGATGGAGGGAGAGGAAACTAGTTGGTAGGGGTGTTGTTTCGGTATGTCAGTTTATCAATCAGTCAGTGACGGTCATCGGTACTAGAGATGCTCGTGCATCTAAAAAGAAATTTCTGCACTTTCGCATACACACACATACATACACGTGAGCATATATAAAATGACACACAACTAAATACAAATATTTCTCTCCATGTTGGTAGAGGTGAATACGTCATTTTTTAAGGGGAACCAAGCTTATATAAACATTAACCCTAACCCTGAGCCTTCTTTAGGGTTAAGCACTCTTAGGTAGAGCACCCATCCAGGATAGACAACTATGCAATGCTGTTCTAACTCTGGAATGGAGCACTTTTGTAGATGGAGAATTATACGTAAGTGAATATATCGCTCAATTCGGCCCAACAGATCGTTCAGGTCTCCATAGGGCAGGGGTAGAGCATCTGCCTCTGGATCCAGAGCGAAGGTTTCGACCCCACATGGAAGGGATTTCGAGTGTATAGCCACACTGAAGAGTTGTAATACAGCTGACTGTGGATGATATGATTATATATATATATATATATATATATATAATTATGTCATCCACAAACATCTAGTATCCCTTCCAGAGGCAGATGTCCCACCTAGAACTAGACAGTCAATCGGACCGAATTAAGCGATGTATTTACTTACGTATGATTCCCCATCTCCTCAAGTGCTCAATTCCAGGGTTAGAGGAGTATTGCACGGTAATAATAGTGGACGAGTGCCTTACCTAAAAGGGCTCAAACCTGAACATACTAACCGTAAGAATGACAGACACGACTAAATACATATATTTCTTCCAATGTTGGTAAGAGGTGAAAAATCACCTCATAAAAATCCACGTAAACGCGTGAATTTTCTCACTGAGACGAACTATATAGTTTACCCAAAAGATGAACAGTGTGGGTTTCAAGTTTTTTTGGACGATAACCATGCATTCTTTCATTTCGAATAAAGACATTCCTCTGAAAATATCTTATACCAACCATTTTGAACAATGGACTCTTCCACTAAAACGAGTTTTTAGTTTCTTTTCCGAAAAAAAAACATTTAATGGAATTCAAGTAAAAGTAGTGCCCACTTTTTGACACTTTTTCAACTCTTCAGAAAAAAAGTGAAAAAAGCGAATGTAGCCACCAAAATGGTATGGCCAGGAGTGCTGTAACAAACAAGCACACAGCACATACGAAAAAAGGATTGGACCTTTGTTGTTCAAGCCTACTCCACATTTGGCGACTACGGTCGTTCATCAAATGATAAATCCAAATAATAAACTTTAATTGTTTGGATTTGAATATTTTCATTAAATATCATTGAAAGAAACCTTACATCACGGAACTCACTTTGAGACACACTGCACATTACTCCTTGTTGAGCAGAGGGTCGCATTATGGTTTTAGTAGCAAGTAGGTTTTACGTAGTGGAGTTGTTATCCCCGTGCACAAGAAGGACCGTCTTACAGAGCTAAACCGCTCCAATCGTTTTGCCGTTTACACATAGCTGGGGAAGTATAAATGGTCTAATTCATTTCTGAGCGACAATAGCTCAAAGTGAACATAAGCAGCCCTGACCAAAACTCGAACCCGTTCCGCAGAATCTCTTCTCCAAACCGTTAAGCGCTGGTCTACTCCGCAACTTGTTCTCAGGTATCACTTTGGTACGATGATAAAAAAAAAATGATAGGCGTAACAATATCACCATTACTTCTCTGGCAGTACAGTTAGTGACAGGAAAAAAATAATCATCCATCTTTTATCGTCCGTCGATGGACACAAACCTTCCCAAGGATTCAACAGACCTCTCGTCGCAGAGCCAATACTCTCTGAACTCTAGTTTGTCTTTCAATCTAGTATTCCACCAGCCTCAGTTTCGCATGTGATCTCTGGGGACTCTTGTTGTGAGCCAACGAGTCCATTCGTGCAACATGACTACCCCATTGCCATTCAGGTTTTCCAATGTATTCTATGATGTCTCGATCAGTTATTGTGCTGGCTTGTGATCTCTCCACGTGAGGTTGAACACGATTCTCTCATGTGCACGTTGCAAGGTTCTAAGTTTAAGAAGTATTAATACAAAGAAAAGGACAAAAAACAAAACAAAACAAAACAAAAGAAACAGGTCTAGTTAGTCACTCAACAGAAACCGTAATATGACCAATGTTTTTGGCAGCATACCGTGCTGTTAGTGCTCAATCAAGGAAAAAATGTATAAAGGGATGATCAAGAGATAAGTTACTATTGTCAGTCTTTTGTTGGGTAGTGATCACTTAAAAATGTCTGAATTTTCAGGAAATAAACATGAATGCTGCTAGACACAAAAATGTGATCAATTTTGAATGAAATTACATTGCAAATTGACACCACCCAATGAAACCCATTTGGGGTTGGGAGGGGGTTCAAGAAACAAACAAAAATTCTAAACATAATAAGGAGTACATGTTGAAAATTTCAGCCCTCTAGCTTCATTGATGCGACCTGTAAGCGTGACCCATCGATAGATAGATACATAGATAGATAGATAGATAGATAGATAGATATCCAAACATTACATAAATTAATTCTTGTGGTACCCGTATATGTCAGAACTAATTACTTAAAATGATTTAGAATTACGACAAAAGAATTGATTTCTAATCTATAATAATCTAAAAACATTTGGGTATTGTTTGTCCAAAATGACTACAGAGACCTTAGAAAGTAATTGTTTGAAGAAAAGGGATCAGGTGGTGCCTGGAATTGATCTCATGCAAATCATGAAGGTTGTAACCCCCAAATGTGACTTGGACACACACACATACACACACAAACTAACGCGAGCCAAGAGAGAAATATTTGTGGCCACCTTGGCTGGTTGGTCAGGTGGACCATTTGTTGGGATAAAATGATTTGATAGCCAGCAAGCAAGTCAGCCAGCCAGCCAGTCAGCGAGAATCACTTATAAACTGAGAGAAATCTGTGTTGATTATGTTGAGAGTTTCGGATGACGGTCTCCTAATAGGGGAACGAGGATGGAGGAGAGAAAACGAACCGAACAAAGAGACAAAATAAGAGATAGGGAGAGAGAGGGAAGGAGAGAGAAAAAGAGAGAGGGGAGTAGGGACAGAAAGTTAGAGACAGGAAGAGAGAGAGACAGAGGAAGAGCGAGCTAGCGAGAGAAAGAGAGAAAAAGAGAGAGAGATGGGGGAGAGACAGGAAGAGAGAAACAGAATGAAAGAGAGGAAGAGCAAGCGAGCGAGTGATAGAGAGAGGGGAGAGAGAGGGGGAGAAGGGAAAAAGAGAGACAGGAAGATAGAGACAGGAAGAGAGACAGGAAGAGAGAGAGGAAGAGCAAGTGTGCGAGAGTGAGAGAGAGAGACGGGAAGAGTGAACGCACGTGTGCGCAAGAGAGGAGATGGGGGAAGAGAAAGAGAGAGAGAGGAGGTTGAGAGACAGGAAGATAGAGACAGGGAGAGAGAGAGAGTAAGAGCGAGTGTGCGAGAGAGAGGGAGAGAGGGAGAGATCTTGAAAGAATGGTAGAAAGGAAATGTTTTTAATCCGGACATGAGTGAACATTAGCCGCCATTTTCATTCCTTTGATATTCTTGTTCTTATTTCTATCTCTTAGAAACCGTCAACCGAAACTTCCACCAAAGCTGTGAAAATAGGTTTCTTCAGATCTTCGAGTCGGTCAGACTGGCTGGTCATATATATATATATATATATATATATATATATATATATATATATATATATATATATATATATGCATCAGGCGTACAGGTCGTACCAACAGAGCCAGTGAGCCGGAAACTTCAACATTTCCTCTTTATAATGTGTAGTAAAAACGTTCATTTAGCTTGTTTTTTTTTTCAATCTTCCTTTTAGATAGATTTTTAATGCAGGAGGTTGATTTACAATTTAAGTGTTTGCTAAATCAGTCCCCGGTTCGGGCCTGACTACGTTTATGCTCATTTCTTGAAAAGAAAAAAAACGTTTTAGTAATCCAACAAGAGGCGAGAGACGTAAATTATCCATTGCTCATCCATAATTCAATTGTTTTTGATTGATCATCCCCAATGAGGCATGCTACCAAAATACGCTGGTCACACAACGGTTTCTACTGATTGTCTAACCAGACGTATCTCTCTTTCATATTTAATTCTTCATGATCGTTTTTTTCTTTCTTTGACGTCTTTTATTTTTCCCTCCTGTTCTGTTTACAATCGTTTTTTTTTCTTTCAAATATCGTCTGCCTTTATTTTGATTTGCTTTGAATCTGTTGTTCGGCAGTTTCCGTAAATGTGACTTGAATTATTATGAAACCCACTCTAAACGGTACTCCGCCATTTCGTGCAGTCATGTCTCGGATGGAACAGTCGGCCGCCATGTCAAATTCAATTCTCGTTCCATCTCGACGATCTCTTCATCTTTTCAGCCGATAACGTTTACTGTTTTCTGTTTACCGATAGGTGGCTTGTCAGGACAGGTTCAGGAGTGCAAACAGCTTTTCACTTTCTCCACTCTCTTCGACTTATTCCAATCCCTTTTCTTTCATTCTATCCCTCTCTCTCTCCGTTTCTTTCTCCACTCACGTCCACCTCCGTCTTCCTCTTCTACTTATTCCCCATCGTCTTTTTCTTTTTTTTTCTTTCATTCTGTCTCTTTCTACCTCCCTTGTCTCCCGTTTGCAAATCATTTCGTCAAAGAAATTCGGACAACTCTAAACTATTACGTCTGATGCTTTTAGTAGGAGCAAACAAGCAGCAAAAATAAGAATTCTAAAATGTCCACGTCCCACTGAAATGGAAACCACAGATTATGGGACCCCTGAAGAGGAACCGTAGATGAGGAGGCTCGCTAAGACGGAAACTATAAATTATATAAATTAATCTTTAAAAAAAAAAAAACAATTTCAACCTATAATCCCATGCTTATGAACGCTGATGACGTATTGTTTCTCACAGGAGAATATATCAAAACAACAAATGATGTCAGTTGACTGGGAACGATTGATTTCTAAAATAAAAATAATATATGACGTCAGTTGATAGGGGAAAGACAGAGCGAGTTATACAGATATATAGACACATCTAAAAATTGATAATGACAGCTGAAATATCCGATCGTTTTTTGATGGAAAGAGAAGAACGCGAGAGGCGTTTTTTCTCTTGTGGTGGACGACGGAGAATCTGATAACATGAACACATTCGTATCCGTCGGCAAAGACGAAAATGAGAGGGAAATCAACTATTTCCGCTTTCAGCTGTCTGAGTCACTTGGAGGAGCTGGAGTGGAGGAAAAATATTTCTTTTTTGTGGACTTTAATTATATATATATATATATATATATATATATATATATATATATATATATATATATATATATACATACACACACACACAGAGTATATATGGTACAAGTCAGGCTAGCAGTATAACATAATATGATAATGTATCAATAATATAAAGCCACTTCTAAAATGTAATGGATTTATTTCATAGAGTGCTCGATATATACAACTTTTCACTCTTGAAGTCGTTGTTTTAGAGTTAAGCTGGAAATGAATAGTAGAATGTGGATTCGCTGATGAGGCCCGAACAGGGCAGAAACATGAGCTAGTTTGTGTTGCGAATCCACTTTCTACTATATATATATATATATATATATATATATATATATATATATATATATATATATATATATATATAGTTGAGTACTCTTAGGTGGGGCACTCGTCTACTATGAGCTATTATAGCAATGTTCTTCCAACTCAGGAATGGAGCACTCTGATAGATGGGTAATCAAGCGTAAGTAAATAAATCGCTTAATTCGGTCCTACTGAAGTCCAGTACCGCCTAGGGCAGGGGTAGAGCATCTGCCTCTAGGTCTGAAGCGTTGATTTCGACCCTACGTAGCAGTACTGGAAGGGATACTGGATAGTCTATAGCCACACTGGAGAGTTGCAATACAACGAAACAGCTGTTTATGAATGATGCAGTTATTAATTATTTTACATATACATGTGTGTGTGTGTTTAAAGTATGTCCATAAAGACACCCGATACGATGTTTTAGAGAGCTCTGAGTTATGAAGAAGTGTCCTCGATTTTTTTGTATAGAAATAAACCTGCATCAATCCAAGCTGATTAGTTTTTAACTATACTTGTGAGAATGAACATGTGTATACATCGAACTATAAAAAGTGCAATTACGCTGGCAATGGCGTCGGTTGTTCCTGCTTAGAAAACTGATCGCCCGCCAGAGACTCTAAAACGGTCAAAACAGAACGCTAAATATTTTAATGTATAAAGATAATTTTAAAAAATGTTTCCTTTAAAATTCATTATTGGTGCTAGAAATTGGATTTATACAAACTCGTTCTCTTTCTCTTCAATATGAGCGGAATTGTTACTGTATAAGCGCTTGGCTATTTTAACTAATTGGGTAATGAATAAACCCTAATGGAAGAAGTGTGGATTATGCAAGCTCCGATACTACCTCAAGGTGGAGCCAAAGCTGTGAGTGCTTAGTTAGAAATAGTTAGATATCAAATAATTAAGATGAAATAATCAATTAATTAAATCAGTTTTATAATTGTAGCTCATTGTACATAAAGTCAAAGGAATCTACAATTTCCATTGACATAAAACGAAGGTTCGCCTCTCTCACTAGATTTTTAAACTGACCCAAAATGAAAAGTCTTTTATATCTAACAGATACGCCATAGCTTTTATCATTCGAATGAATAAATACATTTATACTAGAAAATATATATTTGAACAACCGTAGCCACCAATGTTGGCGGAATTGGAACAACTGTACCCACTGAAAATTGCGAAAGGTTCTATTTGAATATGTGTGTTTATGTGTCTGTGTTTTCCAGCGTTTCTGGACATACCATTTTGTCTGCAGTTTGAAAATTGGCATCAGTACTCCACTGGACTTCTCATAAAAATGCTATTTTTATTTTTTTTTTTTAACTTTTTAAAAAAATTTTTGGGGCTTCATTTAGACGAATTTGGATTGTTTTAAATCCAGATTACAGTTGGAAGTGATGACATAAACAGAATTTATTCTGGCCATATTTATCCTTCGATGGAATGTTCTTACATGACTTAAAATTTTGACGCTACAGTTGCGGAATTATTGACTGTGATGGCAAGTTTTTTAATGTTTTTTTTTTAAATTTTATATACAATGCAAAAGTTAGAGTAATCATCTTTAGTCGTCACAGAAGTTGGAGTGGAGTTTGCCCCTGCAGCAAGCAATGACAAAAGCTTCCAAAGAAGATATCAGCCTGTGTTATCATCTATGGAATCACAAGAATGGTTATTAATGGGTTTGCGTATTAGTAAAATAAAACTTTCACACAATTTCACAGGTTACATAAACAGCTATTAATAACAGACCGTCAACCAAAACTGTCAACATTGTTTTCTTCAGTTTTGAATGGATCTGGCTACCAGGCTATGCATGCATGAAAAAATGGACATTTGCTCCTTATCATGTCTGTAAAAAAACTTTTCTTTTTTAGGATTTTCTATGGAGGTTCTCGATACAATGTGAGTGCACGCTTTTCTGTGAACATTTTAGATTGTTGTTTTTTTTTAATTCAGACTTTTTGATGATCACTGTCCAACAAATGGTGAGAGGAGTAACTCGATCATTGATCATCCCCCTTTTCGAATATTTAATTGATCATCCCGATATTGCATTCTGCCAAAAGACGTTGGTCACTTGACTGTTTCTATTGAGTGACCCATCAGACCTGTATTATAAGCTCTGGCAGAATCTCCTATAGAAGATAGTTGGCTTTGTTATAATCTAAGTGAATGAA
>OY735233.1:40264700-40267200 GCA_963457665.1 Thysanoteuthis rhombus | reverse complement strand
TGATCATTTCAAATAAGTTTCGATATAATATTTTTGCAATTAATGATGCACACACATGCACACACACACATACATGCACGCACGCACACGCACACACACACACACACACACATACATACATACATACATATATAAATATATATATACATATATATATATAAATATATATATATATATATATATATATATATATATATATATATATATATTATGAATTTGATAGATAATGTGGAAATAGAATTTTAGAAACATATAGTCAATTAAACTCATCCGCACGTAGGACAACTCTCTTCCGGTTCTCAACCATATATATATATATATGTATGTATGTATGTATGTATATATATATATATATATATATATATATATATATATACATATAACGTCAGATACGTCAGTTTTCGTAAGATCACTGATATATATATATATATATATATATAGAGAGAGAGAGAGAGAGAGAGAGAGAGAGATACATATATATATATATAAATACATATATGTATATATATATAAATACACGTATATAAACATATATGTATATTTGTATGAGTATTTAGAAAAAAAGTTGTGAAATCTGTTATTTTACTTTATTTTGATTTATAAATAATGGAAAAAAATTGATAATATTCTTATCAGTGATACTAATGAGAACAATTATACATAAGTTAGAAGACAAAGATACAATTATGAAGACTTCTAGAGACTGTTTATCAAAAGAGAAAAGATCACCTTTCACACCTGCTCAAGGGTTCAGCCCTATGATTATATGGAAATCATAGTTTTGGGTAATTTCGGGGGTCCTAATCCAAATTGATCTAACTGTTCACTTCGTGAAAATGATCCAGGGTTTAGCCATCATCGGAATCATAATCATCATCATCAGCAGCAGCAGCCTTTTAGCATCCGTCGTTGGAAATAGACCTTCCCCAATCATGAGCGTACCTTCTAAACTTGTTTAGTACGTCACGCCATCTTTTTTTTCTGCCGGTCACAGTTCTGTTTATGATCTCTGGAATCTCCATCGTGAGTCTTGATGTCTGGCACTTGTCTGCCATTCTTGAAAATGGCTGCCCCTTTCTCATTTGAGTTTTTTTTTAATGGAATTCATGTTATCTCTGACTTCTTTCTTTTCTCTGATGTACTGTGCTGTCTTGTGATCTCTCCAAGCAATACTGAGCATGAATCTCTTCCGTGTATATTGAATGGTTCTCAGTTTGGAGGCCAATCTTTTGGTTAGGTTCCATGTTCCATGGACAATCAGGAGGATGTACTGGTTGTATACCCTTCTTTTCAGTATTACGGGCGAAATGTTGAATTCTGGGCGGCGAAAGAGCGAGGTGGAGGAGGAGAACTAAGGGTAGTATTGAAAGGAAAAAGACAGGTCTGGTTAGTCCCTCAATTAAGACTGACCATCGGGACTATTGGGTACTTCAAACAGATGCTGAAGAAAATGTTCTTAAGTACTGGGTAATTGTAGAAATGGGGATCGTCAACCAAAACTGTCAACAACAACAAAGGTTTCTCCAGTTTTCAAATTGTTCTGGCTGAATGACTGGGTATGTATGTGTTGAGCGCACGGGTCATACGATTGACCAATCAACATCTGAACACTTCTTATTTAAATACTTATGTCTACAAAAATAAATAGGTTTTTAGTGTGAGATTCAATCTGCAAGTTTATTCACGTTTTATTTAGTGATCACTGCCTTGCAAAAGGCGAGAGAAGTAACTTACCAATTGACTGCCCTTTTTCCCAATTTTTTTTATTGATCATCCCGAACACGGGATATGGCAAAAAAAAACATATTGATCACGTGTCAATTTCTTTTGGGTGACTAACCAGGCGGAGTTATTGGTTTTCGTTGTGTTTGCAAGACGTAACAGCAGCGCTGGCTTTCAATGGTGACTTAGATAGACGGAAATTGCCCACAAAGGACGGGGTTGGGCGGGAATTCACGCATAAAGTGACAGATTGTAGGATTAATGTCATTTGGAAACAAAGTTCACGAACTTTCTCCGTTTGCCTTCCGGGAAGAAAGAAGTGTCGGTAAAATATGCGGCGTTTGTGGGTGGGTAGGAATCTTGGGAGGCTTGGGGGGTGTTTCCGTAGGTAGAAGAGTAAAGACGGAGTCGATTGGAGAAAAAATATACGTATCTATGGAGATAGATAGATATAGACCTGATTGAGATAGATAGATTGATAGAAAGATAGATTGATAGATAATGAAGATACACACACACACACACACACACACATATATATATATATATATATATATATATATATATATAAAAGAGAGAGAGGGAGATGTATGGACAGACTGAAATTGATGGATAGATATGAACACGGGTGAGATATATAGATAGATAAATAGACACATATGGACGGACTGAAATAGATAGATAGATAGATAGATAGATAGATACATAGATACATAGATACATAGATACATAGATAGATACATAGATAAAAACAGATTGAGATAGATAGATAGATTGA
>OY735233.1:40249700-40262200 GCA_963457665.1 Thysanoteuthis rhombus | reverse complement strand
GTTGTATACAATTCTTTTTAGCACTAGTGGTATTTTTGTGTTCTTGAAAGTCAAGCCAGCTCTATCGAAGTCTTGCCATCGTTGAATGATTGTACGCTTGATTTCGCTTCTCGTAACTCAGTTTTGTTGGGTGTAGGGAACTGCGCGAAATTTTTAGGTCCACGAAATGAACATTATTATTATTATTAACGAGAAATGATCGATAACGACTTATCTGTTAATATTTTAATAAAAAGAATAAAAACAAGATCCTTTTATTTTTAAGAAAATAGAATGACATAGCAAAACGGGAAATTTATGATGTATTCGATATCTTTCAAAATTTCAAACACATTTGAATTTTGACTGACGAAGACAGACAATGTATCAAGATTTTCCAATTTCATTGTATCATATTATATTAAAAAATGTGAAAGAATCTAGTTTTTCTTCTTTTTATTAGAATATACCCGTCCAAAATAACGGGGTTATTTATGTATTGATCGACACAAAGGAGCCAACTGTTATTTTATGAGGTAATGTACTTTCAATGTTTCTACGTTTTTACAAAATCTCTAATCACCTCAGGCTGTTTTAATGTGTGATCGGACATGAAGTCTAAACTGTTTCTATGACGTTACTTTCATTGTCATGTCACGATAGGAAGGTAAATCAACCAATGAGATCATCCCATTCAAATGCAAACAAACAAATATACAGAAAAATTTGCATATAAGCTCATCATCATCATTATTATTATTACTATCATTGTCAATTTCAGACCAGTTGCCTAGTAGTTATCGCTAGAGGTTGAGTAACAGCAAGTCTTCTCAAGTCTCCACACTCTCATAGACCATTGCAATACTGTGGTTTACAGTATCACACCAGTTGCCCGGTGGTCATTGCTGGAAGCTGAATTACAGTAAGTCTCCTCAGGTTTTCAGTGCGCAGCTCATCTATCTGTCTCCTATCACTCCTCCGCTATCATTTGGGTGTTTTTCCTCCTTCTCCCTCTGTTAGGCCACTGCTAACAGTTAGGGTCGTAGATTTTATATTTCTAGCACTTTCCTCAGTATCCGCGCAGTTCCTAGCAGTGCTGTGATCTGTACAGTCTCAATCCTTCCTTTTATCCTCCAATCTTGCCCTCAGTGTCTTTAGGATAGTTCCGAGTTCCCCTATTATTACTGGTACTACCCTGACTTCCATGTTCCACACCTTCTTCAGTTCTCTTGCCAGATCTTGGTATTTTCCCCGTTTTTCACTCTCTTTCTTCTTTACTCTTTGGTCTACAGGCACAGCCACGTCTATTATTTGGCAGGTTTTCCTCTTCTTGTCTACGATTACCAGTTCCGGTCTTCTCGCTTGGATGAAGTAGTCCGTTTTGATGTCGAAGTCCCAAAGTAATTTGTGGTTTCCATTCTCCAGGGCTGTCTCCGGTTTGTGTTCAGAACCACTTGTCCGCATGGTTAAATCCCATTCGTTTACTTCTCATCATCATCATCATGATTATTATTATGATCACCATTATTATTATTATTATTATTATTATTATTATTATTATCATTATTATTATTTCTTCACTGACTAGAGGGCGTTATTATTTCGTGCAATGCCTCCGCCCTACTAGACAGTGTGAAAATTTCTTCACAAAACCCAAAATGATAGGAAAATAGACACGAATAAATCGAATGCAAGGAAGCCTTGCGTTCCAAGATATTTCATACTCATTTGAGCTATTCCATGTTGTACTCCTGATAAAGCACAAAGGAGAGCGGAGCGTGGTATGCAGATTGACTGCAGAAGCTTCTGGAAGGAATCTGCTCCCAGGTTTGGAATCAGTCATCCTCCTTTTATTCAAGAGAACCCAGGTTGTCTTGATATTTTTCTTCATAGCAAGGCGGAGGATAAAATAAATTCATGCCTTTCTCATGGGCATTAAAGAGAAGTGAACGTAAACAGTCTTCCACGGAGTTTGAACCCGACTCACTGGTTCCATTGTCAGCACCATAAACCGCTACTCACACCAACAGGAGAGAGAACGTCAAAACATGTATTCCGCAGCGAATGGGTTAACATACGAAGTTTTATCGGAGAGAAAAAAAAATCTTTCACAAGTCATTATCGATTGAACAGACTGACTTTTGGCAGTTTGTACGTGAACCTCACCCGAGACATGTATGGAGGCCTACATTGATATAAATGTTGTTTACAATTAAAGCTTGTGCAAACGGTACATATTTTATCAATGCAAAATTGATCAAACATGTCTTCCGTCAAAAGTCACTGGGGAAATCTTCACGGTTTTATCTTTCCAACACCTCTCTTTGTTACTTTCCCGCTGCCCCCTCTCTTTCTTTTTCTTGGTCTCTCTGTCTCCCCCTCTTTTTAACTCTATCGCTCACTCACTGTCTCTCTCTATGTCTCTACTTTTCTCACACTTTCTCTCTCATTCTTTCTCCAAGTGATATTTACTTCCTTTTCCAAACAGTTTATTTATTCATTTTTTAAGAGATTTCTTTTTATTCTCTTCATTCATCCTTTCATACAAGTAGATGTTTATTTTACTTATATATCCTATTAATATACAAGTTTCCCCGGCTATTCGAAAGTTGGCTGTTCCTATAAGAACCCTTCGTAAGTTGAAATACTGTAAAGCGAAGAAACAATCGCCATAGATTTATATGAGAATTCATTTTAGCATTTCCACACCACTACAATAGTAATTGTTTGTTACACCAAATAGTCAGAGGTTAGAGAGAGGGTGCACGCTACTTCTATAAAAAAAACTTTCTAAAAAAACAAACGCTGAAGGCTATTTTGTTTTTGTTGTCGTTTTTTCGTATATTTCCATAAATGCGAAAAAATGGTGCGAAGCAAACCATCGATAATCGGAAAATACTTGTAATCTCTATTAGACTCTTTTTGGTCGGTTTGTCGGTCGTTCCCTGCTACGTTAAACATCAGAAATTGGACAAAAAGAAGAGCTGTGATTAAAAAAAGGACGTCATTAAAAGCCATGACGTCTTTAAAAGGAGTGACGTCATTAAAAAAAATCTTTTGATCATTTTTTTATCAATTGCAAATGTCAAAATAAAATGTCCGAGGTCAGCATTTTTTCCACTTAAAAAAGCCAAAATTCTCCCCAAAAATTGCCAAAATTTGTAATTTACAATATTTTTCCATTATTTTAGTTGTTGTTTTAAACGCCTTTCTCTCTTCAAGATTAAGACCTACTCTCTTCTTTTCCCTTTTTCTTTCTTTCTTTCTTCCTAATTAAAACTTTTTTTCTTTCTGTCCATGTTTACTTTTCTTTCTTAATTTTCCCTTCTTCGTTTCTTTTTTCTTCTTTTCCTCCTTAAATTAACTTATTACTCTGTAATGAGATGAATCCTCACCGGGGGCCCTCACTTCTGGTATCTTTTGCAAGGTTAGTAAATAACCTTCATGGCCGGCTCCCTAACATGAATACACATACGCACGAATCTGTCTTTGTCTGTCTGTCTGTCTGTCTGTCTCTCTCTCTCTCTCTCTATATATATATATATATATATATATATATATATATATATATATTAAGGAATGGTTATATAATCCGACGGAATATTTATGAATGCGTTGTATTATTTGAAAGTGTATTTGAAATGAACCCCCACCGTTGTTTAACGGAGAACGGGTCATGGTTCTGACCATTCTTATATCGTTTATTTTATTTACGCTGTCTAGGCGAGTCACTCATCCTCCATGTAACAATGAGAGTTCATTTCACATTGAGTTTCAAATAACATATATATATATATATATATATATATATATATATATATATATATATATGTATATATATATATATATATATATATTTATACACACACATATATTGGAACTTTTTTGGAAGCCTGTTATTTTTGGTTAATCGATTTCATTCATAGATTTAAATTTAATTGAAAGCTTCGTCAGATAAACAATTCCACGCAATCAATTCGGGATTAACCAAAAACAAACGCTGCAACTGATTCCTCGAATATTTTCTTTCGCGATATCGACTTTTTGCAGTTGAGATAATCCAATGAGCCAATTAACTTTATCGAATTAGATAAGTTTGAAAATAGAAAATACTTATCTGCATAGGTTTTTTTTCTCCTTAGTCGAAACCTTCCTCGGGTTTGCTATGCGTTATCGATCGTTACCTCTGCCATATTCCCCACCCCAGATCCGTTATTATTTGCATCATATGTTGAATTTTATTGTTTTTTTATCAATATGATTGATTATCAATATGTATTATTTACTTATGGATAAATCATACAAATATGTATTTTAGTATAAATGTTTTTATTGCAAACATAAAAAAGTGCACGTCAAAAAAGATATAATTTTCTCTCGATTTTCGACGATTTCATATTTTCTGTTTTTGATAATTTTGAAACAATAAAGTTAGAATATTGGATAAGTAAATTGAGACAGTAGCAGCAGCAGCAGCAGCAGCAGTAGTAGTAGTAGTAGTCCCAGCAGCAGTTGCTGCCTGAATCAGTGAATACACACATACACATACACACAGAGAGCAGAACCTTGCTTACCAGCAGGAGCCAGTACTGTGTTTGTGCATTCACAGTGCCTCTTTATTCTTTTTGCTTTAGTGTGACAGAGAACCAATCAATAAACAAACAGACGAAACAAAGTGACGAAGGCTCGATTATCATAAATATGTACGTAGGTATATCAACAATTAAGGGCAAAATACTTTTAAAATATTCATTTCACATAACAAATATTTATTTTTCAACATAATTTCCTTTATGTAAAGTTTTGTGCGGACCTCATTTTGTTTTTTCTTTTTTTCTTCTTTTTTCAGCAAAATGTTTCGGCTGTGCTACCGTACGGCCGTCTTCAGGATGTATTTTCGACCATAGAGATGAGGAAAGCCCGTCTGGAACTGTTGTATTCCAATGTCTAATATCGGGTATGGTTGATTTTTTGTTTAAAACACAGTTGTTTGTCTTATTGGCCCACACATGAATTTCATTAAAACGAAAATCATGTGCAGCGATCACATAGAGAATAAGGACATAACTGTCAAAAACGAAGATGCAAAACTGGGGAAAGTAGACCACTATATCTACTTAGGACAACAAATCTCTATGAAACCCACAAAGAAGGAAGAGATCAAGCGGAGAATCACCCTAGAATGACACGCCTTTGGCAGAGCAAGCCCAACCATCAAAAGCAAGTCGATCCCAATAATCCTAAAAAGAAAAGTATACAACCAATGCATTCTCCTGATAGTCACTTATGGAGCTGAAACATAGAACCTAACCAAGAGACAGACCCGCAAATTGAGAAGCGTGCAGCATGCGCATGAGAGAATCATGCTCAACCTCACATGGAGAGATCACAAAACAGCTGAGCATATAAGGGAGAAAACGGGAGTCAGAGATATCATAGAATTTATTAAAAAAACTCAAATGGCAATGAGCAGGCCATGTTGCAAGAATGAAAGACAACCGCTGGACATCACGACTCACAACATAGATCCCTATGTCGAAAAAAAAATCACATGTGAAACCGAGGCCGACAGAATACAAGATGGAGAGATGAACTGGACAAATTCAGAAAATACTGGCTCTGCAACGCCCACGATAGAGAAGTGTGGCGAAACAACGGACGTTAAAAGAATGATGATGATGATGATGATGATGATTGTTGTAATTGGAGTCAAAAATCTGCAGTTGTCTGGAGTGGATGCCATGAGGGGCTTTTGGGGGCGGGGGAGCAAAAAATATCTTCGTCGAAAATGATCAGTTGAAATGGCTGCCATTTGTTTTTGTTTGAAAGCAATGGCAGGTCACTCGTGTCAATATTTCAATAAGTTCGTGACCGAAAAAATCCACCACATCAGATTTTAGCCAGTGAAATGCGTATCAATGGCCGAGAATACAGCAACTCATCAACTGGAGACGGTCGTAGGGTACAACGGCCGGGAGGTGGGGGGTTTGGTCAAGAAATAAGTCAAGAAGAGGACAAAAGTCCACACAAAACATGACATAATGATATTCCTTCTCAAAAAATCGGACATAAATAATCATAATAAGAATAATATCAATCCACTTTATGAACAGTATGATATCCTTGGTTCTTGGTCCGTGCCATGAACTCTTCCACTTGAAGGTAATAATTTTGCTGATAAAATATTTTGAATAATGACTCTTTCACCTTGACGTGATCTAAGTTTTTTTTTTTCAAATCGTACAATAGAGGAAGTGCCAAAAGTTCACTTTACGCCATTTCGGTCAACGGTAAGCTTTTATAAGAACGCTCTACTTTCGGAAAGACCTCTATATCTGTAAAAGTTTCTTCATGGGGAAATATATATCAAATATCAGTATTAAATTCAAGTATATTAAGTAATAGTAAATTGATTACTAGTATATCAAGAACTAGTATACTAAGCACTACTATATCAAATGCTAGTATACTAAATACTAGTACATTAAATGTGGAGTAAATAATTTTATGATCAGATGTCTTAAATGTATTGTACGTAGAAGACACAGAGAAAGGCTTATCTTCACCAAATGGAAAGTCATTCATACTGTTACCAGTAGTTCTCAAACTTATGTATGACGGCACACGAAGAAATATTTATCATTTATTACACAGCACACAAACTCTTTACTTATATACCAATGTAATTGGTAAATTAAACTTAGTATATATAAGATACATCATTTCCGTCTATATCACATTAGTTTTGTTGAAACCACTTTTGTCTAAACTCACTCTGGTCTACATGAATGTTAGTATAATGTATTTGAGTACAAAAGCATGTTTGGGGGAACTTGATTTATTTACTCTGAAAGCACTTACCAGGGGCTTTCTTAATTACTCCCTCTTGGTCAATAATGATTTTTATTAGAAAATGTAGACAGCGAATTTGCCAATAAAATGGTGTTTATAAGCTTAATGGGATATGGTCTCGTTGAATTAAATTTTAAAAATCTCAGATGAGTGAAGCGGTCTTTTGTTTATATACATAGTCAAAATAATCCAATGCATTCGGGGGTTTTATCGATGAAAAAATGACCGTTTGACAATTAAAAACAATTTGATTTATTAAATATCAAAAGATCAATTTCCCACGTACTTGATCACTCGATGTTAAAAACGGTGCGAAACTTTTGTGTCCCATTTTCAACATCCAATAATCTACCTAAAATAATATATGTATATGTGTATACGTCTTTGTTTTGGGGTTGTTGTTTGTTTGTTTTTTTTTTCGTAATTCCTGTTAGAATATGGCAATTACATTACTGCATTAGAAAAGATACGTACCTGGACACGTTCAAGGCCCGGAATACACGTTTATATATTACGAAAAAAAAAATTCCCAACACACTTGGTAAATAGTTGCGACACATTTTTATATCGCGGCACACAGGTTGAGAGCTATTTTCATAGTCATTCCGAATGTGACCATAATGGCACAAAACCCCCATCGAAAGACGATCTTACCCATCTGGATTCAGCGAAGCGGGTTCTGATGACCAGCTGCGAATCCTATTAACCGACCGGGGACGATGTGGGCAGTAAGAACATTATGAATTTAACCCTGGAGACCATTGACCGCGGTGGGGAAGAGGACCCCTCACGCCCAACCATCGTAAGGCTTGCTCACTGTTCAGGCACAGTCGGTGACCGTTAAATCAGGGTTGCCAGATAGTTGGAGCTGTTCCCGTCCAAAAATATATAAAAGGGCCAAAAATGGCCAAATACTGAGATCGTCTCTAGAAGCAGTTATTTTCTTATTCATTTTGTTTAGATGAAGTATTGTAAATCCTCATTATAAAGTATTTATTTAACTATTTACAATCATTTCAGTAGCCGTTTTATCACCGCTTCACAGTGGCGGCTTTCGTAAATTTGCTATAAGATGCAGCTGAAAATTTGGATGACGGTAAACAGTAGTATAAACAAGAAAAAACAGGCTTTGTTGGAAGAACAACCCAAAAAAAAAACAGTTTTTGACAGCATTTGCTTCCGTAATATAACTTAGTTTCCAGTTGAGTTTTCAAGCTAATTCCTGTTAAAAAAAATTGTGATTGCATCAAAATAAAACGAAATACTATTGCCCAAAATGCAATACGATTCATTGGCTAATAAAAAGATTCATAAATATGAAGTGTATATGTAAGTTATAAACACTGTATAGTCTGCTTTATTTATTTATTTATTTATTCATTTATCTATTTATTTATTCATTTCTTCGCTCTTTCTTTCTCTCTCTACATTCTCTCTCTTTCTTGTATTTTCTTTGTTATCGCAAGAATTGAAAGAAAAAAAACTGATACGACGCAGTTTGACGTAAAATGAGAAAAATATTCCTTTTTCTTTGTACTCTCTAAACATCATATCTTTCTATGTTAACCAACGCTATAAACCGATCAAAATAATAGAACGATTTCTGTCTCTTTCATTTAATTCCTAACAAACATTGTTTATCAATTTGAACTGTCGACGTCGTGGTTGAAAATGAGTATAAATAAATTGTTCATAAATAATTGCAATTGAAATACACATAAAAAAATAAGAACTTTTTTTAATGCCACTACGACGGAGTCAAAATAGTCAAAAATCCAAGTATTGCCAATCCAAAAAGTTCATAGCCGAATATTCTTCAAAAAGGCCAGATTCGTCAAATTCGACCATAAAATAGCCAAAGTGGCAACTCTGTGTTTAACTGTCTGCGAGACTGGAGTAATATTTAGGGGGGTCAGAGAATAGGCGTGGAACGGTGATATCGGTTCTAAAACCAAAATAAGTCATTTGTGCAGGTTGGCGTAAGGAGTCTTGGAGGTCGAGAGAAAAGAGAGGACTCGGGGGAGGCGGGAAAGTATTCAGGTTAGGGTGAGGCGGAAGGCCGCAAGACTTGAAGAGGATTTCCTAATTAGATGACTATAACGTCTCGTTAGTTACTCAATAGAAACCGTCACGTGACCAACGGCTTTTGGCAGCACTCTGTTTTAGGGGTGATCAATTGAAAATCTTGTGGGAAAAAACGTGCAATCAATGAATAAGATATTTCTGTCGCATTTTGTTGAATCACTTGACAGTCCGAATTTGAAAAAAACAAAAACAAAAAAAAAACAAGCGCTAAGGTAACTAGACACTAACTAAGGGACCAATTTAGCAAAAACCAATATTGTAAATTAACCCCTCCTCCCCACTTTAACCTTTTTTTATGGGAGGCGGTAACTATCGAAAAACAAAGAAACTTTTTTTCTCAACATAAGTAGTAAGCATTTGAGTTTTAAGTCTTCTAGCTCCATTGGTGGGACCGGTAGTGCGCTACATACACACAAAGCTAGCCAATAAGACCAACTTAAAAACTGGAGAAACCTATGTTGACAGTTTTGGTTGACAGTATCTAATTAATGGCAAGATGTTAACACTACTGAATGTAACGATGTGTACCTATCCTATCAATGAGGTTCATATTAACATTAAACTGCTAGGAGTGGAATACGTACACACATCACACGCACGAACGGATACACACGCGTACGCACAAACAAAGTCTCTCCGGGAAGTGTCCAGCGATTTGATATTAACGAAATGCCTTAGTCCACTTCAAAGTATTCCTCTTGGGACACCGCACAGTCATCCAAGCATCCTTCTACAATTAAAAAGAAAAAAAGTGTGCAGAGTCAACCATCAATTTTTGACCCAATTATACAAAACATTGAATTTGGGCTTCAATAACCTTTATTTAGGAAAATTATTTTTCGTACTGATATTTCGTCCTGACATTGGGCCTTGTCTACGCGAACTTTTCTTTTGTATGATCTATTCACTTTGTTATCTAAAAAGGTATCAGTAAAGGACTAAATTTTGACAATTACGTTCTTTAATTTTATTTCTTTTTAGTTGGTTCATATTGCATTTTAGTTGCCTTATAATAATACAACTTTAGCTAGACCATAAGTCGATAGCATTGAGTAAACAGTGCTGATTGAGAAAAAAGAAAAAAGACGAAACTTTTACCGAATATAAAAAATGAAGAATCTTTTGGCTCAGAGATAGAAAAAAATGAACAGAATTTGAGAAGCGGGAAAGAAAAGTGTTTACTTGGCACAATAAAGCCTGAACTATATCTATATAATTATACATACATACATACATACATACATACATACATACATACATACATACATATATCATTGGTGTGTGATGTCTTGTATCTTGGTGTGTGCAACGGATGCTCAGAAGTGTAAAAATATTTCAGTGAATGTAAAAACCAAGGAAGAGTGGCAGCCTTTCGGTCACTGTGTAGGGAAGGTAGTTTCGATTGTAGAAAATAAAAAACCGATGGAAAATAAGATTTGGATTGGACACTAACATCAGCAGATGATAGTATCCAATCCACTTTTTTTCATGAATTCTCTTATTTCTTTTTATATGTTCGCCATTTGAAACATTGGATGTGCAAGGATGTGAAACTTTGCAGCTTACAGTCGGGACCACCTTCCCTACATTGTTCCAAGAAGGCTCTTACTGTTCATTGCTTTTTACAGGCACTAAAATATTTTTGCTCTTCTGTGTATCCGTAGAATTTATATAACAAAATCATGTTATCGTACTGAGAAGCAGTGTTAAGTCTCGTTCTATCGACAAAAGTCTTACCAGCAAAACAACGGGGGAAAAAATACCGGAATGTCAAGGGGCCATGAAGTTGCTTACAATTTTTGTGATAAAGACCCTTGCTGAGGGGTCACAACGAACGGAGGTAGATTAGTCAAAATATGAATGTGTTTTTCTCCATTCTGTAAACTCTAGTAATAAACATATGAAGAAGAGCGCTTTTGCTTTTTATGGGGGTGTCTTTCTCAAGAATACTCGTGGAGAACGCGACAGATAGGCTAGAGGCTACTTTGGAGAGTTTGAAACAGGCCTGACCATAGACGCGCCAGTTCTTTTCTTGTGTGAAGATCTACCGAGGGCCGTTTTGCCAACTTTATTCCCAAGTTTACATCTACGGTTGAGGGGAAAACATATCAAAATACATAGAAAACAGACCTCGTTAGTCACCCAATAGAAACTGTCACGTCACCAACATCTTTTGGCAGCATGCCTTGTGGGAAAAAGTGGTGATCAATGAATAAGTTTCTGCTCTCGCCTTTTGTTTGGGCAGTGATCTCTAAAAAGTCTGAATTTTCAACAAAAATAACAAGCAGGTACAAACTAAGTGATCAAGTAAGTATAAATTTACATTGCAAATGGAAGCCTCTCTCACTAGAATAAAAACTATTTGGAGGGAGAATTTAAAAGTTTTTCATAGACATAATTAGCTGTAAATGTTTAGATTTTCAGCCCCCTGGCTCCATTGGTGTGACCTGCATGTGTGATATATACATAGCCAGCCAACCAGACCGACTTGAAAACTGAAAAAAAAACATATGTTGACAGTTTTGGTTGATGGTTTCAAAAGACATCTACATTCTTTGGAAATATATCTAGGAAATATATTGTATATTATGAATAGATTAAATGTGACTTTAATCATCCACATTTATTTTATCAAAATATTATTTCATCCATTAGAAGAATTGTTTATCATTTCATTAGTATAAATTACATAATGATATTACACTTTTTATCAAAACAGTTTCTACATAACATTGTAACAGACGGTTAACACTACGCATGCGTGAACAGACATTATTTCATAAGTTTACTCAATCGAAAATTACACTGATTTCAGCTTGATATGCATATATACATCTAAATGGTGAGAACGTCACAACGTTAGCCTATTGTTCATTATATTTACGCTGTCAAGGCAAAATGATACATTCACTGCACAATAACAGGAGACCATTTCAAAATAATATAACGCATATATATATATATATATATATATATATATATATATATATATATATATATATATATATATATATATATATATATATATATATATTGTGAAATAATGGATTCGCTACGGAAACAGGCTTATGTTTCTGCCTTTTGGGGCTTGTTCGGGTTAACCTGATTTAAACCTCTACTCTAATTCAATGATTTTGGATCAAGCATTTGATGAAGTAAACCCATCACATATCGTATATTTAATGACTGATTAGTACTTTGATATATATATATATATATAGTTTCGTTACCACTGATCAGCAAAGATTGTTTGGGGCAATATCCATAGCAGAAGGACCATAGACGACGGAGCCTGTGTGCACAATATCCTCCCCAGCCTTGTGTTGGACCAATCCATTATCCCATCCAGTAACATGAAGTAGGATCGAAACCTTCGCTTCAGACACAAAGGCTGGCATTTTCTCTCCCTACTCCACGGAACTGGACAACCAGTAAGGTTGAATTTAAGTGATATATTTACTCACGCATATATTCCCCATCCACCTGAGTGCTCTATTCCTACGTTGGAAGAGCATCGCATGAGCTTATAATGAACGAATTACTTCACTTGAAGAGTGCTCAACCCTGAATAAGGGAGCGTTTTA
>OY735233.1:40212200-40244700 GCA_963457665.1 Thysanoteuthis rhombus | reverse complement strand
CATCTAATGTTTCTGACCGTTCGTATATCTGTAAAAAAAAAGAAAATGCATAATGACCTTGACTGAAAAAAGTATACGTGGGAAAAATGTCACAAATTATTCCCGCGAAAAAGAATTTAAATAACCCATTCTTTAATTCACGTTTGAACACAAATGTCAAATGAGCTGTAGCTAAATTGAATGTGATTATTTATCTGAATATACCGTTTATATAACTAAAACAACTGAAAAACTTTGATGAGTCCCACTATCAGCGTAAAAATATATCCAGACAAAAAATTAAGTAGCCTTTAAGAAGACAGCTAACCGGATGTAGGTGGACACGCATGCGCACAAAAGCACACGGGAAAGTCTCCATTTGGATGAAATTTATTACCTGGTCTTCGAAGTAAATATCTGGTTAAAAAGATTTTCTGCCCAATGATTGTAAAATATTAAGTGATCTACATAGTGAGATTTTTACCATTCACAAAATCATTGAAATGAATCATGGTTTTCAATAGTAGTACTGTGTGTGGTGGGTAAGCTTTCCAACTCGTGCGTGTGATTTGCACATGTTAGAATTTGAACGTAATCCAATTTTTTCTCAATTCTAAATAACCAAAATAAGATATGTATTCTAAATTTAGTACGCTACCGTAGCTTAAGAATGCGTATTCAAAGTTGAGATAGCAACCCCAAAGTTTGTACTGAGAGGTTTATCAAGTCAAATTTCTAATCAATTCATTAAATACAGTTTTTGATACCGGACTCTAGATGAATTGCGGGTATTCTAGAAAATTCTGGAAAATAAGTTATTGGTTTCGAATAATTAATAGATACCTTTTTTACGAATAGAATTCGTTATCCTACACTTGTTTAATTCAAGTATAACAAATGTACACTTTTTGTTAACATAATCTATTTCTTTTTCAGACGAAGGACCAGAAAAGGCCTTCGCTACCTGTGGAAGCACAGATTATTATTATTTGTGGTGAATATAAGATTTTAAGAAAAAGAAGTTCTGTGTCTGAGAGGCTGGCCAAAGTAACGATATAACTGGATGTCATGTAAAGATATTTTTCGTTTAGTTTTATTTGATTTGGGTATCTGGAATTATTATTCTTTCTCGTGTCCGACTATTTACTTCAACTTCAAGTTCATCTCCTTTTTTTTTCTTTCGAGCGGCCTGAATCATCATCATCATCATCATCACTACCACCACCATCATCATCATCATCATCATCATCATCATCATCAGTCTTTTAACGTCCGTCGTTGGACGTACACCTTCCCCAGGATTCGCCGCAATTCTCTATCGTGGGCGTCGCTGAGCCAGTATTTTCTGAATTTGTCCATTCCATCTCTCCATCTTGTACTTTGTTGGCCTGAGTTTTGCATGTGATCTCTGGTGATCCATGTTGTGAGTCGTGATGTCCATCGGTTGACTTTCATTCTTGCAACATGGCCTGCCCATTGTCATCAAAGTTTTCTAATAGATTCTATGATGTCTCTGACTCCTGTTTTCTTCCTGATATACTGTGCTGTCTTGTGATCTCTCCATGTGAGGTTGAGCATGATTCTCCCATGCGTGCGTTGCGTGCCTCTCAGTTTGCGGGTTATCTCTGTTAGAGCACATTACCCCAACCCAAAGCAAGTGATACTACTGGGCATTTCGAAATAGCTGACCCAGCAGGAACTGTCATTTTCTTGGTGACGCAGCCTGAAAATTACGAAATTTACTTTGCAGGATTTACTCTTTTTCTTCTCCACCTTAACATATTTTAGCTATGAAGATTTCTCTTTTTGAATTTAAAAACAAACATAAGATTTTCATTTTCAGTCTTCCATACATGAAAGAATTACTGACACAAGCAGGAGGGAAGAAGAAGCGGATAAGTCCATAGAAAGGAATCGTTATCTCAACTTTTATTCGGGACGGTTAAATTTTCTTTTAAAAGTAACTAAAAATTTAAGCTGATTGTAAGTAGTAGTCCTACAAATTAACAGTTCTAAAATACTTCATCGAATAAACTTAATTCAAAATATCTTTATTTGGGACATTTTTTAAAGATATATTTTTCCAAGTAAAAGGGAATAAGAAGTAGAAGCGTTCAACAAATATTCGGACACCAGCATTAAACAACTGTTCGTCGTCTGTGTGCTACTGATCTTATGGCAGTTGACTGTTTGCATCTGTTTGTGGAACGTTTGCAGACAAGCAGTTCTATGTCTTGCCTCAACGTTTGTTTACTGTTTGGGTGTCGTTTGCGAACAGTTGTGTACATACATAATATGAATGTTCAAAGAACAGGTTTATCCTGGGTAGGAAGGACATAAAGGTGTTTTTAGATGTATCCACACATCTCTATAAGACGCTTTTTGGTCAGTCGATTGGTCGGTCGGTCTGTCGGTCCCAGATACGTTAAACGACGGAAATAGGAAGGGAGGAAATAAGATGTCATTAAAGGTGTGACATGAATAAGAAACTGGTATTATTATAGAATGCACGGATTTGGTATATTTGTATTCCAAAAGCCAAAAAATGGACCAAAATAGCCATTTACGATTTTTATTCAAAGTAAGACACTATTTCCGTATTGCAATATTTTCAAGCATGAGAATCAGTAGACTATTTGCTCTTCTTCTTATTCTTATTTTTCTTCTTCTTCTTCTTCTTCTTCTTCTTCTTCTTCTTCTTCTTCTTCTTCTTCTTCTTCTTATTTTTCTTCTTCTTCTTCTTCTTATTTTTCTTCTTCTTCTTCTTCTTCTTCTTATTTTTCTTCTTCTTCTTCTTCTTCTTATTTTTCTTCTTCTTCTTCTTCTTATTTTTCTTCTTCTTCTTCTTCTTTTTCTTCTTCTTCTTCTTCTTCTTCTTCTTATTTTTCTTCTTCTTCTTCTTCTTCTTCTTTTTCTTCTTCTTCTTCTTCTTCTTCTTCTTTTTCTTCTTCTTCTTCTTCTTCTTCTTCTTCTTTTTCTTCTTCTTCTTTTTCTTCTTCTTCTTCTTCTTCTTTTTCTTCTTCTTCTTCTTCTTCTTCTTCTTCTTCTTCTTCTTCTTCTTCTTCTTCTTCTTCTTCTTCTTCTTACTACCACTACTACGAATGTTGGACGTATCGTTGAACTTATAGTTCTCATTGTTTTATAAAGAAATAACGGCAAATCGCATCGTCCCCTCTTTGTCCGGTAGCACATGCTTTGAGGCTAGGTACCGACCCGTGGCCCGGGGGCCATTGTTTCAGAAAACCAGTTGCATATCTCCAAGCGTCTTTGGATTATCTTTGGTTATGCTTCGCAACATTTGCTACTTGTACAGGTGAAATGTATCCTTCTTTAAATTATTTCTGTCGGTAATACGAGGAACCCCTTAAACCACGGATGTCCGGTGAGGTGAATCCTCCGGGTTATCTGTTACCTTCGCTGTGATCTGTCCCCTTATTTCGTCGGGTACGGGTGGTCGTCCAAAACGGGGTTGGTCCACAACACTGCTTGCTTCACTCAATTTTCAAACCTACTTCACCATTAAAGAAATAGGCGTTAGCATTCTGAAATACATGTAAATAGAGAAAGCAACATTACATATGACATACATAAACTGAATGCTAGATTCATGGAAAATTATGGGGTTGTTTTTTTTTCATGTTAGATGAAGACAAAAGAATTTTTTCAATCCTTCTAAAATCATGTTCGGAATCGATCAAGAGGATTGAAAAAGTGAAATGACATTGCTATTTGGAAAAGTTGTCAAGCTATTAAGTTAATTATGAATCTTCTGCTCAAAATCCCCCAAAAGTCCTGCAATCTTATACGATAAAATTCGGTGCTAAGATTTTGAAATGTATATAAATGGGAAAAAACAACACTACTACATTACATACATAAACTGAATATTAACTTCCTGAAAAATATTTCCTTCTAATATTAAACGGGGAAAAAATAAGTTTTTCCATCCTTCTAAAATCTTGTTCAGAATCGACCAAGGAGACTGAAAGAGTTTACTGACATTGCTATTTGGAAAAGTTGTCAAACAAGTAAGTTAATTCGGATTCTTCTCTTAAAAATGTTCACTACGCCCAGCAATTTTATGCAATAAAAACAGATTTTGTGCTTGTCCAAATACTAACCAGCATTACTTTTTATATAAATACACCATTGTTCATATAAAAAAATATTGTTCATCAGTAATATTCATGGAAACCTAGTGATAAGAAGCAAAATGTTTGTTTGTTCAAATATTTATGACAATTACTGTATATATCAGAGTTTTCATGGGAACGTGCTCATTATTCAAGTGCGTTTATTGTAAACATGATGTTCGATTTATGTTCAATTCTCTGTGTTAAAATGAACGTTTCCTAGCTCAGTTCCGAGACCGCATTATCTTCATCCCCTTCCTCTCTCTCTGCACCTCTCCCCCAAATCGCTATTTCTCTCTCTTCCTCTCTCTTCCTCTCTCACTTTCGACCTCTTCACTAGATACACAAACATAACCTACCCCTTCTCTTTCTCTCTCGTCCTAAAACCCACTCTCTTTCTCTCTGTCTCTGTCTGTCTCTCTGTCTCTGTCTCTGTCTCTCTCTCTCTCTCTCTCTCTCTCTCTCTCCCGATCACTTCACTCTATATCAAATCCAATCCTTCCCCGACCTTGGTTTCTCCTGTCTCACCATCTCTCACACTTTCTCTCTCTTTCTCTTTCTTTCACTTTCCTCCTGCCTAAATTCTCTCTCTTTTTCGACCCTTCCTCTCGATATCCAATCTTTTCCCGTCGCCGCCCATCTCTCTCTCTCTCTCTCTCTCTCTCTCTCTCTCTCTCTCTCTCTCCTTATGTTACTGCCATAACGGAGTACTGACTGAATGAAAATCATATTGGAATGTTGTTTAATTTCCTTGTCTGTTCTAGAAACCGGAAGTAAATTCAATGACAACCAAATAAGATGGCTGGTCTCTTCTAAGTACCGGAAGTATCGAAGACGGATACAAATTCTTCATCTGAAGACTTTCATTCATTCAGCACTTTGCCATTCAGTAGAACTTCACCATTATTTAGGAGCCGTTTGGTTCTCCTCTTTTCTTTCTCTCTTTCTTTCGTTCGTTCGTTCGTCCTACCTTTCTTTATTCCCTTCATAAGCTTTCCTGCCTCTTTTCTTTTGTCATTTTTTTCTTTATTTCAACTTTTCTTCTCTTCCGACCGTATTTTTCCAAACCAAAAATGAACATTAGTTTGTAGAATCTTTGATCTCTCGTTGTTTATTTATCACGGTTCTTTTTTCATTTAATATTATTTCCTTCCCCTTTCGTTCGTTTTTCTCCCTTTCTTTTGCCTTTCCTTCCTTTTTCTTTTGTCTATAATTTTTCCTTTCTGTTCATTCTTTTTATCGTCTGCTCTGTTTTTCCAAAACCAACACTGAACGTTGGTTTTTATAAAGGTTGTATCTTTTCTTTGTTTTCTTCATTATTCTTTTCCGTTCAAACGAACGACCCTAGCCACTAAAAGCCGAAAATGGTTCTATCCATTTGCATATATGCGTGTTAGTATGTTCCAGTGCTCCTGGCCGTACTGTTTTAACAACGGACTTGAAATTGGCATCAGTATTCACTCCACGAGACTTTTATAGAAAATGCTTTCCGAGTTTTGGAAAAAACCCTCTTTTTTTACCTTTTGAGGGCCTTATTTTAAAGGGTTTATTGATAACGTCAAAATTCTGTTGTTTTTGTTATTTTTATTCTATTTTAGATTTTCCAGTAGAAAAGGCAAGTTATGTCAATAACAAAATTTATTCTGATAATACTCATTCATCTATGGAATTTTTTTTTACATGATTTCATATTTCGACACTACGGTTGTACAATTATTAACTGTGACAGCGAGTTTATTTTATTGCTTTTTCCCGTTTCACTTTGTCTCTCTTTCAAATTATCATTATTTTGTTTATTTCCTCTCCATTTTTTATCTTTCATTCCTTCTTTCTTTCTTTCTTCATTTCTTTCTTTCTTTCTTTCTTTCTTTCTTTCTTTCTTTCTTTCTTTCTTTCTTCCATCAGCCTTTTTTCCTTTTTCTTTGGTAGCATTTTTCGGTAACTGCTTGGTAAGATTAGATATTTTGCCAATATTTTGCAGGGGAAGTAATCGTGACTCTATGATCATTTCGTATGATAGAAAGTGGCCAGATTTTTACCCATCATCGAATAACTTCATTTTGGATCCAGAAATACTCTAAGTTAGATCAAATACGGCATGTAGTTAGGCTTAGTAGGTAGGATTGGTGGTTTGATTAGTATTAAACATTAAATCATATCCTTTAAAGTTAAATTTGATAAAATACAGTTTCGAATATTTTTTGTTTTGCTTTCATCTTTTCCGTAATCTAGCCTCTTCTTACACAATCTAGCCATTTCTAGCCTTTCAAAAGCAGCCAAAGTCGCTACGGTGGTACCTGATAACACTGCATAATGTTTAATCTTACCTATTTCAAACAGTTATCCGTTTTCCTTTCTCTTCATTCATTCCCTTTTTTGATCCTTTTTAAAAACCAATCCAAGATGGTTCAGTTTGCAACGTATTTTTATGCTTAATTGGTCCTCAGTTTGTGTCCACTTTTCTTTTTCTTTTTTTGACAATTCAGACCTGTTCAACAGAAGGCGAGAGAAGTAACTTATTCATTGATCACCTGCTTTTCCCAATGTTATGATTGATCACTCCCAACACAGCATGCTGCCAAAAGAACGTGGGTCACAAGTCGATTTCTATTGAGTGATTAATTCATTTATTCATTCTCTTCCCGTTTTAACATTTTGCTTCTTCCCGGTCGTTCGGATGAGCAAGAGAGGGTTAATATTTTTTTAGTCATCAACTTTTAGCATGCATTGCGAAAAATCTTATGCCGAGTGAGGATATGCAGAGGGGCATAACGACTCAGGAAACAGCATCAGTGGATCAAGTATCGGTACAGGCTGCTTATTTCCACTTGGAATTAATGCCCTTGAGAAAAGCATAAATTCACTACTTTCCTCGGCTATGCGTAAATAGCTGGCCAGCTGGAGCCCTTTTGCTCTATAAGGCAGTCTCTCAAAGATTTTATGGGGGTCTTTATACCATATACTGAAGCTTTTTGTTTTCATTTATGAAAGAATTATTTCCTTTTTTTTTTTTTACATAAATATAAGTAGTTATTAGACGGAACAGGTGAGTTTTTGGTTTTAATATTGGGCGGATGAATACCTTTAAGGTAAGACCACGCTCCCTCTACTGTGAATATATTTTTTATGTATATTTTTCTTTCTTAAATAAAGATGTTTTCTTCACCCCAGTGTCCTGTACTCCCAATCAACCCCACCTCCGAGGCCTCTCAGCATCTGAATGTTTTTTTTCCATTTCTTTCTTTCATTAATTTGTACGTTTTTAAAATCATTCTTTTTTTCATTTTCTCTTTCTTTTAATTCTTTTTTTTATCATATCATTATCTCCTTCATTCATGTCCACTTCAATCTTTTCTCTTTGATAATGAGTGTGAGTTTTGATAATCCAAGGTCATTCCTAGTATCGTCTATCTTGACGTGATTAATACGAGAAACTCGCACCATAGTTTGAGAGTGATTGCCTCAGGACTGTGGTGGGAGTCTCTTGCGTGAATCACATCAAAATAGACGATACGAGGAGTGACCTTGGAATATCAAATAACATAACTGACATTATCGAAAAGAAAAAAAAAAGCTGAAGAGGTTTAGTCACGTGGTCCGTAATGACAGCGCCACTTCGGTCAAGACACAAAGCTCAGAGGACGACCTCCAAAGCGATGAAGTGTCTTAATAAGAGAGGACACAAAACTACCTCTGCAAATAGCGGAAGGGCTGGCAAAAGACAGGACGAAATGGAGTCCTGTGTGGACAAATATGTGTGGGAACATCTGATGGTTCATGCAGATCATGTATTTTCATCTGTCGTTTCCGATTTTTTTCTTTTAACATATCTGGTCAATAGCCTTTCTTAGAGGAAGTCTTCTTGAGTCATTAAGAGGTCGATTGAACAATAGATTGATTGATTATTTCATTACACTTTTCTTACCAGCGATAAATATTGAAAGATCCATGAATGCCAAGATCCTTTTCTCTCAAATCAAACTAGAAAAGGTTGAAAGTGTTCCTTAAAAAAGGACGGAAAGAGTGAGTGGGCGAAGGAAAAGGATTTTTTTTTTCACGCCACACTACAATTTTTTTTAAAATGAATTCTCTAAATAATGAAAAAAACTAACGAGAGAAGCTTTCGTAATTTAAAAAAGCTAATGCATTTCTATTACTATTCATATGATGTAGACTGAAATATAGCTCTACTGGGGTTTTTATGAAACCTCAATATAAGTACTTTTTTTTTTAATATACGTCACTATTCTTTCTATGGCCAAGGTTGTATTTGATCGACTAGATGCGCAGAAGACGAAAATATAGTTAAAGATATTTCAAAAAACATAAAGGTGTCGTCACAAAATAATCCAAAATAACTATTTATTGCTCAAATCAGTTCATAATATTCAGAGCGAACAAACAACTGATTTCTAATTCGAAAATCAATGCTCATTAACTTTATTGGATCTCAATACAACATCGATTACTAATTAATTCTTCCTACAATCATAAATAATCTAATCTATTCAGCGCATTAACGATATGATATATGCATTAACTTCTGTCTTTACTCCATGAATTTCCCACACACTCACTCACTCGATGTTAAAAATGGTGCATCATGTTTCTCATTATATCTGAAACGCTATGACAAGCCAATCAATATCTTCATCTTGCTCTTCTGATAACGGCCTTCTCACAAAGGCATATCTCTGTAAACACTAAGTCAATTCTCATGACATTTGCACCTCAGTGTACTACAGCCTTTTTTCGCATTTGCATAAACTCTGTTCTCTGCTTGCCTCAGGAGCCAGTTGTCTGTACCCCAAGACTGGCACAAAGATATAATTCGTAATTTCCTATCTATTTTTTTTCATATTCGTTCCTGTCTGTCAACGTGATATCTCGGGAATTTCTCTGTGTATTTCAATGAAGAAAAGATAAGTCACATTGTGGGAAAGAAGTTATTAAATTTGGGGACAGATCCAGCAATTCGTTTTTGATTGAGAGATATTTTTCCGTTTTAATATTTTGTACATCTCTGTATTCGCTGACATATCTCCTCACGATATCTCCAAAAGATTTCAATGAATTTCAATGATATTCTGTGGAAGCGTGTGTCTTACGATAAAATAGAAGTGATTGAATTTGAGGGAAAAGAATCAGCAATTTTTTAAAAAATACATTCCTGTCTGTCCACACGATATCTCCAAATGTTCTCAATGAATTTCAATCATATTTCGGGGACGAGTAGGACATTTGGTAAGAAAGAAATAACTATGCTTTGAAGCTAATCTAAGAATTCGTTTTTGATTGAAAGATATTTTTCTGTTTTAATATCTTATAAATTTTTGTATACGCTCCTGTCTGTCTATACTATATCCCTGAAAGTTTTCAATGGATGTCGACGAAATTTATTGGAAGCGTAAGCCACATTGTAAAGGAAAAGTGATTAAATTGTGGGGCAGATCTGGGATTTTCTTTTGATTGTTCTATATTTTTGCATTTTTTCCTTACATTTCTGTCTCCTTCCTCTCCGTCAATACGATCTCTCCAAATGTTCTCAATAAATTGTAATTAGATTTGGTAGACGGGTCAAGGCATGCATAGAAAAAGATGTGATTAAATTTGGGGGTGGATCCAGGAACTTGTTTCCGATTTTCATTCTCTTCCTACATTTCTGTATTTCTCCTCTCTGTTCATGCAGTGTATCCAAAGGTTCTGAATGAATAATCATGAAATTATGTGGAAAGATGAGCTAGATTGTACGAAAGAAGTGATTGAATTTGGGGGTGGATCCAGAAATCTGTTTTTGACTAAGAGATATTTTTGCATTTTTTTTTTTGTTTTACATTTCCGTATTCACGCCTGTCTCACCACATTATATTTCCAAAAGTTCTGAATTGATTTCAATTTTGTGGACGATTAGGTTAGAAAGAGATCATCCAATTTTAGGATGTAACCTGAAATTTGTTTTTGGTTCAGAGATCTTTTTCCATTTTTTGATTTTTTTTTTTTCATACTTCATTCATATCTATCCACCCAATATTTCCTGAAGTTCGCAATGAATTTCAATGGATTTTTGTTGAAAGGTGGACCGCAAGGTAAGGGAGAAGTGATTAGATTTTAAAGTGAATTTATCTATCTAGTGTGTTCTGCTGAATGAAAACTTCTATAACTCTTGAAAATAATAACTTCCCACTGGTCAAACTGTAATAAATTTCTGGTATGTTATTGAGCAAACCTGATACCACATAAAACCGTTGAGAGATCTTAGGGGAGGGACGAGATTTTTTTTTCGACAAAAGCATCCAACCATGTGATGAGATGTACATTTTTGTGGTATTTCTCTTATATTTCAGGTTTCTACAAATCTGGTTCGCCAAATGCAAATCGGGCCATAAAAAAATGGTGACATTTTTTTTACTTTACTTCATGCTTCTAAGAAAAGTACCCAAGGGGTCGAAAAATCGGCCTAGACTAATATTGTAAGTATCTAAACATACATTATTCTCTTTCTTAAAAAAACAAACGGGAACAAATAATTCTATTATAGAGGGTTTTGAACAGAGTCTGTTTTTTTTCTTGAATTTTGGACAGGATTTTCAATGATATTTCTTCTTCTTCTTCTTCTTCTTCTTCTTCTTCTTCTTCTTCTTCTTCTTTTGCTTCTTCTTCTCCTTCTTATTCTCCTTCTTCTTCTAAAATAAATTCAGATTGGAAAATATCAACGTATGGAGGATTTTTTTTTTCAAATAACGTTCTTTTTCTTGACATATTAAGGAGTAAATGTTTAAAAGAGTCACCCCTCTAGTTTCATTGGTACAGCCTATACGCATGATACATGAATAGCTAGCCTACCAGCCGGACCAATTTAAAAACTGAAAAAACCTTGTTGATAGTTTTGGTGACAGTTTCTGTTGACGGTTTCCGAACGTAAGAAAGAAATAAACAAGAACCATAAGTTCAATGATACGTCCATCCCCCATGGTAACAGTGGTAGGGGGAGTAAAATAGTTCAAGCGATGGTCTGCACTGTTTTGTACCGATCAAGCCAGATACGGCTAAGTAAATTGATATTCAATATTACTAGTTACGGTATGAGTGGCCGAAGGTGGAGGTAGAGGAAAAAAAAGGAGAAGCATAAAGGGGAGGAAAAGGAAGAGGAGGATGGTTTCACCGAAGGTTTGGACCAAGCTTCAATTCAATCCAACATGATACGGTTGAGAAAATTAATATTCAACGTGGAGACTGACTGATCGAGAAGTGTCGTCTTAAAATGCGAAGGAGAAATAAAATGAATATGGAAGGGTAAAAATCGCAGATAGGAAGGGAACAAGGAAAGAAAGAAGGAAAACTAAAAAAGATGAGAAAGAGAATAAAGAAGAAGAAAATGAAAAGAGAGGATAAGGGGAGATAAGTACATCTATGCCTTGCATAATTGAATCATCGTAGCTTGCTCATGTAACAGAATTAATTATCTGAACAATTATCTAAAATTATCTAAAATAGATCTTTCGTATGAAATTATTCCAATAGTTGTGGATTCTTTCACCAAAAATAGTGAGAACGATGATGTACAAAAAAACTCATGGTGAGCTTGTTGAGTTACTCGATGTCAAGCGATAATAAAAATGACAGTCTTAGATATCTCCTATACGATGCATTTGCGCCTTTATACCTTGGTAAGAAAACAGATTTGTGAAAAAGACGATTAATCAAAATTGTCTCCCTTGTTGCATTTTGTCATCTAAGTTCCGAACGCAAGACGTGAAAATGAATTATTTACGGAATAGTTACATATGTTATTAAAGATCGGATTTATTTGGACTAACCAACTTAGTGTCAAAAAGTCATATTTTTGCCCCTTATGTTCACCCGTAACTGAATGTTGTAAATTTTTTTCCAACCAGCCCTTATGTATGGTATCGAGAAATAAAGATCCCATTTTTGAACACCATCTTCGGAATAAACATATTAGAAAAGTTCGAATGATCATCTTTCGTAGGAAGAGAAGTAGGAGTGGAGTTTTACCCTGTTGCAGCTAGGCTTGTTTCCTTTCCATTTTTGTCTTCGTTGTTCGGTTGCTGTATTTTTTTTTTTTTCATTTGTTTTTTGTTTTTTTGTTGTTGTTTTTTGTGATTTTTTCAAAGTTTTACAAGTTAAAATTGACATGCGCCTTTGAGTCCAGGGCCAGTTTGACGCCGGGGGAAACGGTATTTTTCTCATCCGACGTTCTTTGCGCGTCAAACGGAGATCCCTACGTGCACTCGAAAAAATCTCAGGAATATACACATCACAAAAGTTGCAATGGCTATTTTACGTCTAAATAACCCTGCTGCAGCCAGACTTGTCTTTTTTTTTAGTTTTCCCCCCTTTCTTCATTTCGTCAGACGATACGGTCTTTCGTTCGATTCAGGGTGACTGAATGTTGTTTAATTACTTTTACTTTTAATTACTTTATTCTTTGCCCAAATTATCTCAATAGACATTTATGTGTAATGAAAAAAAAAACATTGTTAGGAGACTTTGAGGAAGAGAAAAATAATTTGCGTGACTTGAGTAATTCGTAAAGTCCAAACTACTTATTTCAAATCATCGGTTTGTACCAACGACGCCATATTGCATATTAATAAAAAGGTGGTTCAATAAGTTTGCTAGGCGCAGACGACCTTTTCATTTAGTACTTGGTTAGCTTTTTTTTTCTTCCGTTCTTATTTTTCCTTTTTTTGTTTTTTTTCATTTATTCATTTGTTTCTTATACTATCATCTTTCTTTCTTTTTATACAATGTCTGTTCAGTAAGTAATCGGTCATCTTTAACATTTCGGGAACTGATCACAAAAAATTATTGTAAGTTGGCAATCAAAACGAGAGAACCAAACTGCGGATGCATAAACAGACGCTTTCCCGTGGGGTTACCGAATCTGTAGCCAGACGCCATTGAGTGAGCTCATGTATTGTGTGACCGTTGCATTCACAATGACTGAGACTGCCAATCCATAACGCTTTGTGCAGTTTTGGGGGGCAAAACATCTCATCACCAAAGTCTGTCAGTCCTTTCTGCCGCTCACAGTTTAGATTTGTACACTCCGAAACTTTTGGCTTTCCCCCAAAGGATTTCAGACCATGGACATGATTAAAGAGAACGTGACGAGGCAATTGCTGGCTTTCTGAAAGATAATTTGCTGACTGCTGAAAGGTGTAAGTGACATCGGATCAAATGTGCCAACTCCTAACGGTGATAAACTGAAGGGGCTAGGGTACCATTGCCCTAGGTAAGCTAATTGTATATTGATATGAAGTGGCTGGATACTTCTCAGACAGACATTGTATGTTTCTTTTCACAATGAAAAAATTCGAATCACACAGTATTATCCTTCATTCTTTCTTTCTATCTTTCTTTCTTTCTCTCAATTTTGTTCCATTGTTTCTTTCTTTTTTCTTCTCTCCTTCCAACTTATTTCTTTCATTCTTTCTTTCGTAACTTACTCATTTCATTAATCCTCCCCTCTCGTTCAATAATCACCGCTACTCACAACAGACCGGTTTAAGCACTTTTGCTTGGTGTATAATAGTCATGTGTTCTGACATATATATGTATTTATCTGGACTTCTCCAAGCCCTAACCGTTCATAGTGGGAACTTGAAATTTTGCACACACGCTCTTAAAGAGAAATGAAATCTATTTTTCTTTGTGGGGGGCCTTAAATAGGATATTTGGAGGGAATTCAATTAACAATGAAAGTGTATGCTAAATTGGTCCCTTAGTTTTTATCCGGTAGCATTCGGGCAGTTTTTTTGTTTGTTTTTTTTTTTGTTGAAAATTTGTACTCTCAAGAGATTGCAGTCCGATGAGAGCAAAAAAAGTAACTAATTCATTAATCACCCTTCTTCTCCAATATTCTTCAATTGATCACTTCATCGGGTGACTAATTTTATCACAAAATTGTACATCAAACCAAAATGGTAGTATTCTCATCTAAGTGACTCTTTTTACCACTGTTGCTACTTTATTTACGTGATGAAAAGCAGCATACATAGGTGGCGGAGATTCTTAATTTCCCTTGGAATGCTAATTCTTTCGTTCTGCCTCCTATCCTTTGTTCTTCTTCATTTCTTTCTTTCTTTCTCCTTCCTTTTTTTCTTCCTTTTTTCACCTTTTTCTCTTCGTTTTTCCTTTTCCCTTCCTTTCTTTTAATTCCAATTTCGTTCTGTTTCTTTTTTCCTTCTAAATTTGACAATAAATGTTCCCTTCAATTGTTCTCCTCTTTCTTATTCCCTTGTACTAAAGGCTACAAGTTCATCACATGTCATCTATCATATTTTCAATATAGGTTATTAAAAATTATTGATTCAGATAACATCTCCCTTCTCGACACCTCCGCCAAAATTCTGGATATCTCTGAGACAGAAATGCAGACGATAATTCTAACTTATCTGTGGCCAAATTTTGGTTGGCTATAAAAAGTCCTTAAAATGCCTATGAAAGGCTATAAAATGGCTGACAAATCAGCTATAAAGTGGCTATAAAAATCTGTGACTATAAAGAGTCTATGAAATGGCTATATAAAGGCTATAAAATGACTATAAAATTAGCTATAAAATGGCTATGAAATGACTACAGGTCTATAAAACGACTATAAGAAGTCACTAATGTGACGATAAAAAGTCTATACAATGGGTATTAAAAGGTTATAAAAGTTTATAAAATGGCTATTAAAAGGTAATAAGAGTCTATAAAATGCCATAAAATGTCCTCTGCAATTGTAATTGGCTGTAAAATAGCTACCCCGATTGTAAATTGTAAATTTCAGCACACTCACTTACTCAATGTTGAAACTTTCGTGTGTCATTTGTAACATCGAGTGAGCGAGTGTGTGGAACATACATGGAAGAAAAACAGAAGTTAGTACATATTGGGTAATCTGCACTCTCTACACTTTCGATCACTGGGTAATGAAAATGATGCACCGCCTTTTTTTGGAAAAAACAGGAAGGTAAAACGAATATGATGCAAATCCTTAGTTTGAAAGAGTTGGCTCCGGAAGAGTGGATATCACCTCAAAACTACACGGCTAAGACAGGAGAGTTATTCCACAAACAGGCCCCGCCGTCTATGATCTTACTGCCGTGGAAAACCCAACCCTCAATCTTCATTCGCTAAACCAAACCATTAATTCAAATGGCAATGGGCTGGTGATGTAGCAAGAATATCAAACAACCGCTGGACATCACGACTCACAACATAGATCCCCAAAGAACACATGTACAACCGAAGCCGACAGAACACAAGATGGGGAGACGAACTAGACAGATTCAGATGGTAGAGAATCGTGGTGAATCCCGGGGAAGGAGTACGTCCAACGACGGACGTTAAAAGATCGATGATGATGAAAACGAAATATACACAAAAGATGGGCACCATCGTGTCTTTTGTTGAAAGAAATCATATGAATTCGTAACATCAGAACTGGATTATGCTAGCCCGAGGTCTGTAACATAGGTTATAGTAAGGCCCTAAACTATAAAACCACACATTGATACTGAAACGTATATTTTCTCACCTGCATATTAAAGTGATGTTTTTTTCATTTGATCTCCAGCTAGATAATACGAAAAACATGTCTGACACTTCAATATTTGTATTAATTTGTTATCATTTTGATATTCGTGCAGCGGCTGTGACTTCAGTTTTAAATACCCACGTATGTATGCGTCGTATATCTTGTAGAACTATTTTTTAACACCAAATGATAAATTTAAAAAATAGATATATTTGGAGCAATCTGTCCTTGACAGATCTACTAACGATTCCTAACAAACAATGAAGAAGTCAGAAGGAATGGTAAATTCTTTGTCGTTTCCTCCTTGACGTTAAACAGAACTACCAATATGATAACCGATTGTTATCTTTATGATATTTAAGCTTTTGGTTGTAAACTTTCTCTCTCCCTCTGTTCTGCCGACTTCGGGGAAAACTCGCATTTTCACTCTCTCCCTTAGTTAGAGTAGTTTTTACACCCCCTAGTTTTTCCGTACACAACTTTTCATATAAAGAGTAATCTATCCTTTTCCACCGAAGAACTTTCCTTCTTCCACTCAGAAAACGCATCGAAACAAAGCAAAGCACCCTGTATATGCTTGGGACGAAAACATTCAAGTCGCCATAGTGCAGGTGACCAAAAACTGACGGACATCCCAAGACTACCTTACATTCTACAAACGACATTCTTTTTCTTCCCTTCAACTCATTATTAACGCGGTAGATCTCTCCAAACAACGTTGTATCTGCAGGAAACTCTTGCCTTTCCTTTTAATTCCTACAAGAATTAAAACTCACTTGCTATTGTTAACCTTTTCTGCGTTTGTTAACAATCAAACCATCTGTGTACAAGCCTTTGTTGCGTTTGATAGGTGAACACATTATTTTCTTGAAGTTATCTTCATAGATCTATTCTGGAAATGGCCATCTGATGATCTTTTGCATGGATACTCCGATCTCATTTATTGGTGCGTTAATTGACTAAAGTAACTAAAATTGTTTATACTAATACGTTATTCCATCCAAACAATTTTATAAAAACAAGACGTAATACTATTCAAATATATTTTCAGTCTTTCTTCGTTTTCTCAGTACAGAGAGAATCTTCCAACGAACCTCCATAAAATCCCCAAAAGGAGAAGAAAGAAAACCCACCAATTCTAGGTTTAAATACAGTCAAAAGTAAATATTGGAATTGTTATATATAAAATATCTGATCAAAATATGACCTATTTGACGCAATAACCTTATTTCAAACGACCGTCTAATTATAATAAGCAATCTCTAAAAATTATTCGGGTTTAATGGTTACAAATTCAGTGGAAGTGCGAATGATGACATCTTAAAATTGAAATGTTTTTTCACGGATATGAAGAACCAAGAGCTTGAAAATATGATTATCTATTGGAGAAATGTCGGGTGAATATGGAGGATGCTGCAAGACTTCGAATTCAGATCTTCTTCCCCGTATTCACCCTTGAATGCTGCCCACAATAAACGTCGCTAGTGAAGCAAGCTAGAAAGTTGGCCTCCGTAAGACCTTCAGCAAAACAAATGTCTTGCGCAATAAATATGTTGGGGACAAAGAAACAACGATCGAAATCGAAAACGCAGAGCAGGAGAAAGTAGACCACTACATCTACCTAGGATAACGAGTCTACGAAGTCATCAAAAGAAGAAATAAAGCAAAGAATCACACTGGGCTGACAAGCTTTCGGTAGAGTAAGCTTGACCTTCAAGAACATAAATCTCACAAGTCTTAAAAAGAAGGGAATACAACCAATGTATCTTATCGATAGTCACCTGTTGATTGACTCTCAAACTGAGAACCAAGCAACGCGCACATGAGTAAATCATATTCAACCTCACATAGAGAGATTACAAGACAGCACCATATATTAGAGAAGAGTCAGGTGTTGGAGATATCATGGAAACAGTTCGAAAACCCAAATGATATGTGGCAAGAATGTCAGAAAACTGCTGGACATCTCGACTCACAACGTGGATCCCAAGAGATCATATGCAAAATTGTGGCCGACAAAAAGTAAGATGGTGTGACAAGCTTGATAAATTCAGGAAATACTGGCTCCGCCGTGTCCATGAAAAAGAGGTGTGGCGAATCTTGGGGAAGGACAATGTCCAACAACGGACGCCTAAAGGTTGATGATGATGACGTGGCGCAAATTAGGTCACTATGTATTGCTTATATATTGAATTGACATATTTTATTGACATATTTTATTCAGGCCATTCAAACCAAATTTTTGAAGATACGTTTCAATACATTTAACAACAAAGGATACATGTCAATTACGCCACAGATGGAAGTTGACCATTTAAAACTGTATTTCATCAAATTCGACTACGAAGGCTATAAGTTAGGGTTAATGTTTAGGGTTGGTCTTGGGGTTAAAGTTACGGTTATACGAGTTATTGACGGAACAAATGAAAGCAGCCAACTTGTCACAATCACGACGGTAGTTTCGTCACAAAAATTCTGAGATATCCGGAACAGAGCACTAGAGTTACCATACTGTCGCCATAGTGCAAAATATATCAAAAAGCGTTTACGCTATCCATTCGAAAAAAGCGAATTTATGCCAGTTCAGTATATAATAACCAATCTTTTTTTGCTAAGAATGTGTAGCAGCTCTACAAGTTTGAAAAGATGAAAAACCTTTACCTCTTGATTGTAAATATTTCCAGAATGAAGCGAATTTTAGTTTCAAGGGCGCCCTTTAGGGAATGAACCCTAGATGTTTTACGTGACAAACACGTTCGTATGAAAATGTTTTGATTTTGCTTGCCAGCGTTTCATTTCACCCCTTAAACAAGTTTATAGATTTTTGTCTTTCATTTACGATATTGTACGTTCATCAATGTTATGCAATATGAGATACAATTTTCTATTTTTTCCGGTTTGGGGTCAAAAATATTCGAAATATATTCATTATTCGCTGACTCAATGTATGTATTTACTTCGAAATAAAATCCATAAAATTCATATATATATATATATATATATATATGTGTGTGTGTGTGTGTGTGCAACCATCGCGTCTAGATACGTATATACAATAACACAGACACATGTACATAGGTAGATTGATCAATGTGGATTTATTGACCTGTTTATTTATGTTGTAACAGGGATACACACACACAGACATATATATATATATATATATGTGTGTGTGTGTGTGTGTGTATGTGTGTGTGTGTGTGTGTGTGTGTGTGTGTTGATCCGACAGCATTTTGGGTATGTATGTATATATATATGATGATTTATCGACCAAATTACTTATATTCTTAAACACACCCTACTAAAACACATCTATATACAGACATGGGCACACAGACTCATGCACAGATATACACAGATCACACACACACACACACACACACACACACACACACACATATATATATATATATATATATATATATATATATATATTGATTCGTCTGTGTTTTGAGTAGATATATAACTATACATGGGGTTGTCGACTAAATTACTCATGTCTTGAAACTCTCACATGAATACACACATAAACACGTAGACAGACATGATCACACATACACACGCAAATGCACACACACACAAACACTATACATATATATATATATATATATATATATATATATATATATATATATATATATTCTTACCAGACAGGAATCGAAAATCATTATTTTTACAAAGTCGTCGAATCAAAGAGAGCGCCATGTTTGTTTGGAAGCAAAATCGGTCGTGGAACGAGGATTGGAAATGGAATGAAAAATAAAAAATAGAATAAAATTCTTCCTTCGACCGATTTTACACGCAGTAACCATCTTTGATCTCTCCCAGAATGGTAAATAATTCTTGAAGACCTGTTTACGTACCGTCTTGAACAAATTGTTGGAAGCCGAAATCTCTGAAATGTCGGAAATATAAGTCGAATAATTTGCAATAACGCCGAGCAGCCGATCGACAGAAGCGTTACCCCAAGTAATATATATATATATATATATATATATATATATATATATATATATATATATATATATATATATATATATATATATATATATATATTACTGAATTGGGGTTTATTACTTATGAAAGGTCAGGAAGAAGACTTTCTTTTTAATCTGCCGTTTGAATGTCAGCCATATTGTCCATCTCCTGACTTCCATCTCGCGCATGCGTACTTCCGATGAAATCAGGATCTTTTTTCTCACAACTTCTCCGCCTTCTTTTCTCTCTCTGCGGTGACTATGACACCACAACTCTCATTGTATTATCATTATTATTATTATCATTATTATTATTATCATTATTATTATTATTATTATTATTATTATTATTATCATTATTATTACTATTATTAGAAACCGTCGATCAAAACAAGAACTGTCATTTAAATTGGCAGCTTTCTTCTATTTTGGTCCGACAGGCTGTGCATGTATGTACAAGGTGTCCATATCGCACCAATGGACAGAGGGTTGAAAATTTTGAGAGGTTACCCCCGTTGTTCGTTTTTTAATCTCCAGCCTATAGGTTTAGTGGGGGGGTTCATTTACAATATAATTTTATACTAAATTAGTACTTTCTTTTTTTTGAAAATTCACGCTTTTTATCGATCCAACAAAAGGCAAGAGAAGTAACTTTTTCCATTGATCACCACTTTTTCCAATTTTTAGGTTGATCACTCCCAACACATGATGTTGATCACATGACAGTTTCCTTCGAGTGGCTAACCAGACCTATTATTATTATTATTATTATTATTATTATTATTATTATTATTATTATTATTAATGATAATAATAACAAGAGGGAAAACATAGATATCCAAGGAAAGAAGGGGACTATCACCAGAAGAACAGAAAGGTTGCTGGAGAGAATGACTTGCTCAACGTCGACCAGATGATCTTAAAAGAAGTAAGAAAAAGGAAGAAGAACATGGCAACGGGATGGATGGACTATAAAAAAGCATACGATATGATTCCACACAGCTTGATACTCGAATGCCTAAAAATGTCCAAGATCATTGAACCAGTGGAGGGATTCATTAACAATTCTATGAAAAACTGGTTTGTAGACTTGACAGCCACAGGAGAAAATTTAGCAGAGGTAAGTGTAAAAAGGTGAATATTCCAGGGAGATCTCTATTACTATTTTTTTTATGATACCAATCAGCAAAACCCTGTAAAAACAGCAAAGGATGTCAATTCTCCTAAGCAAAGGGAAAAGTCAACCACCTTGTGTACATGGACGATATAAAATTATTTTCAAAAAAACAGGGGGGAGCTCGAGACTCTTCAAAAAAGGGAAGAAATACAGTGATGATATTTGGATGGAGTTTAAAATAGAAAAATGTGCAATAATGGTAGTGCACTACAAAGCGTCTGAAGGAATTGAACTCCCGGACAGCAAGAAGATTAGAGCATTGACCACACAAGACCGATACAAATACCTGGGAGTTCTCAAATATGACACGATAAAACGGGACGAATTGAAGGAGAAAATTAGAAGAGAATACCCTAAGTGATAAGGAAATTTTAGAGACCAAACTAAACTGCAGAAATCCTTTAAAAGGAATGAAAACATGGGCCGTATCGGAGGTAAAATACATAGGGCCATTCCTTGGATGGTCAAAGGAAGAACTCCACTCAATGGAGCGGCGAAGAAGGAAGCTTATGCCAATGTACAAAGCCTTACTCCCCAGAGATGACATGGATTGATTGTACGTGAAGAGAAAAGAGGGCAACGAAGGACTCATCAACATAGAGGAATGTGTCTGGAGTACCAAAGCAGGTCTAAAAAAGTAAGTGCAAGTAAACTGTGAAGACATCATAGAGAGCGCCCGAAGCAGCGAAACGAACGACAAAGACAATGGAACAGCACAGCAAACAAGGGAAGAAAAATGGCAAAAGAAAAAACTATACGGATAATTCAAAAGACAGATACAGTATGTGGCAGACAAGAGATCATGGATATGGCTACGAAAAGGAAACCTGAAGAGAGAAACAGAATTGCTCATCATGGCAGCCCAAAACAAATGCATAAGAACAAACTATATCAAAACACAGACAAACAGCCTATGTTGGGAAGAGGGTGAAACTGTAAACCACATAATAAGTGAATGACGTCAACTAGCCCGGAAGGACTGTAAACGCAGACACGATTGAGTAGCAACAGTGATTCACTTGAAAATGAGCAAATGAATTGGAATCAGCCAGGAGGAAACGTGGTACCAGTACAAACCGGAGATAGACCCAGCGAATGGAAGTCACTAATAACTATGGGACTTTAACATCCAAACTGACCACCCCATCAAAGCGAGATGTACTGGACCAAGTGATCGTGAACAAGAAGAGGAGAACTTTAAGAGATAATAGATGTGGCTGTGCTAGATGACTGCAGAGTAAATAGGGAAGAGAGTGGAAAGCTGAGAAAATACCAGGACTTGGTAAGGAAGCTGAAGAAGGTGGGGAACATGAAAATCAGGGGAGCACTAGTTGTAGTAGGTGCACTTGGAACCGTACCAAGGACATGGAAAGCAACATTGGAAGAATTAGGGATAAAAAGAAGGATTGAGACTGTGTAGACCACAGCACTGCAAGGGACTGCACGAATACTGAGGAAAGTGCTAGAAATATTAGATCTACGATCCTAGCAGTTAGCGATTGCCAAGCAAAAGAAAGACATGAGGAGAGACGAGGGAAAAACAAAAACAAAACAAGCAAGAAAACAAAACAAAAAATATACACTACAAATGGTGGTGGAGGTACTAACCAGGGAGATGAGAGGAGGGCTGAAGACCTGAGGAGGCTTACTATCTCTCAGCCTTTTGTGATGACCACCGGGCAACTGGTGTGAAACTGTAAACCACAGCACTGCTGTTGTGGACTGTAAGAGTGCGGAACGGAAGGATGGAGACCTGAGGAGACTTGCTATCACTCAGTTTCCAGCTGTGACCACCAAGCAACTGGTGTGAAAATTCATAATAATAATAATAGTAATGATCTTTATAAAGTGTCTGCATGTTTCCAGCATGTGCTGTGGTTTGTGTTGTCTCAACCTTCCAGCGGTTTTCTAATACCTATGCCGTGTTCATTTCAGCTGTTCGGCCATCGCTGATGACCGGGGGCCCTTGGACTCGTATTTCCAGTATTATCTTCTGTATCCCAGCAGACCCCAGCAGTGTTGTGCTTCCAAGTACGTCTACTATTACTGGCTCTATCCAGACCTTCAAGTTCTACACCTTTCTCAGTGCCCAGACCATGTCTTGACATTTTTTCGGGTTTTCATTCTCTTTCGTGTTAACTATTTGACCCATGGGCACGACTGTATCTATCATTTGGTAGGTCCTCTGGACCCTTACTCTCTGTTCAATATACACATATAAATATATCCATACATATATCTTTTCATTTTTTGTTTTATGATTTTTTGAAAGATCAAAGTTTTATGCCTTCTAGGGGTTTGAAATGAGCGGAGATTTTTTCTACCTTCGAGGCATCAAAGCTGTCATGAATGATCAGAATTTTTTTTATATCGTCAAGTGTGAAAAGGATTTCCCCCAAAGGATTATAAATGGAGCAAAACCTTCCCCCCTTCTTTTTATGGGTGAATGGAGATTTTGCCCCTTCTTTGAAGGGTCAAAAGTGAAGGTAAACACTGTGTTCAACCTTTAAGGGGTCACAAGTATAGGGGAACTTTTTCTACAAGTTTTCATTGTTTGAATATTCAACATGGCGCAGACGGATACTACAGCCATCTTTTTAATCACTTTTCTAATAGAAAGAAACAATTAACCCATGACTAACTCCCACCTTTTCTCTCTTTGTTTCTCCTTTTCACTCCATCATGTTTCCCCTCTCTCTCTCTCTCTCTCTCTCTCTCTCTCTCTCTCTCTCTCTCTCTCTCTCTCTCTTTCTCTCTTATTCTATCTTCCACCTTTTGTCAATTCTTGACTTCGTTTTTTATTTTCATCCATTTGCCTCTCCTCTTTCACTCGTTCGCTTTTCTTTGATTTGTCCTTCCTTCATTTTTCCTTTCATCTCTTCTTCTCTTCGTCTTCTCGTCTTTCCCATTCTTCTTCCCTGTTCTTTTTTTCCTTCTTGCCTCTCCTTTCTCCCATCTTCAACGATATATTGATAATTGTATACACACACACACACACACACACACACACACACACACAGATATATATATATATATATATATATATATACACCGGTTGACTACTCTAATATATATATATATATATATATATATATATATATATATATTCTTCAGCTGGCTGGATATATGTATATATCATTTGCACTGGCTGCACTAATGGAGCTAGAGGGCTGACAATTCAAACGCTTACTCATTATACCTCGAAAAACCTTTCTCTTTTGTTTCTATGGAAATGCTCCTCTAAATATGTTTTCAATGGTGACGGTAGGGTCAATTTGTTCCAGGTCATCGTTATACTCGAAACCATCACCTAAAACTGTCAACATAGGTTTCTCCAAGTTTTCAAGTTGGTGCAGCTGGCTGGCTTGCTTGGTATGTATCATGCGTACAGGAAGTACCAATGGAGCAACATTTATGACAACAAGATAAATGTCCACCCTTGTTTAATCAAATTGCTTTTAGTGGGGGTTCAGTTTGCAAAGTAACTTTCAGCTAAATCAGTCCCTATTTAAGCCCACTTTTTTTTTCGAAAATCTAGATTTCTTAGTGATCCCTGCCCAGCAAAAGACAAGAGGAGTAAGTTATCCATTGATCATCCCTTTTCACAATGTTTCGATTGATCAATACGGCATGCTGCCAAAAGACGTTGGTCAGAGAGCGGTTTCTATCGTATGACTTACCAGACCTGTTGATGTAGATTTTATTTTCCATCGCAGACAACACACCTTTCGTTGGAACCCTGCCATAACCTCTCTTTGTGCCGCAACGCAGATGTTCAACAGACAAAAAAGTGAAATATTTTTTCAATTATATTTTTCCTCAAAGGATTTTCGAGGAGGAGGTTGTTTTCTGCAACCAGAACCTTTCGATCAATCTGGTACTTTTCCTGTTATTTTTACGAGACATATTCAGACTACTGAGCTGTGGAGTAGCCTCGCCGTCAAAGACATGCTAAATGGAATTGGTGAGTCCGAGTTCGAATTCTATCAAGGGTAGTGGTAATCACTTCGAAACTCAAGTCCTGATGAGAAAGGCAAGAACTCAATTATCTAGGGGAGGAATTTTCAGAAAAAAATCTTTTGACATAAAAAAGGCGTAAATGTTTACATTTTCGATCCTCCAGATACATTGGTGTCACCTGTGTGCATAATAAATACCCAGCTAGCCAGACTAACTTGAAAACTGAAGAAACCCACGTTGACAGTTTTGATTGACGATTTCTAAGAAATGGTTAAAGTCCATGCAGGAGGAGTCTCTTCTTTTGATTCCCGCAAGCAATGAATTAGCCAACATTCCGGGTACGATCGACACTTCTGTTATTTTGTTAACTTCGTTTTGACCAATGTGGTCTGTGGCCTTCATAATGGTGCTCGAAATTCTGATGTGAAATATAACCATTACTCTGTGTATCATTTGAATTAGAATCTTCATCTTCATTGCACCGATCACTACGAGTTCCTGCTTTCTTGTATTTCTTGTCCAATGTTTTTAGATGAAGGGTCATCAATATGTATAGATTTATTTTTAATATTGTCCTCATCTCGGTCCATCCATTGCACACCATACACGACATTCTTCAGATGGATGCCGTAAGTGGGGAGAGTTTTGAATCCAATTTCTTGTGTTGTTTGGTATTATGAGATCAAGAACTCCCCTTCTCATATGAGTTGAGGTGTTGTTCAGTTGAGATGTTGTTGTGGAGTTGAGGTTGCGAGTTCAACTCGTAGTTACTTCTCTGTTCCTCCAGAGACTATCCAATCGAGGAAGATGAGATAGAAGGGAAAATTGGCATGATTGATGAATACGTTATTTCTTTTGTCTTTTGTGGGGCAGCGATCACAAAAGACCCAATTTTCAAGAAACGAAAAATCCAGAGTGAGCGCTAAACTAAACTAGAGGACTATTCTATCATGAACTTACAGTGTAAATTGAACACCCCCTATTGGGTGATTTCCGAAAAAGAAATCCGTTTTTCTTGATGTAATGAGGAGTTAATGTTGACATTTTAAGCCCACTAACTCCATTAGTGTGGCCTTCAAGTGCGATAGGTTGATAACCAGACCTACTTAAAAACTAAAAAAAACTCATCTTGACAGTTTTGGTTCAACAGGTCGTAATTCATTTCAGGATTCAAATAATTTGAAGCGATTACAATCTCATTTTTTGTCCGAAATCCTCAGAACCAGACACTCTTAGGAATTGGGAATTCGGAATTTCCCAGATATGGAAATACCCTTGATATTTAAATCCGAAATGACAAATACTCTCTTTTATGTTCTTCAAAATTATCCAGGAAGAAATCTGTAGCACATTTAACACTTTCCTGTCTTTGACGTCAAAAAAAATAAAATGGTCTGGTTAGTCACTCAATAGAAACTGTCATGTGACCAATATCTTTTGGTAGCATGCTGTGTTGGGATGATCAATTAAAATATTGGTGAAAGGGGTGATCAATGGATAAGCTACTTTTCTCACCTTCTGCGAGTCAATGATCACAAAAAAAATTCAAGAAGAAACCGGATACAAACTAAGGGGTCAATTTAGCGTAAACTTACGTTGCAAACTGAACCCTCACTAAAAACCTATTTAAGGGAGAATCCAAACAAAAACCAGTTTTCAGAAAGTTTTTCTAAACATAATAATGTCTAGTTTTCTGCCTTCTAGTTCCATTGTTGTGACCTGTACACGTGATACATACATATACACATACGATGTATACATACATTTGCAGTCAGACAAACCAACTTGAAAACTGAGAGAAGCCGATGTTGGCCGTTTTGGTGATAGTCTTGGTTGGCTGTTCTTAATATTTGTGAGAAACAGAAGCGCGTCTGACTAGTAGGAGCATTGAGACACAACCGCGTGGCATGGGTTGAGCCAAGGCCTTCACAAAATGTTAACTTCCACTGAGCTCTACAAAGCCTTTGAGACGACCATGGGTTGCTTCGATCATGTTTAGCGCTGAACGTCAGCGTTTGTTTGAAGACAACACCCATGGTATTTCGATTTTCGTAATTAATTGTGTACAACTGAAAAATGTTACGTACTCTAATTTGAAAGATTACTCTAATTTGTTACACCAAAATTCATTAGGTCGTCTCAAATTACATTCACACTTTTTTCTCGTTGGTGTACATCACATGTTTTTGTGTACTTTCACTAGATAATGAAAACAAAATATTACGGCGTCGATGTTTGCGGAAAGGTCATAGTAATAAAACTATAGATGTTTACAACGTCCACTCATAGGCTTTATGGCCAGACTAGTTGAAGCATCGCCCTTGTAAGACAAGCTTACGGGATATGGGATGATTTCCAGCAAAAATGACTCAAAAACCAAACGTAATCTTTATTGTCCTACGTATATCTATCTACCATCTCTCTCTCTCTCTCTCTCTCTCTCTCTCTCTCTCTCTCTCTGTATATATATAGTCTAAGATTAAAACCGACACAGCAGATTTAATATCCTCATGGATGAACACTCAATAAAAGTAACACAAACAGTGAGTCACGTTTGTTGTTATACTTACTGATCCTTTATCGTTAAATACGTTTTGGGTAACTTACTTAAGTAAACCTTGTGTTTCAAAAAATCAAATGTTTTTTAATATGAAATAACATCCATACACAATGCATTCTAATAATACCCTGTATGAAATAACAAATTAAACGTATGACATAAGCTATTAAAATCATAGATGAAAAGGAGGTGGTGTTTGATCAACACTGCTGGGGTACCATGTTAATATAACTGTTTTGTTTTTAAAATCCCCGAAATAGTTACATGGTAAACAACTGATGACCCCAACAAGAGACAATTTTCACATTGTATCATAATAACAAAGTATTTGTTATAAGGGGAAAAAACACCGAGGAAAATTACATAAATCACTTCTAAAGATATTTGAAAATAAGTGACACAAAAAAATTTTGAAAGTGTTTTTTGATGTTCAGTGTTTAAAGCTGTAAAGCTTTCTAGATTATATATATATATATATATATATATATATATATATATATATATATATATATATATATATATATATCAGTCCATTCCCCTCTCTACCTTTATCTATTTCGGTCTACTCACCGTCCCCTACCCTATTTGTCGATTTATTTGATTTTCTCTTTTAGAGACCGTCAAACAAAACTATCACCAAAACTATTAACATCGGTTTCTCTCGGTTTTAAATAGGTGTAGCTGGCAGACTTGACGGCTGGTTATATATGCATCACGCGTACAGACTGCACCAAAGGAGTTAAAGGGCTGAATATTCAAACACTTACCCCCTATCATTCACATAAACGTTTTTTTTTTCTTAATCCCATCCTTACGTAGATTTTTAGTTGAGGGTCAGTTCTCAATTGAGGTTTCTATCAAATTGACCACAAAGTTTATGCCCGACTGTTTTTTTTTTTATAGTTTTTTTTAATCAAGACTATACAGGCGAGAGATATAACTTATTGATTGATAACCACTTTTTCCAAATATGTAATTGATCATCCCCAACTCAGCATGATGCATAAGGACATTGGTCACGTGACAGTTTCTATTGAGTGACTAATCAGACCTGTGTATTTCTCTTGGTTTAATTCCTATCTCTATCTCTACCTCTCAATCTATCCATCTTATTCGGTCTACTCATCTCTCTCTCTCTCTCTCTCTCTCTCTCTCTCTCTCGCTCGCTCGCTCGCTCGCTCGCTCTGTGTGTGTGTCTAATTTTCTGTCCGTCTATCTATCTATCTGATCACTTTTGGAAATATCAGCTGAATCATGGACTGAAAATATTCACTTCCTATTGTTAACTAAATAGACGATGAAATTCAAACGCTTATTTAGTAAGTGAACCTGGCAGTAGAGTATGAATAGAAAGCTACTTACCTTCTTTCTTTCCCACAGAACTTCTTACATTCATTCAAATGTCTGTCCGTCTGTCTGTCGGTCTGTCTGTCTGTCTGTCTATCTGTCTGTCTGTCTGTCTCTCTCTCTCTCTCTCTCTCTCTCTCTGTCTGGGTGTATGTGACTGCCTACTACAAGAATCACACCCAACCCCATGAAATTTTGTGTACCAATGTGACCCCCAAAAAGGTTTTCAGTGAACTAGTTTCTGAAAATCACCCTCCAATTTTGTGTATTCAAGGTAAATTTGGCACATTTTCCCATACATGCTTTTCAAGCTGGCTGTTGACGAAAAAGTGGAGACTCCGTATCATTCATTGCGAGAAACAGAGACATTTAGCTGTTGATTGGAATTACTTCACCTCGTTAATAGTGGATACATTGGTATCGTTCATCGAAAGGGGATGAGAGTACAATGAAGAGTGACTGTTTATTTCAATCTGATTGTATGCACATATAACATTTTTTAGAGATCGCAAAAAAACTCTTCAAGTTGCGAATGTTACATTTTGATAATCGATTTAAATCAAAAACTGATTTCCAACTATCTATCTAACTACAGAAATTTTTTTTACGGCGGCTTTTCCAATTATATAGGGCCAGTGATCAGTTTGGTACTTATAAAATCTAAGAGAACTAGAACATACTTTGATGCACAAGATTATACGCGTGAGTTTCTGAGGCACAAGACTTCTGAAAAGTGGGTGTTCGAGTCTCAGGGTTAGAAGTCTACAGCAGAAGTCGGTCACTTATTCTACAAACAACATCAGTCTATTCACGTGAAGGAGCAGTGAGTGTCGGTTGCTTCGGAAGAATTCAGCGCAGGTGTCTATTTACGCGAATTCATTGTAAATTTGATTGTTATTGGCTTGCTTTCGTCAAACTGGTTGACAATGGCTCGATTGGAGGTTGGTATAATTTCTTTTTTTTTCTTTCTTTCTTGAATTGGTTTTGTGGCTTCTTAGAAGGATCTTTCTTTCTTTTTACTTTCTTCCTGACTTTCTTTCGCATTTTCTCCTTCTCTAAGCCTTTCTTCCTCTCTTTTCTTCCGTTCTTTCTCATCTTCTTTCTTACTTTCTTTTCCATTCCTTCTTGTTCTTTCCATTCGTCTTTCGTACTTTCCTTTTTTTTTTCGTCTTTTTGACTTTCTTTTCTTCTTTTCAGCCCCCCTTCTCCTTCTTTTGGTCATTCTTTTGATCTTTATTGCTTCTCCTCCAAGCTTTCCTTTCTTCTATCCTTCCCTTCCTTCCATTCTTTTACATTTTCTTTCTTTTTTTTCTTTCTTTCTTTCTTTCATTTCCCTGCCTTCCCGTTCTTTTCACCGGTCATTCCTTTTTTTTTTGTTTTTTACTCCCTTCCTTTCCTCTTTTCAAGATCCCTTATCCTTCTTTTTGTCATTCCTCCGTTCATTCTTTCTTCTTCTCTATGCCTCTTTCATCCTTCCCTTCCTTCCATTCTTTCACAGTTTCTTTTTTTTTCTTTTTTTCTTTGATTTTCCTTTCTTTCAAGCTTTTTCCACTCGTCACTCATTCTTTCTTGCTTCTTTTTTTCTTTTTCAAGCTTCCTTCTCCTTTTCTCATGATTCTCACGTTCTTTCTGTCTTCTTCTTCAAGCCTTCCTTTCTTCCAATTTTTTTCCATTCTTCTCACTCTTTCTGCCCTTATTTTTGTTCTTTCTCTCCCCTCTGAACATCTCTCTCCCCTCTCTTCCATTTTCTTCACCTTTCTTTCCTTCTTTTTTCATTTTTTTTTTCATTTTCGTTTTTTTTTTTTTTAACCTATCAGTAAATTTAAGCAACTTTCTTTTTTAGCTTTCATTTTTATTCGGAAAATATCGATTTCTCATCTCTAAAATTTAATATGTATATATATGTGTGTGTGTGTGTGTGTGTGTGTGTGTGTGAGTGTGTGTGTGTTTGTGTGTGTATTTTGGAGAAAGATGTTGATCCGACAAAATGTTTTGGAAGATTTGACGATATGGAAGACGAAAAAGACTTGAGACTATTTATTACATTTCTCACTTTGTGCATTTATACCAGATCCGTCCGAAAATTATCCAGCAATTCTAAACATATCCAAAACCAGTTGCAAAGCTCCGACGTGACTTGGCAACCGATCATAGGGTACTGTACAGTGCATGCGTGAGCAGACACTATCTTCTGAGGGTTCTCAATCAACAGTGAGACACAATTGAGCGAGCCCGTGTACTGCATGATCTTCACGTTCACATTGACCGTCCTTGACCATTCTTCACGTCTTCGTGCAGATCTTTTTTTGGTAAAATATTGCAGAATGATTGTGGGTGAGATTAAAGAGAACGCATCACGGCAGCTGATGGTAATCCTGATAAAGGACTTTGCTGACTGTTTGGAAAAGTAGGAGATCCCAAAGTTAGAACTAAGACGTCATCACCACAAGTAAGTTATTTTTTGTTAATATTAGATTGCTGGACATTTTCTCGGTAGACCTCATACCCACACATACACACACGCATATATATATATATATATATATATATATATATATATATATATATATATACATAAACACACACACACACACATATATGTATATATATATGTGTGTTTGTGTGTTGACACACCAGCCAATTCATCGAGTATATATATATATATATATATATATATATATATATATATATATATATATATATATATATATATATATATATATATATATATATGTATATATATGAATATATAAAGCAGTTTGAATCTCGCAATGGAGAGAATCCTCATAAAGGCGTTAAATTTTGTGCTCTGCGAAAAACTCTTCTTGAAATGTTGTGATGCGTTCTGAGCGAACTCTCCTGTCTTTGAAAATAACAAAAAGTGCAGCTGCCTTATTTTGGTGCTTTCACCGCTTAAAACTTTCCTTCGATTTTATTCATTTCGTTCTGGTTTCGTCAGTAAACATTCTTCTTTCACATTTTATCTTTCATTCAAATCATTCACAGACGCTATTCTTTGTTATAAATTTAACTTTTTCAAGGCACGCCAACATATTCAGTACTGGTTATTGTCACTGATTGACTGGTATAACAAAAATGTGAGTTATGTCCCTTGCTGCTTTAATTCAATTCAGATGTTTTCCATTCATACCTAGATATTTTGGACTGCACCTAAATGTCAGAAATTGCTATTCGGATTATCATTAATAATATAAGTAATATTTTTTTAATTTGATTTATAGAAATGAAATGACTGATAATTTTCATGAATTTACTAATATTCTAATGATGTAAATTTTGAAGAATAAAGTGAGATTTAATTTATCAAACATACGTTATATATCTCCAAGATATTAGTTGTAAATTTAGAAATAAAGTTGCTCTTGCTAGATTTCGATACAAGGAAAGGTCTTCGGTATCTGGGGTCTGATTATCAGGCTTGTTTTCTAACGAGGCAGGGGTTCCATATTCGTGGGTGTTTATTGTTTGTTCTTGCAAATGGCTTGGAAAATTTATCCTTCATAAATCACCAACAAATTTGATTGGTTCATTAATGAATTTCTCATGTTCATTTTCATTCTTGCAATATACTTAATACTGAATACTTTACATAGGAATCCGAAGAAGAAGGCAAAATCCCTTTTGTCTTGAAATGAAGGATCTACAACCAATACATCCTCCCGATAGTCACCTATGGAACTTAAACACGGAACCAAACCAAAATATTGACTCTCAAACTGATAACCATGCAACGTGCACAGGAGAGAATCATACTCAACATGATATGAACAGATGACAATATATTATAATATATCATAA
>OY735233.1:40197200-40207200 GCA_963457665.1 Thysanoteuthis rhombus | reverse complement strand
GGAGTAAATAATGATAAAGAGTCCCGTCTCTCGATATACAACTTCCATTGGAGTAGGACCGACCGGTCACTAAGTCCAGCTTTCCTTTCCCTGTATCAGCTTAGTGACCCTTTCAAGTCTGGTCAAGACTTGAACTTTATTCTTACGAGTTTTGTATGACCCCACCGTTGGCAGGATGCAAGTCAATTAAAGAGATACTTCCATCCAAGCTCACAATGAAAAACATTGTTAATTTGGACCAACTCGAAAAAATTGCTTCGTTGAAAAAAGAATCGTTAACCTAGATTTGTTAGTTTGTTTTGAAGTAAGTTTATGATTGAAATGAGATAAATATCACTTTGAGATAAACCAATAAATTTACGTGTAACAAATAAGATTAATCTTTTTTTAAGTTTTATTACGTAACACTTTTTTTAAAGGCAAGAGTGCGCACAAATAGCAGACGATTGTACGGGGAAATTTGTCCTGCTGAAGTATTAACCACTATCCAGGAATCGAACCTGGGATTTTCTGTATGTGAAGCGGACCTCCCTGCCATTACAGTGGATAGACTTGGTCGACTTCAAAAGCCATAGCCAAAAAAGGTTCGACATAGCTGCACGATCAACGTGGGTATCCTTGATTCTCATTATGCAAAGCCTAATATATTTCTCCATTTAATAGTGAGTCTTCTATCAATCTGATTTGGCCAAGGAAGCAACTGCATGGTTAGTCTAATAGCACCCGCTGTGTTGAGACAGTTAGTAGATCAATTGATTTGCTTCATGCTGGAAAGCCCAACTATATATTAGCCGAGATAATGTGCTAAAAATAACAAATATGACGATAACTGTTCTAAAAACGTGTGGATCGATGAAAATACTCTCTCTGTGCAAACCTCAGAAAATTTAATTAGGCTGAAGAATATATCAGATTCTAATTTTATAATTGTGTAGAATACAGAACACCCCATTGATTATAAATATATGTATACACACGCACACACACACACACACACACACACATACATATATATATATATATATATATATATATATATATATATATATATAACAAATAGCTGGGTTTTCAAGGAAATATTTTTTATGATGCAGGTGGTAAGATTTGTCACTTTTAATTTGACTAAGATAGAGTTACGTCTTCTTTTTTTTTTTTGATGATTGCAAATGGCCGTACAGCGGACGAGTAGTAATGGTCTATCTTTGCATAAGAACTTCATAATCAATAAACTAGCCACACCCATCCCGAACCTGACAATTTTTTTTATTAAAAACTGACACTTTGTCAAAGGTAATGGAGATAATCTGACAGACAGAAGAAAAAATTAAATCGGGAAAAATTATTACTCCATTTATTTTTTTATTTTTTTTTTGCTTTCACTGGCAAAACGAGATTTACTCTTTCGAAACAACTAAATAAAATAAACTGTAGATAAATTGCACTTTAATCAAAATAAAACTGAAAAAAATGGAGAGAAAGAGATTGGGTTTGAGAGAGATAGAGAGAGAGAGAGAGCATACAAATGGATATGAGATGTACGTAGAGAGAGGAGTCAGACAGTCGGTTGGTACGTTTGAAGAAGGGAATTGGTTCTCACTTTGAAGTATGGAAAGGGAAGTCACTCCATTGCAGCAGCTGGTCGTATCAACACTGTTGAACATTCGCCATGAATAGGAGGAAATAACACCCCCAAATTGTTGGAATTGATTTCATTGTAAGAAATACTTGTGTCATTCGCAAGAAGAATGAATGACAGAAATACTGGTGCAAAAATTATCTTTTTCTGATCTATAGAATTTGAGATTGGCTAAAGACTAAATGATTTCTGGAGACCTCGAAAGACATCGAGGATGATTTGCTTGTGTGTTCCTCCATGACAAATATCAGGTCAATTGACCTTGCAGTTTTAGCGGAGAAGAGGCACGAACGAACGAACAAACAAAGGACCCAAATACTAATATAGATCAGATGGATATGATGAATACACAGCCATGAGTTCAATTCTTCAATAAATTTTCGGATACATAACAAAATCTAAAAGGGTCAAATGCACAAAACAGAAGCTAGATTCAGCCCCAAAAGAGCTAAATTGGCAACACCACTTCGACTTGACGAGACGTTCATGCACATAACACGGGTCACGTGATAGAAATCGTTTTAGAATAGATTATTTTCGCGAATTTAATCCAAAATCATCACTGTTTTTAATTATTCTCTTATTTTATCATTATTTTAAAGATAACGAAAGTGGACAGTGCCGTTCAAAACTAGTGTGTGCCATAATTATCATGTGAAATTATTTTGCGTGCAAAGTTCGAAACTATATCTCCGAAGTATTTCAGTCACCTCTCTGCAGTGTCTCCAATATAGATATTTCATATCCGAACTTGGATAATTCTACAGAGCGTCACTTAAGGGAGATGATACTTTGAAACAGAAGAAACATCTAGAATCTTTCATTTCCTCATTTTTATTAGATTTCTCAAGAACCGCTGACCCAAATAACTTCAAACCTGACATTGCACCACCGTGAATGATGACTAATATATCTGGTGAATGTCAACTTCGAATAAGGGGTAGTTATCGAGTAATCTCGGTACACTCACACACAGACATAGACAGAGATTTCTTCGATCGTGAATAGATCTTTAAAAAAGTAACCAATTTTCACATCGTTAACGAAAAGAACCAAATTCAATACGAGAGAACCAAATTTGACAGCCTTAGTTTGGAGGTGTGTCAAAGATCTCTGAAGCCTCCTGGAATTTCACCTGAAGATACTCGTCCTGTTTCCTAACTCTCGGTGACGATGTCTCTCCCACGCAGCTCTTCCACACCTCTCCGTCGTGATACATCCAGGGCAGCCCCTAGAGCTCCTGACGCCCCGGGCAAACTGTACTTCAGCGCCCTTCAAAGTATACTATAATAAGAAACCGTCAACCGAAACTGTCACCAAAACTGTCGGCATACATATCTTCAGTTTTTAAGTTAGTCTGGATGGCTGGCTATGTGACATGCCAACAGGCTGCACCAATGGAGCTAGGGGGCTGAATATTTAAACATTTGGTGATTATCTTAACAGAAAAAGTTTTTTGTTCTTTTTTTTCAAATTCCTCTCAAACAGGATTTTTAGTGAGGGTTCGGTTTGCAATATGAGCTGAATTGGTCCTTATTTTATACACGTTTGTTTTTTGAAGATTGATCACCCCTTTTCCTGATGTTTCAATTGATCACCCCCAGCACAACATGCTGACAAAAGATGTCAGTCATGTGACGGTTCCTATTTAGTGATTAACCAGTCCTGCTTTATTTATGTTTTACTGTGGTCACAATAAATTTAGGAATACCTTGAATATTGCAGTTTCGATTAGTGCGGTTTCGACGTCGTACGATTAAGTTATTACTGCACAAATTACTGTAACTAAGTATAAGTTTTGAAAAACACGAAATTAAAATAAGACCTTGAAAAGTGCGGTTTCGAACATTTCGTGTTTTAGGGGTGAACTAAGGGCGCAAATCAAGGTATAACTATACATGGGAGAGAGGTTCCTTACACTGATCAGATTCCCACTGACGCCAGTGGTAAACACTTTTCTTTTTTAGTCAATATCGTCTTCTTTTCTGACAGGTTACAACAGATATCAAAATATAAAAACCGACACATCTTAAAATCCAAATAAGTATGTACTAACTGCATCCTTCTAAAATCTTGGATTACCCACGCACATATGAACACAGTAAAATATCAAAAAATTACAGACAGACTCTCCCTCAACAACACTCCTACAACAACGTGCACTTACATACATTACACACACATTTAGAATTTTTCTCAATAACACAGTCGCTAGATTTGACTACATATACATACACAAAACCTTTCTTATTTCTGCTTTCAACACAAAGGATTTGAACTTCGACACGAAGATATTTTCTTCTCTCTTGCCAGTAAAAGATAAAAAATTTAAAACAATAACGATAATAACCATGCCTCCCCCTCCCATGTCTGAACCTCGTTATTCGTAAAATGTTATCATTTTCCCCATCTGGCGTTTGACAACGAGAGAAAAAAGTCTCTCAAAACACGTAAAGGAAATAAAACCGATCTATTTTCGAAACATTCGTTTACATATACATATGAATAGTATGATTATACAACATATTGATCATTTATGACCAAAAGAAATAAGACTTTTGTTCAAAAAGATCTTTCATCACACATCTAGTGCTATAAAACAAAGTTATAATCTGATGGATTGAAATTAAGTCTTAAGAGCATAGATAACACCTTTAGCTACACAGTTACCTGGAAAGGGGATTTTAGCTATTCGAAATGGTCAATATACTTAAATCTAACAACTGTTAGCTATTTAAATTAGCTATTATCCTCGGTGTTGCAACTTATAGTTATTCAAAATGGCTCTCATCCTTGAGTCTAATTTCTTAACGATTCAAAATTGCCATTATCTTGGAATATAGCCACTTTTACAATTCAGAATTGCTATTATCCTTGAATCTAGCCATTTTAGGTATTCACATTGGCCATTATCATCAAATTTAGACACTTTTTTCCTATTCAATGGCCATTATCCCAAAATCTAACCACATCTGGCGATGCAAAATTGTCATTATCTTTTAATCTAACCGTTTTAAGCTATTCAGAATTGTCGCTCAAGAAATCAAAGAAAATGCATCCATCCAAAGATATCAAGATTCGTTATTATAACAAGGAGAATGTCCATTTACGTTACCGATAATAACTACTGTCTCAGATAGATAAGAGGTGCACCCCACCACAGTTGGCACCCTAGGCGACTGTCCGTGTTACCGGTACCTTGCACCGACCCTGGATTCATCGGAACTTTCGCCCCTGGTTAGTGAACCCTATTCGTTCTTTGTGTCATTGGAATCCCTGGAAGACGAAATTCCACGTGGATTATTTCGGCAGTGGCGATTTCATGGAAATTCTTTTGATTTCGTCTAAATGTTATTACGAAACTAAGTTGGACACCATAAATTGCCAAAAGGTGAGTGTGTATGAGAGAGAGAGAGAGGGTGAGAGAGAGAGAGGAAGTGAGAGGAAGAGAGAGTGAGGGAGAGAGAGATGAGGACATTTGAAAAGAGAGTGTGAGAGAGTGAGGGAGAGAGAGAGATGAGGACAGTGGAAAAAAGAGAGAGAGAGGAAGATACAGTGAGGGAGACAGAGCGAGAGAGTGAGGGAGAAAGAGAGACGATGAAAGTGGAAAAGAGCGAGATATAAAGAAAGAGAGAGTTAGGGAGACAGAGTAAGAGAGTGAGAGAGTGAGACAAGGACAGTGGAAAAGAGAGAAAAAGAGAGAGAAAGACGAGGACAGTGATAGTACGGCAGAGTGAGAGAGTGAGGCAGAGAGAGAGAGAGATGGAAGAAATCACATCACACACTCATACACACACACATACACACATATACACACATGCTCAAAAATCACACCAATACAAAAAACGGTAGTGTTAGGAAAAATGAAAAATAAGTAAGATGATATAAGAGACAGGGGGAAAGACATGAATTTATATTCTAAAAACACACACACACACACAGACACACACACATATATATATATATATATATATATATACACACATATATATATATACAATATCTGAGACGTTCTAAAAAGTTAATTTCATCTTATACAGCTTCAAAATTATCAGAATTTGGAACAAAAATTGGAAAATACAAAAACCAAAAGAATTTCGATGAAAAATTCTGTCGATTTTGAAGCTGTACAATATTGTCAAAATAATTCTTACATGAATGTATTTTGCAATCACTGTAATATACCATCCTCTCCTCATTCAATTGCCGACACTTCCAGAAAAATTCACTAGAATTTGTTGAACACTCTCAGAGATAACGTGTGGACTGACAGAAGCAACCAAATACATCTCTTTCTCAAAGATTGTTGAGCGAGTTGAATATATATATATATATATATATATATATATATATATATATATATATATAGTGGAATTAATTTTCAGACAATTTACTATTGGAAAATAGTTTTTCCTTTCCAAATTGTCACATCCTTAGATTACATACAGACAGCACGCACACACACATATACATACATATATATATATATATATATATATATATATATATATATATATATATATATATATATATATATATAGTAGAATGTGGATTCGTTACACAAACTAGCTCATGTTTCTGCCCTGTTCGAGCCTCATCAGGCGTTATACTGCTAGCCTGATTTGTACCGCACACACACACACACACACACACACACACACACACATATATATATATATATATATATATATATATATATATATATATATATATATTTATATTGTCCTTTATTGGACGGTGGAAAATAATGTCCAGAAACAGAATCATATCAACCTTTAGAAGACATGCCCCAAACCGGTCAAAGCTTATTAAAAAATTATTACATCTTAAAACCATAAATAAGAAGTTTTGCTTTTCTTTTTTTTCTCTTTTTCCTATATATATATATATATATATATATATATATATATATATATATACGTGTGTGTGTGTGTGTGTAATTGGAATATGTGGAATAATAAATAATACTTCATCGAATAATTAATGATTGTTTGTATTCATGGGAGAAAGAAAGAGGGTGAGGAAAAGGGAGAAAGATTTAAAACACAATGCAGAGAGGCAGACAGAGGAAAAGATACAGAGAGGAGAGAGACAGAGACAGAGAGACAGAGACTGAGAGAATATTTAGAAGGAGAGTCGAACGAGAAGAAAGACGTAAAGAGTAGAGAGTGCAGGTCCTCCAAATCAATTTTGTCCTCCAGAGCCCTAGTGTCCCGTTGGTTGGTTAGTTAAACGAGTAGGCGATCAGACCAGTCGATAGCTTGGCCAGCGGAAGTGTCAAGCAGACAACAGGTCGGAATCTGCCGAAGCAAGGTGTGCTGGGTAATTACTTACTTCCGTTTTGAATCGCCGTCTGTAATGGATATACTGCAGCCGGCGGGATAGGTGATCTGGGCAGGGTTGGGGGTCAGGCGAAGATTCGTAGCTGAAAAAAGAGGAAGGGACCTTGAAAGTAGAAGAAGAAGAAAAAGAAAAAGAAGAAGAAGAAGAAAACAAGAAGAAAGAGAAAACAACAACAACAGGAAAAAAGAGAAGAAGAAGAAAAAGAAGAAAAAAAGAAGAAAAAGAAGAAGAATCGAGGGAGGAAAAGGGGGAAAAGGACAAAATTATCCTTGAAAGAAGAAAACAAAAAGAAAAAGAAGAGGAGTAGGAGGGTGAAGAAAGAACCTTGAAAGAAGATGAAAAACAGGGATAAACCCTTGAAAAAAAAGAAAGAAATCCAAGGAAAGAAGACTGAAAACAAAAAAAAGGAGTTGGAAGAAAAACGATACGAAGGATTAAGTAAATGAGGTGGACTCCTGTGAAAGCAGCCATTTTAGTTTTTCTTGGGGAGGGAAGCTGAGATCAAATACGAAAAGATTCGAGTAACTGATCAAGCCTCAAGAACCGGAAATGGCCAAGTGGTGAAAAAGATTCTTTAAAGAACAAGGGATCATGATGCCATTTTGATGCCCAGGTGAGATAAAAATCAGTTGCAAAAAGAAGAAAATGAAATTGCCGACGGCTGAGAACTTAGCAGGACAAGACATGAAATCGGCGAACCGAGTTCAAACTCAGCCAAGGAAAACTAAGGTTAAGATTGAAAAAAAAAAATTAACATTTTTTTTCTCCACAATCCATTTTTATGAAATCTCCGGAATACCATAACAAAAATCCCAAGAAATCCTAGTTGAAAATTCAAATTCATTTTGGCCATTTTTCAAGATGGATACTCATTTTACCTCGATGCTTCGACGCCAGAAAACCCAACGTTTGAATAGATGACATGATCAATCACTGAAAATGGATTTTTGTCAGCTTTCTAACGGCGTATCTTGTCAGTTGGTAGCTGTTGTGAAAAGAAGTTATAGCCAAAAACGTGAAAGTAATTTTAACTCAGGCTAAGACTATCTTTGCTCACTTCGCTCTAGTATCCTTAATCTTAAAATAGCTTTCCAGGTACTTGCAGTCTCATTCAAAAAAAACAAATGGAAAGTTCCGGAAAAGATCAGCCGTTCCCTTTCCGGCTAAAGAAAAAGAAAAAAAAACAAGGGTGGAAAAAAAAAGGAAACGAGACACAAGTCAAAAAAAGGAGAGGAAGAAAATTAGATAAGAAGAAAGACAGAGGGAGAGAATGAGAAAGGATAGTGAGAATTCATGGAAAAACGAAGGAAATTAAAAAAACAAAACAAAAAATAACAGATCTTCTCTGGTCGGGGCAGGACACTCTCCGGGGCTGACACACGCAGGCCAGTGCGAATCCTCTGGTAGGCTTGTGTACCACTTCGTAGAACCTTATTTTTTCTAAACTGAGAATTAATGAGCTCCCTTTTTGCGTTAGTAGTTCGTGCATCAAAGAAGACTATCAGATTTAAATTGTACTCATTTCTTTTTCGGTTCCAAAAACTTATGTATTTTGCCCTAACTGGTTTCTTCACCACTAAGATTATTTTCTCCATACGATTGCGAACACAGAAACCACAGGGGGTTTTCTAGGGATAATTCAAGCAAGAAAATGACTGCTGTAGCTGAATTGAAACTGACAGATTTCAAATATGCTTTTATTTCATGGATCTAACACTAATATTTTACAAGAAAATCCCAGATGACTTTTTTCTTGAATTCAGCTTTTTTAGTAACCAGCATCCAACAAAAGGCGTGAGAAGTGATTTATCCATTAATCACCCTTTCATTCTTTCTTTTTTTATTTTATTTTGATCAGCCCCAACGCGGCTCGCTGCCAAAAGACATAACGGTTTCTATTGAGTGGCTAACCCGACCTTTTCCATTTTTTTTGGGGGGGGGGACAATTTTTTTTTTTTACTCTACGTTTAGTGACACGCACATGCGCAAATGCTTATACGCATGTCTATTGAAAAAAAGCTGCGATAAGTGAAGAAAAAACATGCAGTCATCTCAGATCAGAGAGAAAGAAAAACGGGGAGTTGGTTAAATACACGCTCGACAAGTTGTTTATGAACTCATATTGATCGGGAAAGCTTCAAGAATAACAGGCAGGTGAGGAAAGAATGGATGGTAACTGTCGATTTAAAAAGAAATATTTCTTTGACGATTCTCGCAGTCACATCTATTCATTTGTCTTGCTATCTATTCATCAATCGATATATCAGTCTTTACATATCTATCTCTAGTCTGTTCATATCTATCAGTTTCTGTCCATATCTATCTATCGATTGATCTGTCTTTCTGACCAAGTCTCTACATATCTATCTATTGTCTGTCCATATCTATTAATTTCTGTTCATATCTATCTATCGATTGATCTGTCTTTCTAACCAAGTCTCTACATATCTATCTATTGTCTGTCCATATCTATTAATTTCTGTTCATATCTATCTATCGATCGATCTGTCTCTCTAACCAAGTCTGTACATATATATCTATTGTCTGTCCATATCTATCAATTTATGTATGTTCACATCTATCTATTGAACTATCTATCTTTCTGTCACAGTCTTTACACATCTATCTCTAGTCTGTTCATATCTATCAGTTTCTGTTCATATCTATCTATCTATCTATTGGTTCTGTCTTTCTATCCAAGTCTCTACCAATGTATCTATAGTCCGTCCATATCTATCAATCGATCCATTTTTCTATCCCAGTTTTTACATGTGTCCATAATTCATTCATATCTATCTATTTCTGTTCACATCTACCTATCTATCGATCTTTCTGTCCCAGTCTTTACGTATCTACCAATATTCTGTTCATATCTATCAATATAGCAATATAGATCTATTGTAGTCTGTTCATGACTATCTATCTAACAGCATCATTTACATATCTATCTCTATTCAATTCATATCTATCTGTTTATAGATATAGATATCTCTACATGTCTACCTATAGTCCATTCATCTC
>OY735233.1:40119700-40192200 GCA_963457665.1 Thysanoteuthis rhombus | reverse complement strand
ACGATTCAACCAAAACGAAGATAGATAAAACACTCAAAAACAGAAAGTGCTGCTTTTGTGAAGAAAGAGATAAGATTGTTAATCACAATAAAAATGGGATTAAACAAGCTCAAAAGAAATACGAAAACATACAGGAGTAGTTAGTCAGTCAATGGAAATCAACGTATTTTGACAAGGTGCCCTGTTAGGGGAGATCAATTAAAAAATGTAAAAGGGGTGAACAATGAATTAGTTATTTTTCTTACCTTTTGTTGGGTAGTGATCACCAAAAAGTTTTAATTAAAAAAAATCAAATCCCCGTCTTCTTTTATCAAAAAACAAAAGGAATGTTTTTTTTAGACATAATAAAGATTAAATGTTCAAATTTTCAGCCTCGTAGCTCATTTCGTTTGGTCTGTATATATACAGCCAACCAGCCAGCAAGACCAGCTTAAAAACATATGTTGCTGGTTTCTAATACATGACAGTGTTAGAAAAGTCTTATACTGAGAACTGTGCAAACAACTCTGAAAATATGAGTGTCGATTTCAACGCCTTTGCTGCTAGAGTATTGGATATGATAATCATATTGTGTGGTAATGATTTGGGGAATAATTATCATCATCGTCGAGGTAATGTCCTCTTTTCGCTTTGAACCTGGTTGAATGTCCTCTAAGCTCGCTTTTTAATTCCGATCAATGAATTTTTACACACCACTTCACAAACACAGATAATGTTTTTCTTCGGCAGAGAAAAATATGCATATTTTTTGTAAAAAAAATCCTTCAGGTTCGCTGACTTTGCCAACGGCTTTTTTCACACCATTTCTGTTTTTGTTTTTTTTAATGTCTTCCCCTCCACTTTCTCCTTCTCTCTCTCTCTCTCTCTCTCTCTCTCTCTCTCTCTCTCTCTTTCTCTCTCTTAGTTTCACATTCTTTCTCCTTTTTCCTTTCTTTCTCTCTCTCTTTCACTTTCTCCTTCCCCATCTCTCTCTATCCTTAGTCTGTCTATAATTCTCGGTTAATCTTATATCTCCTTTGCCGCTTTTTTTTCCTTTATATACCTTTCACACTCACCTCCTTTATCTCCCCTTTGCTTTATCTCTCTCTCTCTCTCTCTCTCTCTCTCTCTCTCTCTCTCTCAGTTTTACACTCTTTTTCCTTTAACCTTTCTTCCTCTCCACTTCTTTTTCACTTTCTCCTTCCCCCATCTCTCTCTCTCCTCAGTCTCTCGATCATTCTCTCCCAACCTTATATCTCCTTGGTTCTCTTTTTTCCCCTATGTTATTTCTCTCTTGAAGTCACCCCCTTTCTCTCCCCTTCACTCTCTCTCTTCCTCCCTCTCTCTCTTGCTTTTTCCTCCCTTTCTTTTTTCTTTCTCTTTCCTCCTCTCTATCTCTCTCACAAATACAAACAATCAATAATTATTCGATAAATTATTTTTTTGTTATTCCTCACAGTTGTATTTGCCAAAGCCCCGCTCGATTCGTGCAGTAAAAACAACGTTCTTTAAATTAAAAACTATTTAATTATATCCGTGCCTGGCATAAATAAATCACTGTAGCCCGCTCTTGTATCAGAATTGATATCTTGAAAATATCTAAAATAGTCTAAAAAATAGATCTATTATCGAAAATCATCTAAAAAAAATACCAGCGAAAGATATGGGAACCATTAGTCCAAAAATGACCATAGAGGCCCAAAAATCACTTTAAAAAAAAAGACATTTTTAGATGGTACCAAGTGGTGTACTCATGAAATTAATCACTGTTGCCCACACATGTACCAGAATTAATTATCTGAAAAATTATCTAAAAAAAATACCAGCTCAAGATATGGTCCTTGTTAGTCCAAAAATGACCAAGGAAAGCTACAAAAGCACATTTTTTAGAGAGCAAAATTTAGATGGCGCTTACCAGTATACTGATGCTAATTTTCACGGTTGTTGCCCCCCAAATATCACCAGGCAAACCCGGAGACTCACACACTGGCTCACAAAAAGACGTCCATGTAGACACAGACACTCAAAGAGAGAAGAATCTGTTGCTCACTTGACTGGTTGATCCGGTCATTTACGGGGCTAAGGTGGATCAATTCGCTTATGTACAATCTAGAGTATTCTAAACACAGATTGGAGTCTTCCATTTACACCCTGACCTGTCAAATCGTTGTGCTTCCATGTTGAGTTCCTTTATGACGTTTCTAGAGTCGGTAGCGGTTATTTGGCAGCGCCCATCTCCTCTCCAAGTAATATGCTATTTGAACAAATGAATATTTGATCGGGTTGAAAAGGAATGGAGTTCAAATGATGTGTCTCCGAACCACTGAAAAGGAAAACGTAGATTAGGGGGCCCACTGAAAGGGAAAATGTTGATAAGGGGTTGCACTGAAAGGGAAAGCGTGGATAAGGGGTTTCGCTGAAAGGGTAAACGCTGATAAGGGGTACCACTGAAAGAGGAAACGTGGATAAAGGGTACCACTGAAAAGGAAAACGTGAATAAGGGGTATCATTGAAAGGGTAACCGCTGATAGGGCGTACCACTGAAAGGGGAAACTTGATTAAGGGCTACCACTAAAAGGGAAAACGCGGATAAAGAGGCTAGTAGAAGGGAAAATATAATTCATATCATCATCATCATCATCAGTCTTTTCTCATCCGTTGTTGGACATAGACCTTTCCCAGGATCCGCCAAACTTCTCTATCATGGGCGTCGCAGAGCCAGTATTTTCTGAATTTGTCGAGTTCATCTATCCATTTTGTATTTCGCAGGCCTCGGTTGCGCATGTCATCTCTGTGGAGATCATGTTGTGAGTCGTGATGTCCATCGGCTGTCTGTCATTCGTGCAACATGGCCTGCCCATTGCCATTTAAGATTTTTGATAGTTTCTATGATGTTTCTGACTCCTGTTTTCTTCCTGATATACATTGCTGTCTTGTGATCTCTCCATGTGAGGTTCAGCATGATTCTCTCATGTGAACGTTGCATGCTTCTCAGTTTGCAGATCTGTATATAGATTATATTTTTAAAAAAGACAATTCAAATCTATAATCCCATGCTTGTGAACGCTGATGACGTAATTTTATATCTATCACGTGAATTGATTGAAAAAAGAATAAATTACGGTTCTTTGATCATGTCAGTTGACTCGGGATCGACGAAGCTTCGTATAGAGATGTGTGTAAGCACCTTTAAAAAGATGAGCCAACCAAAAGTCATGGTCTCTTATTCCCCTTGGTACCTCATGCACTTACCCCAGTAGCCCTTACATTATTAGGAACAGTCCATTGTCGGTCTTAACATCAGCTGCTCTTCGCGTTTACTCCAATCTCATACACAGTCTTAAATCATTTTTTGTAAAGGCTAGAAGTTACAGGTAGCCACGTTTTGATTGTAAGTTGGGGGTTTATACACCGGGGTGATTCGTCGTTTTGCTAAAAATTCTTGCACAAAAATGGATCATTGTGAATGCAACGGTCACACAGTACACATGCTCATTCAATGACGTCTCATCACTGAGCGAGTAACCTCAGGCAAAAATGTCTATTCACACATTGGAAGAAGAGTAAGTGGATATATACAGACCTAGAAACTTCGTTGCAATCATCATTTAATTGTGATAATGCAACAACCCTTTTCTATTGGTGTTTTGCAATTGTGAAGTGTATTGAGCGTCAAGGCATGAACCTCCACTCTCCGGTATATTCATGAGAAGAGATCAAGTGGCATTTCCTGAAAATAAAAATAAAAATGAATTTAACAACCATCAAAAAACTAGTGAGACAAATATGAATTATCAGGAAGTTCATCCTCGGGAAGCTGAACGGGAGTGAATGGAGGGATATTTGTGTTGTGTCAATTTTCAAGTGGTTGTCTGATTATTCCGGCTGATCGGTGCAGATTTTGGAATTTCGTGATGAAGCATAAAACTTGGAATAGTGATACTTCAGGGTCTACTGAACAATTACAGGTATGGAGAAATTAGGAAATCGACTTCACTTTGCAACAGATGCTAAACAACATTCTCAACCTAGCAGTCTTCTGAACATCTAATGAAACGCAAAATTCACCCTAAAATTCGATCACTCTTTTTTTTAATATCATGTTGACCAAGTTTCCTCAAAATTTCTTTGAAAGTCATGGAGAACTTACGGATATATAGCGTGTTAAGACATGGGTGGATACATAAATGAATACAAAAGAAAATTTCATTGATTTCTATAATCGCTCCTGCCTCTCAATACGATATCTCACAAAGTTAACAACAGATTTCAATGATATTTGGTGGGAAAATGGACTGCAGGGCAAGGAGGAAGTGGTAAAACTTTGGAGAGGACCCGGGAATTAGTCTCTACAGTGTGTACTGCTGCATGAAAACATTCACAACCCTCAAAGTGCGCCTGTAATAAGGCCTTTGACCGCTATCTTAGAAAATATACCTTTCAAGTAGTCAGACTTTTGTTGACTTTAAGTAAGTCATTGAGCACATTTGATACTGTAAAAAAAGTTAACGAACCTTCTTTTGTGATAGTTTAAAAGAACTGATTTTTAAGCACATGTGCAACAATCATATTGAGAGTAAGAACATTACTGTCAAGATAGAAATGCAACTCAGCAAGGTAGACCACTACATCTACCAAGGACAACTAATCTCCACGAGATCCTCAAAAGAGGACGAAATAAAGCAAAGAATCACTCAGGGATGGCAAGCCTTCGACAGAGTAAGTTAAACTTTCAAAAACTGGACGATCCCAATAATCCTGAAAAGAAGGGTATACAGCCAATGCATCCCTCCTAATAGTCACCTATGAAGCTGAAACATGGAACCTTACCAAAAGAGAGACCAGCAAACTGAGAAGCATGAAAAGTGTGCATGAGAGAATCATGCTCAACCTTACATGGAGAGATCACAAAACAGCACAGTATATCAGGAAGAAAACGGGAGTCCCAGACATCAAACAAATTATTTTTAAAAATCAAATAGCAATGGGCAGGCTATGTTTTAAGAACGGAAGACAACCGATGGACATCACGACTCACAATATGGATCCCCAGAGATCTCATGCGCAAACGAGGCCGGCAAAGTATTAGATGGAGAGATTAGCTAGACGAAATCAGAAAATACTGGCTCTGCGACGCCCATGATAGAGAAGTGTGGCGAATCCTTAGGAAGGTCTATGTCCAACGACGGACGTTGCAAGACTGATGATGATGATGATGATGATGATGATGATGATGATGATGATGATGATGATGATGATGGAAAATGAATTCTGGAACTATTGTTGAGAATGTCTCTTTATCTGAAAATGATTAGTATCTATCAAAGAATGTCATGCTTTTATCACCAAGTGAGCAATTTTTGCACTGAACGTCTGATTGCTTGCCTCAAAAATTGGTATTCAAATTCTGGTTTCCAACGGGGCTCCAATAGCGACAATTGTCGGCAGTGCAAAACTACGTGTGTCATTAATCAAGACACTTGAAAACTGTAAAATACATCGAAATAACAATCGAAAGTGAAAGTGAAAGTTGAATCGATGAGTGAAATATAGGAAAGCATGGGAAAAGCAGGAACCATAAGTTCAACGATGCATCCACCGTCCGTTGTGGTAGTCACAGAAAAGGAAGAATTGAAGAACTAAGTGGTCTTTCTTTGATTCAGTTGGTTCTCATTATTGTAGAATACTGCGTTATGAAATATTCTGTATCATTTTCGATAAAAATTGCCAGTGGCAATTTTGGGCGCTTTTGGTCAATTTTTCTGATATGAAATCATAACTGTTAAAACATATTTTTCCAATGATGCCATTCATCTCAAGGACATATAACGTCTTAAAGGACTATTTGGTCATTGTTGGTAGAAAACAGATATGTCTATGCCTAAAAAGTATTGTACTTACATAAATAGTCTGCATCGTTAAGTCAGACACAAGGCACCAATCTTCGATGAAAGACAACTAGAATGAAGATGAAAGAAAATACTAGTTAGAGATTGATAATGGTGAATTATGCTTTATCTAATAACATAAATCAAGATACTATTATTACTATTATTACAACTAATGGATGTAAAGCAATAGCAAACAGGTTTGGTAAGTCACTAAATTTGGTAAATCACTAGATTGCGACCACCATCTTTTTGTGGTGAATCAAAATTTTAAAGAAGAGGTAATCGATGTATAAGTTACTTTTCCCGCTTTTTGGGGAATAGCGATCACTAAAAAGTCTCAAAAAAAACAGGTGACACAAACTAAGAGGTCAGTTTAGCATAAATCTACATTGCAAAATGAAACCCCCATTAAAAACCTATTTGGAGGAGGTTATAACAAAAAAAGTTTTTGCAGACGTAGTAAGTAGACAATGTTTACATTTCAAGCCCTCTTGCTACATAGGTTCGGCCTATACACGTGATATAGACAGAACAGTTGAAAAAAAACTAAAAGAAATTCATGTGGACAGTTTTGTTTGATGGCTTGGAGCAATCGGGAAAAATTAAGGATGTATTTTAGGGTTCGATTTGATCTTCTATTGGCTCTAGGAGATCAGTCGGCAGCGCAGGTGCCATTCAAGTCAGCTTCTCGAAGTATGTGAGATGCCAACTCGATTTGAGCCAGGATCTTATTCTTTATTCCCAGTTTCTGAGTTGATTAATCTCTCTCCCGGACATGTATGGCTGCAATGAAAAAGAAATGAAATTAAGATGAAAGAAAAATATTAGTCGAAAAAATTAATAATGGTCAACAAGGCTTCATCAAACAAAAAATAAATCAAGATAGTTTTACAGAAGGTTTATTTTCTTGGAAGTCTCCATTTGTTGTTCATATCTATGCTAGAACCACTGATTGGATTATTTAAACATAACATATGCACTGAATCTTTCAATCTTTTTATTTTCCGGTGTTGTTCCACGTATATGTCAACAGCTCGTCTTGGAAAAGCAAGCAAGGAAAAAAACAAGCGCGCTGACGATGAGATAAAAAAAACGTTTTTGCTTATTCAATCTTTTTTTCTCTGATATTATTTACAAAGATATTATTGTCTTTTCAAAAGACCCTCAAAAAGGACCTGCCTATCTGTCGCCTCGGTCTTCCTTGTTTGAAAACAGGAAGGACTTAATCAAAGAAGTTCTCGGTAAACGTCTTCGGGAACTTTGGAAGAGCCATCCTCAATTTGAATACTCTTTTATTGTCTTTTGTATTTCATCGATAGAAGCCGGCACAGAGCCAGGGAGAGCGTCATTACTTCAGAAAGTGTAATTTTACAATCATAACTGATATCACGTAAATCAGCGACAGTTGTTACAGCTGAAGAAGCAGTAACGAAAAGAGGAGGGTACAGAACAAAGGATAAACACTTTACAAAAGATAATCCTTATTTCAATTATTAACTCATCAGTATAACTATCCTGCATATCTCGGGTCTTTAGAACTGTATGTAATCTACCAAAGGTAGGTATGATTGATTAGATACATACATTAAAACTTTATGGGTAGGATTTATCAAACGAACTAGTTATTACTTACTATTAGAAATTTACACAAATGTTATTGAATTTCTATGAGAATATTTTCTTTGAAAAGGAACCACACACGCACACACACACACACACACACATATATATATATATATATATATATATATATATATATATATATATATAATGAAGTAAGGATTCGCTACACAACCACGATATGTTTCTGCCCTGTTAAGGCTTCTCCAGGTGAATAATGAAATAAACCAATCTCAAACCGGATACTGTATTATATCATATCGTGTTCCTTATTTGCAAATATGCATATGTATAACAACTGACTATTTAATGGCACAAAAACATAGCCCTGAAAATCCTCTGTAAATTTTGTTCATACCCCTCCTTTTTTCCGAATATATGCATCCATTTTTTGTTTTGCAGTTTCTTCGTAATTCAAAATACTTAGCATTTGTGCTCACGCCGTATGATATTACGAGACATTATTTACTTGAAAAAGCGAACTTTGCAGTATTGATTCTTTTTTTTAAAGTTCTTTGAGAAAGCTGAAAGGCAAAACATGTAAGAATAATAAATAAATACTATTTTTTTCGTATTGTCCCCCTAATCATATATATATATATATATATATATATATATATATATATATATAATAATTGAGTCATCTGCAGACTGCTGTTTCGTTGTATTACAACTCTTCAGCGTGGCTATAGACTATCCATTATCCAACCAGTACCACAAGGTAGGATCGAAACCTTTGCTTCAGACCCAGAGGTTGACATTTTATCCGTGCCCTTCACAAAAATGAACGGCTAGTAGGGCTGAATTTAAGCGATATATTCACTTACGTACAATTCCCCATCCACAACAGTGAAGAGTGTTCCATTCCAGAGTTGGAACACCATCCCAGCTCTGGCTCAATAGCAAGGAAAGCTGAGGTTTTCTAGCCCTGATCTCCCCTTAGGCAAATGATAGAGTAGACGGAGCTCTGTAGCCTTGGATGGCAACCAGTATAAGAGACGAAGAACTGTCGTTGTAAACCAAGGATGGAGCCCCGAAAGTAGATCGATTCCGCCTCCTCCTAAAGATTACGTCTGAGATAACTTTTTGTTGGATTTTTTATTCCAATAAAAACTTAGTCTTAAAAGGAAAATGAAGGTGTTTAAATACAAATAATGTTGGCAAAAAGGATCCTTTATTAGAAACGTTTTGGGGGAAATAGAAACAGAAATTAGTCCAAAAATTGTTCGAGTAATTGAACTCACACACACACACAGACACACACACACACACACACACACATATATATATATATATATATATATATATATATATATATATATATATATATATATTCTAATCAAATGTATCAATACAGCGTGAATTTTAATATTATCTGTAAAATACATGTAATATCGAACGAGCAGGATCTCACAAACTTGGATAATTTTTGAAAGTTTCCATCATTGTCCCGAACTTGTGAAAGCATTGAACTTAGATCTGCGTCTTGAGATTTTTATTCCAAAACATAAGTTCAATTCAGGTGTATATTTTTCTTCTTTCTTTCTTTTTGATATGATCACAGGAAACAGAAATTTCATGGTTGGGTATGAGGCTGATTTTAATTAAAGTAAATGTTAACTTGTTCACGGGGAATCGGGGTTCTCCTCTGGAATTTCAACCCGATTTCATCTTGAAGTGCCGAATAAATCTGGATGTTGTCTGTATTATATTTTTTCACTAATACTAATTTTGCTAATCGACTAAAAGTAAATCTTGTATTTTCATGCATTTTTTTTAAAGGTTGACTATTATGACATTATGTATTGAGATGTCCTGGGAAGCAAATAAAAATTGTGAATAAATGCTTGGTTTGTCTGTAAGTTTCCGTTAAGACGTGTCATCACTCATTTTCCGGGTTTTCTTAGACCTACGCACCAGTATTTTTTCCTTTCCTTCAAAAGAGAGCCTTTTCATTATTTCTTTTATTTTTCTTCCCTTCTGGAATCTGAACCGTTCTTTGCAGACTTGGCAGCGCCAAAAACATTCCGAAGAATTGTTCCAGGCTGGAAATTGCCGACAAAGCTTTCCTTAGAACTGATGATTCTCGAAGATTAAACAGCCACGCGAAAAGTAAATCTAGATAAACAACGAGATAAAATACATGTTTACTTGTACGCTGGCATTAGGCTGTTACATAGGAAATGTTTTTTATAGAAAGATAAAAGATGAGATAAACTACAAAAAACAGTAAATATTTAATCAAAATTTGACCTATTTGAATCAATAACTCTTTACAACAATCCTCGAATGATAAGCCATTTTTATGAACTTCTTTCGGTTTAGAATTCACGCATTAAGTAAAAGTACGAATTACAATGTAGCTCATAGATAAGTACATACCAACCAATCTTTGTAAAAAATTAATTTTTTCCTATTTCTTCAAGTGAAGCATTAGACAATCAAAAAGATATTATTAAGTAACATTTATTATCAGATTTCGCTGCATTGAAACACTGTAGCGAAAAATGTGAATACGGAGTTGTCCAAAAATAAGTACCTCTGATTACGAAAAAATGAACGAAGACGACATTTTATCTTTCAATATATTAATATAACCTTCAGCATTCATGATCCCATTGATTAGATTCGTCTTACAAATGCTATTAGACCACAAGCAACCCCAGTACTAGACGTTTCCGACCCCATGTTTATCTGTTGAAAACTAGCTCTTTCCCTTGTATATTTCTTCATAACGATGCTGAACTTTTTGGATGCAATCAGACCCAAACAGGTTGATTTTCGTTTCATCTGACCATAGTACACAGTCCAAAAACGTTCAATTTCCTAATCTTATTCTCCTAAGCCGACCCTATTGTATGCAAAAGGGAACACATCGTCTTCACTCGCTTTTTACGTATAAGGTTCAGAGTTTCGGTAAAACATATAACCCGACATATCCGTTTCGTTTGTATAAAGCTCAACTAAAAAATAATAAAATCCTGCGATGTTTGGTTCAGAAGAAAATTAACTTTTTGGAAAAAGGATTTGTAGGTTTGTATTTATTTATGGGTGATACTGTACGGCTTCTGGATAATTGCACAATTAATTAAACGAACAAACACAATCAGATGGGAAGTGTTGGGTCGGGTAAGGCAATGTCATGTATCATTTCATCCAGTCCCTGTGGGACCCATTTTTCGAACTATTTAATCTCTCCTATTGACTTCAGATTATGTGATATGATTGCAGTTGAAACCCTAAAGTCACCAGAAAGAGTCTGGATTGCTTTATGTTGGTCGTTGGGAATTACTATCGATGATAAGCCTCCTCTGAAGATTATCATTGATATATATATATATATATATATATATATATATATATATATATATATATATATATCCGGACCAAAACCTATTGAAGCAATGCTGAACCATCTACACAAAGGTAGAGTTCACTCAAAATGCTTTGCTCGAGCTGCTGATTCCATCTTGTGTTGTAACTTGAAATCGTACTTGAAAATTATTCCAACTCCTTGAATAGACATTATTACCGTTAATGTGACGGATACCCTTTTGCTCGGACTGGTAATTTGAAATTTCAAAATATTTTACATACCTGACGTTTGTTGAGTACTCTTGTAAAATCCTATTGACTCTGAGATCTTATCTTCTGTTAACAGCTCAAAAATATTCTATGATAACGAATTATATCTTTATTTACATCGAATCTGCAACGGAATGCAATTACTTGAGCTACTCTTTCACTTTTATCTTTATTCGCTGGAGAATAATTCCTTGTCTGACGTTTTTAATATATATATATATATATATATATATATATATATATATATATATATATATATATATATAATGGTACACACACAGAGCACACGCAACTGAAGATGGGAATACCGCCTGTTTAGCACACCAATTAATTCATTTAATAACTAATTAATAAACAAAGTCTCCGTACACTTTTACTCCTGAATCTGTCTTATTTCCTATTGTTCAATATATATATATATATATATATATATATATATATATATATATATATATATATATATATATATATATACATACATATATATATATGCAATATGCATATAAAATTTATTTAGAAAATAATTCCCCGTTAATGCAAATTTGGTTTAATACGACTGACAAGAAATTCATTTTCAAACTTTTTCTTGTCTTTTCTTGTTTCTGCACAAGAGAATGTATGTAAAGATGTGAGAAGATGTATTTATGTGCAATTTCAACATCCCTGGTGCAAAATTATGATCCACTATTCTGGAAATTGGCTAAAAATGACGAGAAATGACCTCTGGTGAAGTCAGATCACTTCAGAGGTCATTCAGCATTCCGTATGGCCTTTGCCAAAAAAGATATAACTTTATGAACAATTTCAGTTTCAAAAGTGCAAAATTGTGACAAAAAAATCTTTAAAAGAATCCAAAATCATTTTTGGTGCCCTAGCCTCAAAAATCAAAGTCACATAGAATGCAATCTTTGCTGTGAGATGATTCACCCTGAATTTGTACAATATTGTAGACCACATCTCTGAAAAGAAATGACCTATGGTGACCACAAATGGCCTCCAAAGTCCACCCCACATTGCCCATGTTATAAGCTGACCTCCCTTCAGTCTACATGTAGGATATTAGGTTAATAGGCCCCGTAGTTTTAGTAGAGAAGAGGAACAAATAAACAAACAGAAGGCTCAAACGAAATATGTATATATAGAGAGAAACAGAGGGAGAGAGGGAGACAGAGACGAAAAGACAGCAGCAAGACAAAGTGAGAGAGAGAAACATTTATGTAACGTAACTGACAGTTGCGCCAACAGAAGTCAATACAAAAGAAACAATGGAATAATGTTTCGATTGAAAGATTGACTCTCTGAACTTTGTCGTGCAGACAACTCATAAAATGCTAACGATTTCTGGTCTCTATCATAATCAATATTTTCGATATTACAAATTTTTAATAAACTTTGACCATTACTGACTTTCCTCTCTTTTGCAAGATATCAATCTATTTACCCACGTCTATTGATCAATTTCAGAATCAATTTATTACACATTTATGGACATATGTATATATATATATAGAGAGAGAGAGATAGACAGAGACAGACATAGAGACAGAGACAGACATTCTCGCTTCGGTGTAAGTATAAATGCATATTGAATGCAAGTATTCATAAAAAAGTTGATACATACGATTATAAATATGATTATATATATATACATATATATATATATGCTGCTTTGTATGAACATAAGGGCTCATACACACCCACACACCCACAAACACACACACACACACACACATATATATATATGTATGCATATATTTGTGTGTGTGAGTGGGTTTTAATCTGTGTGTTTCATGCATACATCAAGGAATTAATTGTATCTTATGGCCAGAACATAAAAATGCACATACATATAGATATGGATTAATTATTTTGCCTAGATACTTATGCATACCTTCACGTATACATATTTATAACCATGTACGAGTACATACAAACACGCATATATATATATATATATATATATATATATATATATATATATATATATATATATATATATATGTATGTATATTGGTTCAAAAGGGTTCCTAACAGAAAAATGTATTTAGAATTATTCTGTTGGATTAGATATCCATTCCATTATAATATTTATACATGTGTGTATGCCCGTGTATGTGTGTGTGTGCGTGTGTGTGTGTGTGTGTGTGTGTGTGTGTGTGTGTATGTGTGTGAAGCGATTGGCAGACCCAAGTATAAAGAAATGAAAAGATATTTGCAAATAAATGCACAAATGGTTTCATATATATGCATATGAATTTATATGTGTGTGTGTGTGTGTGTGTGTGTGTGTGTGTGTGTGTGTGTCTATGTCTGTGTCTGTGTTAATATGTATGTAAATAGATACATAATAAGTACTCGATTTACTTTATGTATCTATAGAGATGTATACATCTCTACATACGAAAGTTGATATCCAAATAACTGGCCGTCTCGAACCACAAATTTCGAAACGTAATAACACGGTTCAAGTACAAATTCATTAATCAATGAATGGATTTTTAGAATTTACACAATGTTACCATTGATCCAACCGTGAATATATCCCATCACGATTGAAACTGGGATCATCATCATCATCATCATCATCATCATCATCATCATCATCATCATCATCATCAGTCTTTCAACGTCCGTCGTTGGACATAGACCTTCCCCAGGATTCTTCGCCATACCTCACTATCACTGGCGTTGCGGAGCCATACGATTTGACCAACTGCTGGAGAGCATTTTCGACCTGGTTTGCACTGGTGTACACCGCTTGATGCGTATTCGCATCTTAAGCACGCAAACGGTGTTAGAGGACGGATCCAGTGAATAGGGAGGTTTGGGCACGAATCGGGTGCCTAACCGTATCAGTTGTTGCCGGGTCGTTCCTGAAGTTTGATCGCAGCAGGGCCAGCCCTTTTCAGCTCACTGGTGCTGGCTAAAATGTTTGCAACTTTCGATGCACCAGTTCCGAATCACGACAACAGGAATCGGTCCTCAGTCGTAATGGTTTGCCCAGGCTGCCCAAGTTACAGCAACACCAGAAGCTCAGAAGAATCTTCCTGATTCGTTCCCAGTTCTTCATGGTTGAGTGATGACTTGCGACCCCGACCAGGATCGTCTAGAAAATCCAATCACCAAGAGCGAATTTTTGGGACCAACGACTCTCGGACCAGAATGAAGCACACTGCAGTTCCAAAACACAATTTATGTGTCGGATAGCTTCGGTATCGTGATGGTAAGGTCATAGAACAGAACAACACGAAAATTGCATTTATTCATCTTTGCATTGAAACCCAAAAAAGACAGGTCTGATTAGTCACTCAGCAGAAACCGTCGTGTTTTTTTTACCATATTAGGGTTGATCAGTTAAAAAATTGAACCGGGAAAAAATGATCAGTCAGTCTTATTTATCTCAATTTTCTCAGGGCACTGGTCACTAAAAACGATTAAAAGAACATGCGTCTCTGCCTCTTTTCCCTTTGTTTTTCGCCCTCTCTCCCACTCCCTCCTTCCCCCCTCTCTTTCTCTCTCTCTCTCTCTCTCTCTGATATATAATAAATAAATCTGTAGGTATATAAAACTTTCCAATTTAACTCAGTAAGAAACCCGCTTACTAATCACGTTGTCGTTGTTTCAAAGCATAATAGAGAAAACTTGATTTTAAAAATAGGTTTTGTTAAACGTGACATGATAGATAAACAGTGGAGAGTTCACTCCCGTAAATTAGGCGAGGATTGTTTTTGTTCTTGTCACGGGGGAAACCAAGTAAACTCTAATTTGTACTGGAGTTTACAATAAAGCATCACAATATCATATATACATATATATATTTATATATATATATATATATATATGTATGTATATATATATATATATATATATATATATATATATGTATATATATATATATATATATATATATATATATATATATATATATATATATATATATATATATAAGCTGGGAAACTGGATGAAATGTCACAAAGATACCATCAATAACTGTCACGAAACGAAACCATGACAGAAGCAGCGTTATATGGCCACATGACAACAAAGAACATCACTTAGAGTAAAAAAGAAACATCTAATCAGCTGTGAAAGACGGACAACTCTATGGAAGAATCGAAATATGAACCAAAATGAAATATTTAGAAAGAAGCATAATCCTCCAAATTTGTCTTTAATTTAAATCTTGTCGGAAAATACTGTTCCACTATCACAAACACATTTATACACACATATATACATGGAGAGACAGACAGACAGACAGAAAGAGATGTGCGTCTATGTGTGTGTGTGTGTGTGTGTTCATGTATGTGCATGTGTACATATGTGTGCGTGTGCATGTGTGTAACTATAGAGTCCTGAGTCAGTGAAAATCAGGATATTTAAATACACACACACACACACACACACACACACACATATATATATATATATATATATATATATATATATATATATATATATATATATATATACATACATATATATAATACGAGATTATAAGTTGCATTGAAATCATTTGACAGTTTCTTGCAAATGACTAAAAGAAGTCCGCATTCGTCAGGTGAAAATCAGATTTCACGAATTCAGACTGCTTTTAGCTGTTCGCAAGTAACTTCTAGCTTTGGAATGAATTCAATGTAATTTATATTTTCATATTATTGTCATTATAATAGTCCCATCAAAAAGCACTCTACTTATATAAATTGTAATGATATATATGAAAAATAGAAGTATATATATATATATATATATATATATATATATATATATATATATATATAGAGAGAGAGAGAGAGAGAGAGAGAGAGATAGAAAGAGATGTATACATTCATATATGCATCATATATATATATATATATATATATATATGATGCGTATATGAATATATATATACATATATTCATAAAATAACCATGAGAAAATATCTTTTTGGATAACTTCTACTGACTAGTTTTGACTTACGTCGTTATCGGAGTTTTGAATTTAAATAAAACGTTTTCTTCCAATTCACATTGTCGCGTGATAACATCACACGGCGTGAGATTGGACGCCAAAATATTTTAATGATATATATATCTGACGGATATCGTATCCACACACACACACACACACACACATATATATATATATATATATATATATATATATATATATATATATATATATATATTCTTGGATAGCATTTTTTACAATTTTCTGTCTATTTTTTCCTTTCTATTTTCCGTCAGTATCTCATGCAAGTGTGCTAAGTATCATTTTCAAAGCTATTCTGAGGAGCAAATGCACTCGGCGGCTTTCTTCACGCTCTTTGATGTCTACGTCGAATTATTTAATTGAAGTCATTAAAGCCAGCCTCATTATTTCTCATTAGCAAATCAAACCTCATTATAAACACTGTGAACATTTTTCTTATTAACACATTTAAGCTCATGAATATGTATATATTTACCTATATAGATGAGTGACTCTATGCCTGTATTGCTATGTGAATATATGCGTTCGTATTAGAAACCCCGTGTGTATACTAATATCTATGTATATCCCATATATATATATGTGTGTGTGTGTGTGTGTGTGTGTGTGTGTTTGGAGTAAGATAGGAGCGTACAAGTATGTGTATATATATATATATATATATATTTATATATATATATATATATATATATATATCCGAAGAAAGAGAGAGGAATATGCAAAATCACTAATACAAGCACATATATGAAGAAAGAGAGTGTGTGTGTGTGTGTGAGAGAGAGAGAGAGAGAGAGAAGAGAGTGAGAGAGAAACATATAGACTGATGTTTCATGTATACTTATATCTCTAAATGTATACGTTCATATATGCAGTTCTGTGAATATTTCAACGTTTAATTACATACACACACTCACACACACACACACACCTATATATCCTAAAATTACCTTATACATGTATGCATATGTATATTTGCCTAAATATATATAAGTAGATAGACAGACACACACGCATGCGCAGACAAACACACACACCGCCTGACGTTCCATTCCTTTGAAGCTAATATCTGCTGACTTCGGTTTTGCTATTTGCTAATCGATTATAGACATATTTCTCATTTAGTATACATAATACACAGATAAAAATAATTATCTAAGTAATTGAAAGACCAAATCTCAACGGATAGCGATCTCCCATCATTTCATAGATCAGCCGGGATTGATATTTGATATGATCTCTCCAGTCCATGGGAAAAGGAAACAAAGCAACATTGCCCGGGATGGAAATAGGGTGTACAGATGTGAAACATCTGAGCAATTACATTATCTTTATGATAACAAAACATTTTGGGACGTAACACTTATTTATCAGAATTGTTTATTTCCACATCGTCAACTTACCACTATATATATATATATATATATATATATATATATATATATATATATATATATACATATATATATATATATATATATATATATATATATACATACATATATATATATATATATATATATATATATATATATATAGAGAGAGAGAGAGAGAGAGAGATAGAGTAAGACAGACAGACGGACTGACAGACTGACAGACAGACAGACAGAGACACTGAGAGAGAGGGGGGAGTGAGGGAAGAGAAAGAAAGAAAGAGAGAGTGTGAGAGAATCTGAAATGTATAGAGTATAGAGGTTCTGCTTCATTTTAGTGTTTGTTTTTTTTTCTTTTCCAAAATAAAATCAGAGTTCTCCTGAAGCCTAGAAGGCATGAACGCTTTATATCCTGAATCAAACTGAGCAGTCTCTTTGAATGAAGACCCCTCAGTTTAACGACTTGACCGAGGATCAAAAATATCCAACGTCGACCTTGTTCCGCAGATCAATTACACAGCCTTCCTTCCTGAAAAGGTTCAGACATCGATCTGGAGGATCAGCACCGACCGGAAATGGCCCAAGCAGTCAAAAACGGATCTTGCTTCGCTCTTCTTCTTCGTTAATACCCTTACGCTGACAATGACATCAGCAGTCTGACCTGGCTTTCCTATTCTTCTGGCCCTGGCTTGCGAATTTAGTGTTGCCAACCGTCCTGTATTCAATAGAACAATCCTTTCGTTCAACACATTGTCTAATATCCTGTATCAACTCGTAATTGTCATATATTCCGATAACTTGTCCAAATATTGATTTTTAACGATAGTACTATAATACAAAATACTAAATGATGTATACTAATATATCATTTTTCACTTTTGTTCGTGCCATGAGCTACCTTCATTAATAGAGATTTGGGTGGGGCTTAAAAAAATTTGTTCAAAAATCGCAGTTTCCCTGATATCTTCGTAATATTCTTAATTAGTTGAGCGTGCTTTCGGATTTCTTTTAAAAACTAATAAAATGAAGTAAGATATTGGAATGGCAAATTAAAGCGTTTTTTTTAAGCCATCATCCGAATCTCCCAAACCGCCGGGGCGCTTCGTAATCCCCTATATTTCTATTTTCAAACGTAGGCGACCCCATGCGATATGTGAATCGTGCAGGCAACAAGCTCTCGAAGTAGTGTCTCTCACTCCATTGTTCTCACTTACGACACCTGGTATTTCAATACGATCACCCTTAACTCCTAGAAGTACAGACCAGGTTCAACGATGCTTAAGTTAAATATATTGAGTTTCATTTGCCTTCGCAAGTTGTTATAGTTATTACGGAGGTGGCCAAACGGTTAACGACGTGCATAGTGGAATCGGTGCGCAGTGTTCAAACTCCAACTGAAACAGTGTGTTTCTATTTTGCATTATTGCCTTTGGAATAGCATGAATCCAACTTTTGTACCGTCTGCTATGGGAAAATTGTAAGACAGGCTTGGTTATTTACTTACGGTCTAGCATTTTTTTTTCAAAGCTTATGGTGAACCAATGACCGTGCTGTGGTTACAAAATGATAACAATAGATAGTCATACCAAAATTGCATTTGATCAAAAAAATCGACATTATTTTTCCTAGCTTCTCTCAAGATTTTTATTCAGATATATATATATATATATATATATATATATATATATACATATATATATATATATATATATATATATATATATATATATATATATATATATATGTATATATATATATACATATATATATATATATATATATATATATATATATATATATATATATAATCATCATGGAAATGCCTAACACCAAAGCTGTCAATACAGGTTTCTTCAGTTTTCAAGTTGGTCTGACTGACTTGCTGGTTAGCTGGTTACGTTTCACGCATGCAGGCAGCACCAGTAGAGCTGAACATTTAAGCATTCACTTTTTATCAGATCTAAATCTCCCACCTATATAATGTTTTAGTAAGGGTTCAATTTACGATGTAAGTTTATGCTAAATTGTCCATTTAGTTTGTGTTTGGCAGCGTTCAATCTAGTCTCCTTTCAACTCAGACTTTTATAGTGATCACAGTTCAATAAAATGTAATTCATTGTTGGCCCCCTTTTCCAATATTCTTAGTTGATCACCCATAACACGGTATGGTGCCAAAAGTTACTTTGATTTTTTTTTGCATTTTTTTCAATTTCATTTTCTGATAGTCTTGTTGTTTCCTTCTTCTATTTCCTTCTTTCGTATACATTTTTATCTTTTATTATTTTTTCATTCATATTTCTGCACGCTTCTTTTATTGCATCCAAAAATCTTTCTCTAAGTTTTCTTTCGTTTCCAATTTTTTACCGTTCTCTGTTTCTCTTTTTCTTTTTCTCTTTCATTATTTCTCTCTTTCTTCTGTTCTCTTTTTATTTCTCTCGTTCTTTGTTCTTTCCAGTTTCCCACTCTTTCCCTCTTTTTTTCTCATTCTTCGTCCCTTTCTTTGGTTTGTTTCTTTTTTTTTTTCAGTATTTTTTTTCATTCATTCTTCTTCACATTTTTATTAATACATCCAGAAAAAAATTTCAAAATCTCAATTTTTATTTTGATTTCCTACGTTTAAATTTTTTCCTTCAATCTCTTTCGTTCTTCATTCTTTCTTTTCTCCTTCACTTCCATTCTTGTTTTTTCTTTCTTCTTTTCTTTCTTTCCATCTTTCCTCCTTTGTTTTCTCTCCTTCTCCTTTTCAACTTTCCACCCTCTCTTTCCCCCTCATCGTTCTTCTCCCCCCACCTAAGATCCCTACCCTTCCTCTCCGCTCCCCCTACTCTCGCTTCCCACCATTTAGAGAACTTCCTCTTATTATCACCTGGTCACCATGGGAACATACCGGCGAAGACATGTTTTCTTTAATTCTATAATTCTACAAACAAACCAAACAACCCAATGTTGCCGCTTGTCTTTTCTTTTTTTTCTTACTTTGTTGTTTTCGCTTCTATTTTTCTCTGTTCCAAATCTTTGCTTCCCTCGAATATGGAAGCACAAGTTAATAATAATGCTCCAATTCAGAAGATGATAGTCGCTTTTTTTAAGCTGTCGTTTCATATCCCTTCGTTTACAACATCAGTTTTTTTTTTGTTTATTTTTTTCTCTCCTTCATTCACCTGGTGATAGGCGACGCCTCCTCATTGGACCACCGTAGCCACCAAACGTGGCAAAGGGTTCTATCCCCTTCTATATGCTCGTGTGTTTGTCGGTTTGTGGCTTTGCGTGTTCCAGTGCTACTGGCCCTAACGTTTTGTCCACAGACTTGAAAATTGGTATCAGTACTAGAATAGATTACTTTCTGAGAATGGTTTTGGATTTGCGAGGAAAAAAGCTTCTTTTCTCGACCCTTTTTTCGATGGGTGGGGGCTTTTTTCTGACGGGTTTATTAATAACATCTACATTCTCAAGAGTGTACATGTTTCTTGATGGTTTTTTTTAACTCTATTTTAGATGTTTACCCCTGGGAAATGCAAGTGATATCTTAAATAAATTTGTTCTGACTATATTCATTCTTCAGTTGATTTTTTCACATGACTTTAAATTTTGACACGATTCCTCTTGGGTTTATAATAAGAAAACCACCACTAAAACTGTCATTATCATTGTAAATATAGGTTCCTTTAGTCATTAATTCGTCTGGCTGGCTGTCAGGCTGGCTGGCTGGTTAGCTGGCTGGTTGACTTGCAATGAAGCTTGAGGGCTGAAAATTCCAGCATTTACTCCTTATTAGAAAACAATGAGAAAACAAATGGCAATAAGTAGGCCATGTTGCAAGAATGACAGACAACCGATGGACATCACGACTCACAACATGGATCCCCAGAGATCACATGCGAAACAGAGGTCAACAAAAAACAAGATGGAGAGATGAACTGGACAAGTTCGGAAAGTATTGGCTCGGCAACGCCCATGATAGTGAGGTCTTGCAACAGAGAGATGACGGTAGATGATTTCAGGAAATACTGGCTCTGCGACGCCTACGATAGAGAAATGTGGCAAATCCCGGGGAAAATCTATGTCCAACGACGGACGTTAAAAGACTGATGATGATGATGATGATGATGATGATGATGATGATGATGATGATGATGATGATGATGATGATGATGATGTTTAAAAAAAAAAGGGGGTGTCTTTGATTGTTGAGAATTTCCCCCTCTATGTAGGTTTTTAACCGGGTTTCAATTTGCAATGTGTTTTATGTGCTGAATTGATCCCTTAGTTTGCGTCCGATAGGATTGACGTTTGTGTTTTGAAAATTCAGGCTTTTTCTCAGGGAACACTACACAACTAAAGGTGAGAGAAATAACTTATTCTGTGATCACTCATTTATCTGATTTTTCAATTGATTAACCCCAATAGGGTCAAGCGACGGTTTGTATTGAGTGACTACCCAGACCTTGTATTATTTTGATTTATAGTGAGTGTAAAAAGTATCCAATACGTTTCGAGATCCCCATTTACCACAATCATATTCGTATAGTACAACTTGAAGAAGTCCGTTGAATGGATCTGTTGAAATGTCATGTTGACGACAGAAACAATAACGAGTTCAATCATCTGGAAAACTCTTCTAAAAACTATTGACATTGCATTTAGAAAAGTTCTTTCAACCTCTTTCTATCGTTTCAAAATGGACAGAATTTGGATCAAAGATTAAAGAAATACAAAAAACAAAAAAATATTCAAACAAGATTGAAAATCAACAAGACCCATATGTTCAACGATGCCTCCACCATCCTTACGTCCATATCTGAGATTTCTGTGATTTCAAAAGGATTTTAAACAAAACAGTTGTAGCATTAATAATTGTGGTAGTCCAAGTAGGAGGATAAGGGAGAAGAAAGTGAGGATTGTTCACCCGAGAAGTTTAAATTAAAGTGTGCAATTTTTATCAATAATCTTTTGTGGGGTCATAGTGTATGGTTGTTTTATTTGATAAGTGGGATTTGAATGAATATATTTAGCATTTTCAGCTATAAGATTAGCCGGGACTTAGAGGGTTTAGCTGGTTTTAGCCATTTGGCAGACAGTTTTAGCTATTAATAACAGCAATACATGGCGGCACTGTAAAAAAAAAAATGCGTGAAACGTCGCCTGTAGTTGACATCACACCTCTTATGACATGATAGCTGCTTGTAAAAGAAGCAAAAATGTCCCCCCTTCCCTACTCTGCCGTTTAACATAACTGAGACAGACCGAAAGACCGCCGACCGACCGACCGAAAGTGTTTTATAGTGATGTGTGGACGCATCTAAAAGGTTACAGACAAAAATCAGGAATGTCCAGTCCGAAATCTTTCAACTTTAAAAATGTATAAGTTAAGATATTTTTTTTCTGAAATGTATCGGATACTTTTTACACTCACCGTATATCTTCTTTTTATCTCGAACTACTGAACGTATCATCTTTCCGTCTATTTATAATATCTTCAGCGTAAATGTTTTTTGATCATTATTTCGAAGACGTGTTGTAACAACTAAAAAACAATTCCGTCATTACAATCAAAACTCTTTTAAAAAAAATGACTTCTTGTAATTAGAAACTGTAAACCAAAAGTGTCAACTTTGGTTTTTCCAGTTTTCAGGTCAGTCTGGCTGGCTCGCTAGCTGGCTCTGTACGCATTTATTGCGCGTACAGGTTGCACCAAGGGACTTAGAGAGCTGAAAATTTCAACAATTTCCCCTTGTACATAAATACTGCTTTTGTTTTTTTAAATCTCTTTCCGAATAGATTTTTAGATAGGGGTTCAATTTACAGTATAATTTCATGGTAAATTGGTCTCCCAATTTTATTCAGCAGCGTTCCCGCTTGCTAACTGACATTTATAACTCTCTTAGTGATCACAGTCCAAAGAGAGGCGAGAAAAGTAACTTATCCATTGACCATACACTTTTTCATTTTTTCAGTTAGATTGGGAACATCGAGCAATGAACGTAACTAACGTTTCGGTATGTCAGTCAGAGACGGCGATCGGTGCTAGAGATGCTAGCGAATCTAAAAACAATGCTAATAAGCTTTATCAGGAAAATAACAAGCTTTTTAATATTCAAAATATGAGCCTGAGATAATACAATACTCGGCTTAAAATTCTTCTTCTTTTTCTAAGAATACAATGAGATGATTCACAGATTTGTCAGAATTTGCTTCCATTCTGGTAACCAAGACCAAATTATCTCCTAGATTAGGCATAAACATCGAAAAAATTTCCATGAAACAAACAAACAAAATGACGTAAAATCTATGAAAAATAAAACAAAAGTAACAGCGAATTCTAATTACGACGAAAACAGAAGGAGGAAAATATGAATAACGCTATCGAAAGAAATGTTTGTTGAAAAAAAAAGATAGAAGAAAAAAAAATGATTTTGATGATAGCAATATTTATAATAATATTGATTTTTGATAGGCGCAGGCTGACACCAATACTATATAATCTGTAGATTTTCTTCTTTTTCCTTTACGTACAACAACAACAATTATATTAACAATAACATACGACAGGTCTATCACCATCATCACTACCACTACGAGAGTACCGTCTATCTTATTTCCTCTCATTATTTACAAATAATATTTACGTGTTATATATATATATATATATATATATATATATATATATATATATATATATATATATATATATGTATATATATGTATATATATATATATATATATATATATATATATATATATATATATATATATATATATATATATATATATATATATGTGTGTATGGTTGAGTGTGTGTAAGTACGAGTAAACATAGATGTATTTATAAATGTACATATGTTGGTGTTTATATACTTGTATATATATGTGTGTATATATTTATATATCTATACACACACACACACATATATATATATGTATATATATATATATATGTGTGTGTGTGTATCTATATGAGTGCATGTATGAGTGATGAGTAAACTTAGATGTATTTTATACATGCTGGAGTATATATGTACGTTAGCTATTATGTATGTTGTGTACATATATTTGTATATATATATATATACATGTGTTCTGATATATATACATATATATGTACATAAGTGTGAATTAGTAAATACAGCAGTATTTTCATATTCATAAGAGTTACTATATAAATATATATATGTTTTTATATAGATATATATTTGTATATATATGTATATATATATATATATATATATATATGTGTGTGTGTGTGTGTGTGTGTGTGTGTGCGTATGTATATATGTGTTTCATAGGTAGGAATATACATATATATATGTGTGTGTTTGTGTACATACACACACACACGCACAGACACACACACATAAATATATATATATATATATATATATATATATATATATATATATATATATATATATATATATATGTTGTATTTTTTGAGGGTGCAATTATCCATGAATGAAGAGTGCTCGATATTAGGGATGAAGCATATGCAAATAGATATGCGTAGAAAATTCGGTGTTTCGCAGTATCTCCTATTTTCATACCAGTACAATCGTCAGGCCCTTTACCGCTCCCGCTAAGGCCCTGCATATATATATATATATATATATATCAGTCATTATATCAACTGTTGGACAGAGGCCTGTCCCATTTCTTTTCGTGACGACTGCAATTGTGCTAACCAATAACACATTTTACTAACAAAGCTTCCCATCTCATCTCTCTGCTTTGTATCTGGTCTTTCCCTACTGCGTTCGCTGTCCAATTGTCACCAATCTGTTAGTTTCCTGCTCCATTTGTTGTCATCCCCTCTTGCATAGAGTTCCGCCCATCACCATTTCTATTGATCAATTATTTATATAACATCATTCACTCTAATCTTTCGCTTCACTCTTTCTCCGTCTCAGTGTTCAATTCTAAGTTGATTTTCACTTCGTTTCGTTAGTTCGCTCAGCATTCATAAGTCAGAATCGGTGTTATGCATTCATTACGTTTTACACATTAGGTTCATTAAGAAGGTGCTTCCGATATATCTCTATAAATACCAAATGATTTCCATTCACTGTTTATGTGTCGTCTTATTTCCCTTCGTCATCTGTTAATATATCCGTCAACTTCTTTCAAAATCTTGCCCTTTATTTGCATGGGGTCTTTTGTCTTTATCCTGATCATCGTTGAGCCTAATTTTTCACTCTTCCTCTTTAGATCTGTCAGCATGTTCTGTGATTCTTCCGATACTTCTGACGCCATGGAAACATGATCGGCGAATCTCAAGTGGTTTAAATATTCTCTGTCTATTTCTATTCCCATCCCCTCTCAGTCAATTTTCCGGAAGACGTTTTGAAGGCTGACTGGAAATAGTTTAGTTGATCTTATTCCTTTCCTTATCTTTATCTTGTTTGTGTCTTCGTGTAGTCTATCTATTACAGTGCCATTTTTGTATATATTTTGATGATTCCTAAGTAATTCCCGTTAAAACCCTGTTCACGCATTCGAATTAAAGACTGTTGTATGTTCTACTGAGTCAAATGCTTCCTCATAATCAATGAAGGCCAAACTATGTGGTATTCTACTGAATTTTCGATCAGCTGGCTTATTGTATGTAGGCGGTTTATTGCTATGTGATCACACCCTAAGACTGATTGTTCGAGCGGTTAATTTTCATGTAGCGAGCCTGTGACTCTGTGAGCATTTTTATGACTAGATTTTACATGTCCAGAGTTTCCTTAAAAAGGACGGTAGGACTCTATAGCCAGCTGGGACATCTATCAACTGCTGATTGTCCACGCCCTGTATTCTAACTACAGGAGGGCCCTACTGTCGGAATATTCCCCCAAAGCATGCCAGACTGAGAAGCTGAGCTTTGTAAAAGATTTCTCTTACACCTTTTAGAATCTCTGTCGTTATACCGTCTTCGCCTGGAGCTTTTCTGAGTTTCATATTTCATGATTAAAACATAACTTCGTTTCGTATCATGTCTGGGATATCACTAGTATCTATCAACATCATTTTGTGGTACATTTCGATCCATAGACCGCTTGTGATCATTAGGAAATGAATAGGATTTTTTAAAAATGGAACTCCTTTGAATTTTGATTTTTTTTTAAATCTCCGGAAGCGTTTGGAACATGACTTCAACCAAAAATTATTTCTCTTGAATTACATTTGGAATTCTATGGATGACATCATGAGTAAATTCTGGAAATTAAATTGTTGAGGTATATGCATTACCCTGCGCCTTTCTGTCTTTCTGTCAGTCTTTCAGATCTGTTTTTCCGTCTTTCTGTCGGTCTGTCCACACATCCGTGAATCTCAATGGTGGTAAGAATGCGGAAAGGTCCCCAAGAGTAATTATTACCTTTTTTTAGAGCGGATCTAAGCGCAGCTGTATCCCCTACATCGTAGTGATTTGACCAGAATACACAATATCTCCGAAAGTGCTCTGTCTGTCCACATGGTATCTCCAAAAGCTTTCCAATGAATACTAATTAAATCTTATGGAAGGATGGGAAATGAACTGCGAAAGGAGTGATAAAATCTCAGGGTGGATATATGCACAGTTGTCACCCCAACACCGTAGCTATATTTCCAGGGCACACAATATCTCCAAAAGTGCTCTGTCTGTGAACATGGAATCCTACGAATATTTTTTTTTTAATGTGAGATATTTTTAATTCATTTCATACATCTGTGTATCCATTTATGTCTCCAAAACCGATACCTACAAAAGTTAGAGGACGGGTAATAGACTAAAGAAAAAGCAGTTGAATGTTGGAGTCATGCAGGACATTTTTTTTTTCGAATGAGAGATATTTTTATTATTCTGCTTGAAAAGAGATTAAAATCGAGCTATAAATAAAAATGATGATTTTAAATTTCTGAAAACGTAATTTGATATTCGTACATATTGTTAAGAATGCGTTCTTTCCGTTCTTTTCTTAAAAATTATTTTCATTCTGTTTTTAATAAGTTTACAGCGTTGACGAAGGTATGCACTCTCTGCGCGCTTCAGAGTTCACAACGGGTTTTGTTTTGTTTCCATCTTTCATTTCGTAAAAGATACTCTTTGGTAGCCATCTTGACCCAGTTGAACAATGGCGGGAAATGTTGTCATTTGCCCGGTATGGACAACCACCCGCTGTTATTAATCTGTCAAGTGACTATGAAGAACTCCGTAACTCACGTCTGATACAAGGCTAATTATCAGCAACTTACCCCACTTACCAAGTAAACCCCCTTCTCCTGTCAACGCCCCCCACTGTCCGACTGAAGCGTCAGACGACACCCAGAGAAAATAACTCTTCTGGCCTTTACCTGGTGGTAAGTTTACGCACACACACACACACACATATATGCACACGCACATACACACACACACACACACACACATATGCACGCGCACATATACACACACACACACACACACACACACACATATGCACACGCACACACACACAGAGTAAATTCATCGCGATGAATTGATCGCAGAACATCGTAGCAAATATATGTCTGTAATTTATGGTCAAGTAAAATTAGCGCTAGGCATTTAAAGCAATTCACTGAAGGTAAATATTACAGCTGTGTACTAAATTCAATTAGAACTTATTTAACTATTAATACTTATACTGCTAACTTTCACCAATCCCAACCCTAACCTAGCCTCTCCCCTGAGGACGTACGCAGACAGGACGATTTTTCGGTAAACCAGACTTGAAGCATAGCAGGTAATGGGAGTATCAGTATTGGCTGAAATTTGCAGGTTCCTTACTAGGGGCCGGTGTTCAAGCCCAGGTAAGAGACACGAATGGTGATTTTTTCTCCTGGTACGCAGCCCCCTACACTAAAACATGTTTTAAATACGTGAAAATATTTTTTTTTCTTTTTTACCTTGTTATTCGGACATATTTATGGGTTATGTGTGCAAAATATGAAAACTGTGTCTGGTCTACACTTATAGAAAAAAAAGTAAGGCGCGATGTGAAGAAATATATTTGTTCCACCCGTTGTTGAACAACCACAGCCATCAAAGTTGTCAAAAGCTTCTATGTGAGCGTGTTTGCACGTTTGTGTGATCCTGTGCTCCTGCCCTTACTGTTTTATCTACAGACTCGAAAATTGGCATCAGTGCTCCAGAACCCCCCCCCCCTAAAAATTTGGGGAGGGGGTCTTATATTAACGGGTTTATCAACAACATTAAGAGTCTCCAGAATCTAATTCTTTTTTTACTCTATTTTTATTGTTTTACTGCGGAAATAACACCTAGATACTCCAGAATCTAAATGTTTTTTCAAAACTTCATCTTAGATGTTATCCAACGGAAAACGGCAGTGCGGTCATAAATATAATTTATTTTGGCCATTCTTATTCTGTGATTAAATTCATTTCACACGACTTCAAATTTCGACGCTACGGTTGTTCAATTATTGACTGTGGTGGCTACTAATTAATTTATACTTGCAGTATTCAAGGTGACGTTTAGTAGTTGTTGTCATCCTTACACTTAATCCTGTTCTTTCACTTCTTATTATTGCTATTCTCTTAATACTTCTATTCGCTGTTGTTATTGTCAATATTTAGCGTAGAGTGAAAAAATGAAGTTACGAGGGAGCGAGATGAAGAACCGGTGTTTGCTGGGACGGGATAGGTTTTTGTTTCACTCAATTTTTAATCGTGGAGTGACTTTCTTTTCTTACCCAACCTTGCCTCTATCTCTCTTTCTATCTCTCTTTCATTCTTTTCCACTTTTCGTCTTCTCTCTCCTTCTCTCTTATTTTCCTTACTCTCCTCTATACGTCCCTTTCGTTTCTTTCTTTCATCTTCCTCTCTTTTTCTTCGTTTTCTCTCTTCATTATCTCTTTTGTTTTTCTCCCTCACTTTCAACCCGTCTTTTTTTCTTTTCTTTCTTTTACATATTTTTTTATCTTCTTCTGACCGGATTTCTTTCTCTCTATCCTCATCAGGTTTCTTTTTCTTTCCTTTTTTTTTCTTTCTTTCTTTTTTCCTTTTCCTTTTCTATCGTTCAAAACTTTTTTTCTTTTTCTCACTGGATTTTCCTCTTTCTTTCTTTATTAGGTCTCTTTTGTTTCTTCCTTTCTTTCTTTCTTCCTTTCTTTCTTTCTTGCTTTCTTTCTTTTTTTTTTTAAATTATCTGTCGTTTTACTTCCTCTCTTTCTTTTTTTCTCTCTTCTAAATATTTTTTTCCGAATTTCCATCTTTTTCCCCCGTAAGGTGTCTTTTTCTTTTTCCTTTCCTTTTTTCTTTCTTTCTCTCTTTCTTTCTTTCTTTCTTTCTTTTCATATCTCTTTCCTTTTTCGTTCTTTTTTCCTGCACTCTATTTTTCCTTCTCTCCATTGTTTTCCTCTTTTCTTTTCTATCGAGCTAAAGTGCCGAAAAAATCAATATTTACGCCTTACTATGTCAACAAAAAACTTCTTGTTTTTTCCCCCCTCCCATCAACTAGGTTTCAGTGGGGAGGATGTTCAGTTTACAATGCAAGTGTATGCTAAATAGATCTTTACTTTGCACCCACTTGTTATGTTTTATTTTTCTTTTATTCAGACATTCAAGAGATTACTACCCGACGGAAGAGGAAATAAGTAACCCATTTATTGATCACTTCTTCTTCCAATGTTTTAATTGATAACCCCAAACACGTCTTCCATTCCTCTCTTTGTAAATCTCTTTTTTCCTTCCTCTTCCTCTCTTCTCTCCTCTTTTATCTTATTATCTCCCTTTCCCCCTTCTCACTCTGTCTCTCTGTTTCTCTGTCTATCTTTATGTTTTCCTGTGTCTCTCTCATTTTGTTGCTCTCTACCTTGGTGTCAGATCAGTTTCCTGGAAACCGGACAAATTAGACAAAAATACTCTATAGAAACCGTCGTGTGACCAACATCTTTTGTTGGGGATGATCAAGTGAGAAATCGGAAGAAAAGGCAATCAGTAATTGTGTTACTTCTCTTTTTTGATGGGCAGTGATCATTTTTTTTTAAAGTCTGAAATTGAAAAAACAAGCAGACACAAACAAAGTGATCGATTCAACATAAACTTACATTGTAAATTGAACCCTTCCCTAAAAACGTTTTGTAAGGGAATCGAAAAAAATAAAACAAAACAAAATTTCTCTGCATGACAGGGAGTTAATATTTGAATTTTTAGCCCTCTAACTCGATTGTTTCGGTCTGTACAAATGATATATAAATAGCAAACCAGCTGAACCAGCTTAACAACTGAAGAAACCTGTGTCGACAGCTTTAGTTGACGATTTCGAATAACTAGACATTTCCACCCTCAAATAAGAGTAGATAAGAGATTCCCAGTCATAATAAAATAGAAGACTTTTTTTTCTGGGAGAATAAGAAACTCTTGTATTGTGCATTGAACAGACTGCTATTTTCAGGGAAGAAAATGGAAGACAAAAACGGCAAAAGCATCGAATTTAAATGTCAAGTTGAAGAAATGGTCGACAGACGTTATTGAACCGTTCTTTTTTTGGGGGGGTCGGTTCTTCTAAACAAAATAAAATCCTTGTATGATGTCTTTCCAGAAAGTACCCAACCCTCCTGAACATCTGAAGACACCACGTAGAGGTGTCGAAATGCATAGATAATGAATATTGGGTGTGAGGTCAGGAACTGAAAATTTGAACTTAGCTAAGCTGCCCCACCTCCATCTACCATCATTTTGATGCGTGGCTTCGCCCCCGACGTTCAAAATCTGCGTATTTTGATGCCTCTGCCCAGTGGTGAATAAGTCAAACTCTTGTGAATAACTTATCAACCAATCGAAGGGGCGTTAGTGTGTATGTGCGAACAGATACTCTCCAATGGAATTACTAGATCGGCAATGAGATGCCATCGAAAAAGATGTGTCGGGGGTATTAAAGAATATTTTCGATGCCTTGTTGTGGGTTAATGGCAAACCAACTGGTGTCACTTATCATTATTTATGAATTCGATCCTGATCAGGTGTCTTTATTTACAGTCTTGTGCCGTACGAGGATAAACTTGGTATACACACAAACACATACACACATATACATATATATATATATATATATATATATATACATACATACATACATATATATATATATATATATATATATATATATATATATATATGTGTGTGTGTGTGTGTGTGTGTGTATGTGTGTGCTTGTATGTGTGCATAGGTTTGTATGTATGTGTGTTAATATTCTTAATCAATAAATTTCATACTTTTTATCCATCTGGTATGTTCATTATATATATATATATTTATTATATATATCATTGTGTCATCCACAGACAGCTGTTCTCCATTCCATGTTGGAAGAGCATTGCATAAGCTTACCTCACTTAGAGAGTGCACAACAATGAATAAGGGAGCGTTAATTATTGTGTCATCCACGGACAGCTGTTTCGTTGTATTACAGCTCATCAGTGTGGCTCTAGACTATCCATTATCTCATCCAACCTCTACTCTACGGATAACTACTCTACGGAACTGGATGGTCAGTGAGGTTCAATTTAAGCGATATATTTATTTATCGTATATATTCCTCATCCACCAGATTGCTCCATTCCATATTGGAAGAGAATTGCATATATATATATATATATATATATATATATATAAGGAAATAGTAGATTTGCTACACGGGCACGCTTATGCTTTTGCCTTTCGAATTTCTTCAGGCGATTCGTTGATTCACCTAAAAAGACCTGGAAGGCAGAACTACTCCAGCTAAATGCTCTTGTACCAAGCGCTGTTACGGAATAAACCCATCACACATCGCACCCTGAGTTACAGATTTGTGCTTTGATATATATATGTATATATATATATATATATATATATATATATATATACATATATATATAAATTTATCCTATGACTTCCACACTACAATTGGCCAGCTGTTTCAACGCGATATTGAGTTAGAAAGTGCTCAGATTTTCACTATTTTCCGGAGCTCTCAAAATTTAGGATTTTCATTTATTTATTTGTTTTATTTCTTTGCTAGTTTTATTTTCTGCTTTTTTCGTTCTTATTTCTATTTTCAATTTTCGGACAGGCTTCCGTATTATATATATATATATATATATATATATATATATATATATATATATATATATATATATATATATATATATACTGATATAAATAATTATGCATGATGGACAATATATGTATCAATGCACACATATGTGAATGCTTTATTTATACATACACACACACACACACACATATATATATATATATATATATATATATATATATATATATATATATATATATATATATATATATATGCCAAATAGTACGAAGGAAAGAAGTAAATAACTTCTGGATGACAAGAAAAAAGTGGCCGTTCCGTCAGCGCAGAAGGGTTTTCTAAAAAGCGCGAAATGTGTGTCAGAGACGAAACGAAACAAAATGAAAGGCTTTGGGAGAGAAATGATAAAAATCCGATTCTGTCATGGCGAAGGGTCAGACTTCAAAGAGGAAATGCTGTTCGGTCAGCGAAATCTATTTCGGTTTCCCGCCGAGGAGCCGTTGGCCGACGTTCACGTGGACACAAGACGAGCGAATGTACGTATGAGGTTTTTGGTAGGATGAAAGAAAAAAAAGTGATGGCAAATAGCGAAGAAAAAAAAAAGTTTTAAATATAAAATCCTGGTTAGACAAGGGAGAACGTGTGAATCAAAGAGTAAGGAAGTAAAGGGAAGTGGCAAAGTTGGGGGAGGGAAGGAAGGAAGGAAAAGAGGAAGGAATGACAGAATGAAGGAAGGAAGAAGGAAAGAAAAGATGAAGGAAGGAAATGGGGGAGAAATCAAGGAAAGCTCGAATGGAGGGGTGAAAGAAGGAAGAAAAGATGAACGTGATAATGAAGGGAGAGAGGAAGGAAGGGAAGAAGAAATCGGAGAAGGGTGGAATAGAGGAATGAGGGGAGGGAGGAGGGAACAAAAGGATTAAGGAAATAATGAAGGAAGGAAGGTGGAAGGAAGATAGGTGGGAAGGAAAGGTAGGATGATTCAAGGAAGCGGATGAGGGTGGGAGGAATGAAGATGAGGAGGGAAGAAAGAGATAAAGAAGATAAGGAGGAAGGAGGATATGGGAAGAGAAAAGGAAAAGAAGGGAGGGATGAAGGAGACAGAAAGAGGGAGAGAGATAAGGGAGAGGGGGTGGAAGGATTGGAAGAGGGAAGGAAGAAAAGGGGGAATGAAATGAGAAAATAAGAGAAGATAGGTGATAAAGGAGAAAGAGGGGAAGGAAGGTGGGAAGGAAGAAAGGGGGGTGAAAAAAGAAGGAAGGGGGGAAGAGTTTAGGAAGGACGGAGATATGGAAGGAAGGGAGGAAAGAGTTAAGGGAGGAACGAGATACAGAAGGAAGGGAGGGAGGAGAGGAGGAAGGAAGTGAGGAAAGAGTTAAGGAAGGAAGGTGATACAGAAAGAAGGGAGGGGGAGAGGAGGAAGGAAGGGAGGGGGAGAGGAGGAAGGAAGGGAGGGAGAAAGGAAGAGGGAAGGAAGGGATGAGGGAAAGAAGAATCAAGACAAAGCGAAGCTGATAAGAATTAATACAATGAAGTACAATACTGCATTGAGAAAATCAAAATGATTTGTTTAATAATTTCTTCACTGGTTGTAAAACAGTGTTAAATCAAGATGGTGAAATCGAGATGAGATTAAATAGTAGGTCTGGTTAGACACTCAATAGAAACTGTCACACAGCCAATGGCTTTTGGCAGCATATGTTCGGGTGAACAATTAAGGTATTGGAAAAAAAGGTGATCAATGAATAAGCTAATTCCCTCGCCACCTGTTGGAAGTGATCGCTGAAAAAAGTCTCCACTTTTAAAATATAAGTGGATCAATTTAGTAAATTGAAGCCCCATCCACAAACCGAAATGGGGGAGGGTTTTTAAAAAGACAAAAAATTTTTTTTCTGGAAATAATAAGAAACCAATGTTCAAATGTTCAATCCTCTTGCTACATTGGTGCAGCCTGTACGCATTAGACATGCACGGCTAGCCAGCTAGACTAGCTTAAAAACTGACAGAAATCTATGTTGACAGTTTGGGTGACGATTCGTAATTAATGCAGTGGACTAAAATAATTCCTTTGATAATAGAAATAAAAATAAATCACTATGACAGTCAATATGGAACAACCATGGCATCAAAATTTGAAATCAAGGTAAAAATTCCATTGAAGAAAAAGTATGATCAGAATAAATTCTATTTATGAATTTATGACATCATTGGCGTTCTCCACTGGAAAATAAATAAGATTGAGTTTTAAAAAACCGTCTTGATTTTAAAGGATCTAAATGTTATTAATATTTAGAAATGAAGCCAAAAAATGTCAAAAAAGCTTCTTTTTTCCCTAAAAAAAAGTTTTTAGAAGAGGTCTATTGGAGTATTGATGCTAATTTTCAAGTCTGTAAACAAAACGGTATGTCTAGGAGCGATGGAACACATAAATACAGGGGCATATGAAAAGGGATAGACACCTTGTGCCACCTTTGACGGCTACGTTTGATGAATTATGAAATAATTACACATGATTTTTTCCCACGAGTAATTTAAACGGCACCGTTTCAATTATTATCCTGGAAGTGGTACCAAAAATTTCTGGATAAATTGTTAGCTTTTGTGTCAGTAGAAGTTCATAAATCTCAACAGAACACACTATTTTTTAATGAGTAGATCATGATTGCTCGTGTGATGCCTTGGCTTGAAAATTTGTTTTCTGACGATCAAGAGAGAAGGAAAATAGAGAAACATCATTCAAGGGTTTGATCCTCTTTCCAAAAACTTGATTTTGAATCCAGAATGAAACATTGACGAAATTTCCGACAAGAGACGAATGAATGCTTGTTTACCTCCACACTCAAAGATGGAAGACGTATACGTATTCAGTCATGTTTTTTTCTATGTTTGCCCCCACAATATCACCAAAAGTTCTCAACGAATTTTGATATCATTTTGTTGACGGATAGGCCATCATCAAATTTGGGGGCTGATCGAGTAAATTGTGTACAGTTAACTCCTGAGCATGGAAGCTATATATGAATTGAATTTTTAATGGCGTTGGCAAAAATATGCTCTCTCAGGGTGCTTCCGATTCGCTTATTGTCATAGTAATTCTTTTCTAGGTAGATTCCTATTTTACGTGCGTAATATGGGGATATACTAGAAATGAACTAAGGATTATCTCCCCCTTGAAAAAAAGGTTGTTATTGATTTGAATAGATTGAATTATCAATCTTTTTTATTTGTGTACCGTTTCTAACATCAAGTTGGCGCAAGAGTGAAACGTTAAAAGTTTATATGGAAATAGAGTTGTCTGAATTTATTCTATAAGTGCGTCATATTTAGCATCGAGTGGGTGAGTGTTTGAAATGTTGAAGGTTTGTGTGAAAATTGAGCTATTTTTCTATTATTGTTGAAGAGAAGATAATCCTTACTGCATTTTAAGGCTAATAGGATTTATATCCATTTTATGCACGGAAATTGGAAAATAACTCCTTTTGATTTTTCCTCTGGTGTGTCAGTGATAACTTTTCATTTGTCAGATGCGGGTGAAAATGAGATGTCTCTCTTTTCCGTAATTAAAAGCAATCCCAATATGCCTATTGCATTCTGAGTGCCAAATTACGAATCAATCCATTAAGAATTGTTGCTATCTAAAACCATTTACGTTTGTCCACACACTATCCCTGAAAGTTCTCGAAAAACAAGAACCCAAGGACTAAGTTCTTTACCGATGAGATAGATACAAATTTGTATTTTTCGGAATACTTAAATCAAAAGAATTATTTGCAGTATAGGAAGCTTTACAGCTTGATACACAAAACAGTAAAAAAAAAACTTATTCAATAATTTTTTGAGTCACTTTAGTCACTTATTTCTCAATATCTATCAATGCAATTTATGTATTCTTCAAAAGTGTTATTTCGTTGTTTCCCTTATAATTTGTTGTTATTGTACGATGAATAAATAGCCTCTTGTTGGGATCATCAGTTGTTTACCATGTAACCGTTTCGGGGATTTTAAAAACAAAACAGTTTTTTTTAAACAAGGTTTACTTACGTAGGTTACACTAAAAATGTTTTTAACGATTAAGGATCAGTTAGTCTAACGCTGGATACACACACACATACACAATCGCTCTCTCACACACACACACACACATATATATATATATATATATATATATATATATATATATATATATATATATATATATGTATGTATACATATATAAGCATATGCTAAGTATACTCTAATATATATATATATATATATATATATACACATGTATATGTGTGTGTGTGTGTAAATGTATATAAGATGTAAAAGAATCTTTTTAAAAAGCCTGTCATTGTGGTCAATCATTTTCAAACATCTGTCAATGCAATTAATGTAAGATTTCAAAAGGGTTTTATGTTTTCCACAAAATCAAATATTATAGTGCTATGTATGATTTTTTTTTCTTATGCAGATCATACGTTATTTAACATAAAACCGTTTTGGGGACTCAAAACAAAACAGTATTGACCAAACACCACATCCCCCCAAGAGCTGATCTTAATATTCAGCTTGGTATATTGTTTTAGGGTCGTATCATAATACATGCAGTTTGTTATTTCATTTAGTCGGACATTATCACATTGAATTGTACATGGATGTTATTTTATATACATCATTGAAATTTTTGAAAGAAGGGGCTCACTTACATAAGCTACCAAAATAACACACAAACACAAACACAAACACACACACTATATATATATATATATATATATATATATATATATATATATATATATATATATATATATATATATATATATATATATATATATATACATAAATCCAAGTAATAAATAAATAAGTAGATAAATAAAACTATTTTACAAAATATGCAATCCCTTTTTTAAGATGTAAACTATTGCTTTGTGGTAAAGAAGAAAGAAAATACGACATGCCGTAAATATGTCACACTGAAGAGAGAAATATGTCGGGTCCAAATAAATTTCTTTTTTTTTTTTTTTTTTTCTTCTATCGTTTCACTAGTTTTACTTACTTTTTCGATAAGAATTTTTCAAAGAATATGAGGGGAAAAAAATTCAGGAGATCCAAACGTTTGTCTCGTGGGGATGAATCTTGTGTATTGAAGCTGTTATTTACAAAACATGTTGGAAATTTCTTTTCAACTCCCTGGTATTCTCTTGTAAGAAATTCTAGGACAAAGAACTACACGTATGTATGTGGATTCTCTTTTCTTTTTTTTTTTTTCATTTTCTTTTTAATTTTTCATAAAGTTTTAAAAAATTCGAATTCCTTTATATATCTAGATTTATGAACGGATTGGAACATATATATATATATATATATATATATATATATATATATATATATATATATATATATATATATATATATATATATATATATAATTCTGGTTACTCACCCAATAGAAGCTGTCATGCCACAACGTTTTTTGGCAGCATACTGTGTTGGGGTTGATCAATTAAAAAATTGGAAAAATGGATGATCAATGAATAATTTACTCTCTCGCATTTTGTTGAGCTGTGATCACTGAAATTGTCTGATTTATTTATTTTTATTTTTTCTCAAATGAGTTACGTTGGATCACTGAAAGTTTGAATTCTCAAAATAACAAGTTGGTGCAAACGAGTGACCAATTTAGAATAAATTCGCATCGTAAATCGACCTGTTTCACTCTAACTTCATTGGTGCGGCCTATATGCGTGCTACATACAAAGTCAGCCAGCTGGACCCACTTCGAAACTGAAAAAACATATATGGACGGTCTTGGTGACAGTTATGGTTGAGGATCTCTAATATATATATACGTGTGTGTGTGTGTGTGTGTGTGAGAGAGAGAGAGAGAGAGTATGAGAGTGTGAGTGAGTGTGAGTGAGTGTGTTTTGTTAACCCCAATAGATAAAGTTTGTCGGCTCAACTTTTTAAATAGTTTTTCTTGTTTGTGAATGAGATATTTTATTGTCGGATCTCAAGTGTAAAGGAACTTTCCAAAGTTTATTGCGTTGTCCATCGAGTACTCTCGACAATCTCTTTGGATAGTCCCTTCACACTTGGGAACCTATGATAAAACATCTTATTCGAAAACAAGAAACACTATTTAAAAAATTGTCTCGACAAACTTTCTATGTCGTGTTAAACGGAACATTATTAAAATAAAAATTGCCGCCTAAATTCACAACACATGCATACAAAAACACATATACTTGGTGGTGGTGATTTGACAATGTGGAAGTGAAGAATTTAAGAAAACAATTGTGTTACATCTCTAGTTATTTATCAGCAAAAAATGTTTTTTGCCGAGTTCAGTGCTTTTGAAAACGCTTGCGGAACTCATCTTTGTAATAATATCACATCGCTACGATGAAGCGGCCACCCTATCGATGGCAGGTTCGATTCTTGCAGCAGCCTAATTTTTTGGGGGGGAGGGGGTTGTTTATTCTATTCACATTGTCTAAGGCTTGTGATACATTAACAGTGTAACGACAAGAGATCATCTCAAATAAGTTCCGATACAATATAACGCAATTTGTAATTCATTCTGTCGGACCAAATATGCCCATTTCTTAATACATAACTATCGCGCCAAAAGAGACAAATAAACCGAGAAATTAATATATATATATATATATATATATATATATATATATATATATATATATATATATGTATCGAAGTACAAATCAGTAATATAATATTTGATGTGTGATGGGTTTATTTAATGGAGCGCTCGATACATTCAACATTATACATTAAGTTGAATTAGTGTAGAGCTTGAAATATGCAATAAAAGATTTGCTACACAAACACGTTTATGTTTATAATTATGTATGGGCATATGTATGTATAGATAGATAGATAGATAGATAGATAGATAGATAGATAGATATAATGACGATATTGATACAATATCTGACAATATTATTGAGTGGACAATATGGAAAATAGTAATATTTAAATCAAGTTTATTATACTTACATGTTTCGCCAAATGGCTTTGTCAAAGAAGTTATTTTGACTGAAACAATATTGAAAGGTGTGTATTTTTTATTTTTTGTTTTGTTTTTTGCTTTTTGGTTTGTTTGTTTTTTTTCAAGAAAGCAATGTCACATAAAATCACACTGTGAAAGCGCGAACATTCATTGTTTTGAGCTATGGAGGAAATACCAAACGAAAAATGGATCCATATATTCGAAAAATAAGAGCTGGTATGAACGAAGATTATAGAGGATTTTCGTTTTGCATTGCCTGTTCGGTCGGAAATGTACATGCATAGTTATAATAGAGACAGTGATTATGTTGCAAGTGTTATTATTATCATCATCGTCCTCGAGAGATCAGCTACGATACATACACGATACAGACCCATACACGTTGATGAGGTCGGTATCCGAGCATAAATGAAAGCCAGGATTTTGAATGCTGATATTAAGAACTAGTATGTACTTCCTTCTTGGAAGATTGGTGGGATCAAATATATGATATGGACCCCAATATTGATTCAAGTTAAAAGCGCAAATGTTCAGATAACACCGTTATCAAAAATTAATTTGATTTAATCGAAACAAGAGTGAAATGTAATCAATTCGTTTCAATATTCTTTTATATTGAATAAAGGGTTTGGATTCTGTATAACATTCATGTTTTGATTAAATCAGATTGAATTAAAGTTTAATTTCATTTTTCGTTTACCTTAATTCTTCTTTTTCGTCTTTCTTTTCCTCTTCTGGTTTTCTCAATTTCATACTTTCTTTCTTTTTTTTCTTTCTTTCTTTTTTTCTTTCTTTCTTTTTTTCTTTCTTTCTTTTTCCTTTCTTTCTTTTTTCTTTCTTTTTTCTTTCTTTCTTTTTCCTTTCTTTCTTTTTTCTTTCTTTTTTCTTTCTTTCTTTTTCCTTTCTTTCTTTTTTTCTTTTTTTCTTTCTTCTTTTTTTTTATCCCCTTTCTTTTTTCTATTCTTCTTTCTTTTTTATCCCCTTTCTTTTTTCTATTCTTCTTTCTTTCTTTTTTTCTTTCTTTCTTATTATCTTTTTAACTTTCTTTTTTTTCTTCCTTTCTTCCCTTCTTCCTTTCTTTCTTCTTCTCTGTCCTCAATTTTGTCTCATTTATTCTAATACTTTCCTCTCTTTTTTTTTCATTTTTCGTTTCTTTACATTTTCTTTTCTTCACTTTCCCCCCACCAATTTTCCTTTGCGTCCGTTCTTTCTTTCTTTCCTTCTTTCTCTCTTTCCTCTTTTTTTCTTCCGTTCTTTCTTCTCATTTTTTCTTTCTTTCTTTCTTTCTTTCTTTCTTTCTTTCTTTCTTTCTTCAATTTTCCTTGTTTCCATCCTATTTCTTTCCTCCGTTCATTTTTCTCCATTCTTTCTTCCTTTCTTCACTATTTTCTTTCCTTTTTTTTCTTCTTCCTCTCTATTCTAGCTATTCTTCTCTTATCTTCTATCATTTCCTTCATTTCCCTTCATACTTCTCCTTCACACGCACACTCGCGCGGAAGTATACACACATGCGCGCGTGCGCACACACTCTCTTGCGCACACACATGCTAACACACGTTCACCGGCTCGCGACACCACACAAATACACAGATATGGAGACGCACGCACACATGCGCATGCACAAGCACAGGCTCCCACACAAACGCACACATAATCATATCCTAACAAACAGAAACACACACACACTCTTCCACACACACACACTCTTCCACACACACACACACACGTATACACACACACACACACGCTTCCCTAGCTGTCTCGAAATACTGCCCCCTATCTGAACGTGTATTCAGTGATTTGTCAGATAACAATCGATCAATTTAATGTGAGAGTTCTTGCTTTCCCTCCTTGTACTAAAACCATACTAATTCCCAACATTTTTTTCTCTCTCTCTTTCTTTTCTTTCCTTTTCCATTAGAAAAGAGACGGAAACTGCCACCAGACCTTTCAGCATAGATTTATCTCAGTTTTTAGATTAGTCTGTCTGTCTGGTTGTTAAGCTAGCTGTCCGGCTGGCCATGTATGTATCATGCGTATAGGTCGCACCAGATGAGCTAGATCACAGAAAATTGAAAAACATTCTCTCTTTAGGTAGGTTTTTTAGTGGGGGATCAGTTTGCATTGTAAGTTTATGCTAAGTTGATCCCTTTGTATATGTCTGCCTGATTTTTGAAAATTTTGAGATTTTTTTAGTGATCACTGCCCCGAGAAGCAAGTGAAGTAAGTAATTACTTTTCCAGTTTTGCTATCGATCATCCCCAACACGGCAAAAAAACATTGTTTGCATGACAGTTTCCATTATGTGACTATCCAGATCTGTGTATCTTTCTCCTTTTTTCTTTTCCTTCCTTTTTTCTTTCTTCCTGTTTTCTCTCTTTTATTATTTCATTCTCTCTTTCATTCCTTTTTCTTTTTTGTGTATATCTTTTCTTCTCTCCAGGTGTGGCTTTTCAAATCGTTTGTTTCTCTCTTTCTTTCCTTCCTTTTTTTTTTTCTTGTTTTGCCTTTCCTATCTGTTATCCCTTCTTTTATTCCTTCGATTTTCTTCTTTTTCATCTGCCCTTCTTCATTTTTCTTTATCTTTTATTTGTTCATTCTTCCTTATTTCCTTTCTTTCTTTCCTCCACTTTTCATTGTTGTTTTTACAAATCGTTTTTTATTTTTACTGAACAACCTTAGCCACCAATGTTGGCGAAGGGTTTTGTCCTTTTTCTATATGTTCGTGTATTAGTTAGTGTGTGGTGTTTGTGTGTGTGTGTGAGTGTGAGTGTGTGTGTGTGTGTGTGTGTGTGTGTGTGTGTGTGTGTGTGTGTGTGTGTTTGTGAGTGTGTTCCAGTGCTCCTGGCCATACCATTTTGTCTATCGGGTTGAGCATCCACATCAGTACTCCACTCAACTCCCTTCTAAAAATTGTTCGTTTGATTTTTAGAAAAAGTCCTTGTGGGCCTTTGGGGTGGGGACATATTGATGAGTTTATTAATAACATCTAGATTATCCAGAAACTAGTTGTTTCTGGATGTTTTTTTACTCTGTTTCAGATGTTTTCCAGTGTAAAATGCTAGTGATGTCATAAGCAGAATTTATTCTGATCATAGTTACTCATTTCTGGGATTTTTTCCCGACAAATTTTGACGCTACGGTTATTCACTTATCAGCTGTAATAGCGAGTTTTCTTTCCTTTCATATATTTGTTTTCTTTCTTCATATAATTCCTCTCATTTTCTTTCCTTTTCCTCTTATATTTTCTTCTTTATTATCTTTTAAAAATTTGTCAACCAAAACTGTCAACATAAGTTCATCTCAGTTGTTTAATTAGTCTGGCTGGCAACTACGTGTGTAATATGCGTGCAGGCTGAATCAATAGAACAAGAGGGCTGAAATTTAGAAAAAGATACTCCTTTTTATGAAGACAAAAACAGGTTTATAGTTGTTTCCTTTCAACTCGCTCTTTGGATGGGTTTTTAATGGGGGTTCAGTTTGCAATGTGCGTTTATGCTAATTTTTTTTTTTTTAATTCAGACTTATCAGTGATTATCAACCAATAAGAGCCGAGAGAAGTATTTCATTCATTGATAACCTCTTTTTCCAATATTTTGATTGATCATCCCAACACGGTCTGCCGCCAAAAAGACGTTCGACAAGTGACATTTTCTATTGAGTGATTAACCAGATTTAATGTTCTGTCTTTTTCGTTTCCTCTTTCTTCAATTCTTCCTTTCCACCTTTTTTTTTTCTTTTCTTCACTTTTTTACTGATTTTCTTCTTTCTTTTCACTTTGTCTTTCCTTTATTTCTTTTTACATTCTCTCTTTCTTTCTTTTTCTCTTTCATTTTCCTTATTTTTCTTTCTATTGCCTCTTCTCCATTTTTCCCTCCTTTCTTTCTTTTCATCATTCATTTTTTTTTCATCTGTTGGCCCCTTCATCAATCTATTCGATAATTATCAACTCTTTATTTACTCTTTTTCTTCCTTTTTTTCTTTCCCTTTGCTTATCCTCATTTATCCTTTTTCCTGTTTATTTTAATTTTTTCATTCTTTTCAATTCTTCTCTTTTCAAGTAATTTCATTCTCCTTCATTCTTCCTTTCTCTTTCATATGATTTTTTTTATTTCATTGTTTCTTTTTTCTCTCGTTAATTTTATTTCCGTTCTTCCAAAAAAGTATTTCTTCCTCCGCGCCTGCGCACTCACAACTCCGAATTTAAATGCTCGCGAACGCCTCTCAAAACAAAGCCGCCCCTTTGCGACCGTGTACCCCAGCAAACCAACACGAGCAACACTCATCCCTGGGTATCTGCGCAGGTACTTCGTTCCACTCCTCATTTCCCTTGCACCCGTTTCAACCTGGGGAGACAGTGGCCTCAATCACGTGACGATTAATCCCGTAGCGACCCTGATAGAAAAACATGGACAAACAAGCACAAAGGCCAGACCATAGATGCGCTAGTTTTTTCCTTGTGTGAAGATCTTGCAAGAGCAATGTTGCTGACTTTATTAACATCTTACATCTAAAACTGAGTCTAAAAGCATCTAGTTTTGAATCATGAAGTACCTTGAAACATCCAGATTCTCTACTTATATACCCAAGACCTACGAAATATATTGCATATTATTGATAAATTAAATGTGACTTTTAACTTCAACATTAATTTTTTCCAAAATATTACTTTATTTATTAAAGTATAACTTGTTTTGTTACTGTGGATTTTACTTATTTTATCAAATTCATCTAAGCAGCAAATTTTGACATCTAGACCCAATCAAAAGAATAAAGATTAGGGTAAAAAATCATCTAAATAGGCAACACTGAGCAAGGGACGTAATTCACATTTCGGTATGTCAGTGAGGGACGAGATTCCCTGCGAGAAAAACTTGTAAAAAAGCTACTAACCAATTTTCCAAATCCATGATCTATGCATGTACACCCACAAAAAAAAACCTAGGCATCAAATGAACGTGAAGTTAAATGACTGAAATACACACATCACGACGCGCATATTGTATCAGTGCAGTGGTTCCTATCACTAGGGGGTATGCCCCCTCTTGATGGGGCGGGGTAAATAATTTCAAAAATGGGTTCAAACCTGCGAGACAGAGTAAAAATTTCTTCTGTCTGGTTGATCATATGACAGCAATACTTATTTTCAGAAATATTTCATTTTAAAAGTTTTTTTTAAACGAATATCGCCCATAGTTTTGCTCTCTTATCTTTAGAATGGCTAGAAGTATGGTCGAAAGCACCAGATCACAAAAGTTTAGACAGTTGAGCCCAGGTATGCGTTCTCTTATACGTATACAAAAAAAGTCAAGTAAAAGAAATTAAAAAAACGATCTTGTCTATTCTTTCCATCAAAGTTTATCAATTCTCCAAAGGTGTTTGCATAATATTGAGAAGAACATAATGAATGTATTGAAATTTATTTTTTTGCAGATTAGCTGAAACCATTCCAAGTAAAAATGAGAAATCTGAGTGAGAGGCGTTGAGGCAAGATCAAACCTTAAAAGGTGGGCGTCATGGTAAAAAGATCAAAAACCGCTGTATTAGAGTGTATCAAATCGCCGTAGTCCCACAAATGGCCCGTCCGGCCATTCAACCAAGTAGACTACATATTCTTCTCTCTCTCTCTCTCTCTCTCTCTCTCTCTCTCTCTCTCTCTCTCTCTCTCTCTCAGAGTACTCCTGGTCACAATTTTGGACTACACTCTTAAAAAATTGCATGAGTAGATCACATATTTTTTTTGTCTCTGAGGTCATTTTGGACCAACAATGTCTAAATCTTATGCTGGTATTTTTTTTAGATAATTCTTGATAAAAGATCTATTTCCTTTGGATAATTTTAGATGCAAAATCATTTTTTTTGTATAACATCAAATAATCTTTTAGATAATTAGTTCTTGTACATGCGTGGGCTACGATGATTCATTTATGCGAAGTAGGGATATCAAAAATATTTTTATTTTTTTACAGACTTTCACTCTAAATCTTCGGTGATGCTCAACATATGGTATCTTTCGATGGTCCTAGCTCTCCTTAAAGTTTTTGAGTGCAGGTTGTTGGCTTCCATCTTGCGTAATAAACAACTGTTTGTCGTCCAGTTCTGGGCTTTATTTCAAAGAACTTGTCACCATCCTTAAAACACTTGAAACCAGGTTTGGGGCAGTACGGTCAGATATTGTTTTATTTCCTTCAGCTTCCCGGATTCTGCGAGCAATTTCATTAGCTTTGAGATATAGTTCGAAATAATGCCACCTGTATCCACCAATATACCACCTGAAACAAAACGTGTTTGTGACTAGTATTAATAATGATATGATTTATAATAGTAACAACAACAGCAGCAACAACAAAAATTCGCCATCACAGTCAATAACTGAAAAATCGTTGCATCAAATTTTGAAGTCATGTACAAATATCCAATCGAAGGATGAATATGATCAGATTAAATTCAATCTATGGTGTCACTGCGTTTTCCACAGGAAAACATCTAAAATAGCGTAAAAAGAATCTAGGAATAATAAGATGGTCAAGAATCATGATGCTATAATTAGACCCCCTAGAATTGGTCAAAAAAGTTTTTTTTCAAAAATTGAAAATACAAATTTTAGAAGTGGTCTAGTGGTGTACTGATGCCACTTCTCACGTCTGTTGACAAAACAGTATTGCCAGGAAAGCTGGAACACACAAACAAACACATGCCCTAATTAAAAAAAAGAATATAATTGTCACCAGTAAATGTACTTATATAGTGAACTTTTTTATTTTTCTGTCCGTACCAGGGGACTCTTCCACTCAGGGGTAACAGAATTGCAAGTAAAAAGAGATACCTACTACCAACCATTTGAAACTATGGACCCTTCAGTTGAAAAAATTCACTATTTTTTTCTTGAAAAATTGTTACAGAGAAATTATGATTAATCCATTTGTCTTTTCTAACTAGTTTTGATAACATGTTTGGTTAGTCACTCAATGCAAACCGCCTTTTGGAAGCATACCGTGTTAGGGATGATCAATTAAATAGTTGGAAAAACAGGTGATCAATGAATAAGTTACTTCTCCTAGCTTCCGTTGAGTCATTAAAATGTTTGAAATTTAAAAAAAACAGATGGGGACATAACAGTAACCAATTTGGCATAATATTACGTTGTAAATTGAACCCCCACTCAAAACTTAGTACGCTGTTGAAAAGACAAAATAAAAGTACTTTTGTTGACAGAATAAGAGATAAATGTTGAAAATTTCAGCCATTAGTGCGACCAGTATGTGTGATACGTACATACATATAGAGGTAGCCAGCCAGCAAGAATAACTCGAAAACTGAAGAAACCTATTGTGACAGTTTGGGTTGACGGTTTCTAATATTGTGAAATCTCTCGTTGTGTACAAGATCAATCGCTTTAATTTTCGTTTCTACCACTTGATGGCATCACTTGAATACTTGAAGAAAAAAAACATGCGTTCGGGTTAGTACATTGTAAATGTATCTTTTTCATAGTCTGTAATCGTACGCAAAAGAGTAATAACGTTTTTGAAAGCCTGCAAAATACCAAAACGAAGTTCAAATAAGTCAAAAAGTATTTACAGAGGGAAAAAAAGTAGAGAAAAAAAAGGAAGCAGGGACAAAAAAAAAAAAAAAAAGATTAATCAAATTGTACCAAATAGCCCCGCCCAAAAAGCAATCGGGGTCGGTTGGTACGTCCTTATCCCCCCGAATGATAGTATAATAATAAACTTATCTAATGTTTTATACTTAAACAACCCGTCCGAAAGGATTATCTTTTCTGTTGTAACTTTTGGTCATATTTACGTTTTAATGAATTAATTCCCAACGTAGTCACAGACATCCAAGTGAGGAAATGTACGGACTGACCACGATCTTTCTTAATCAGCATTTTTTCCCTAAAAAATCTTGAGCCAGGAAATCCAGGTGCGTATCATAAATAGAGACATAACTATCACACATATTTGTATACGTAATTGTTATACATGGGTAAACGCATGATTCATTTAAAATTGATGTTCTATCAGGGTGCGGATTATTTATGTTAGCGGTTATACATGGTGAAATACGGTATGCTTAAGTAGACGAGCGTCCCACCCGTGTTTAGAGACCTGTGTTAAGAAACCCATGTTTAGAGACTAGTATTTAGAGTATGCACTCAAATTATTCAGTCTCTAAGAATATATACACTGTGAACATGCATATCTCGGCTCAGAGTAGCCAGCTCAAAATAATTTTAGCGTTAAATCGATATCGAAAAACACAAAACGAGCTGAAAAAAAAACCATACACCGTTAGCCATTTGATGGCCATTCTCAGTAGCTAAAAATGACTAGAATAATCTTTTTTTAAACGACAAAAAAATAGCTACAAATTTAGCTGAACCATTGCTAAATGATGGATCTTTTGCGCTTTCAAAACAAGAAACGCGCTAAATTTAGCGCAAAAAATGATAGATTGCTAGCAATGTTTCCGGGACACGGGTCTGTACTGTACTTATAAGGGTACACTCAAAAAATATTTGTTTACCAAATAAATACGCTTATACACACATATATACTCTCAGGAGTACACGCACGTTTTGTAAATACTTTTTTTGTGCACGTTTATAAAAGTACTCACGAAAATATTTGGTCAATAAACTTATACACCTAGGGTTACACATATATCTTGTATATACAAGTGCTTCACGCATTTAAAAGCGTACACACGAAAAATATTTGGTCACTATGTATACACATTCAGGGATACACACAAGTCTCCAACACAAAATGGTTTACACGTTTAAAATACACTAAAAATCGTTCGTACCCCTAATAGTAAACACAGCGAAAAAATGTTACTTACACAAACCTAAAAAATGACTCCAATTTGTTACATCTAAATTTATTAGTTCATCACAGTCTACTTTGAGACAGACTAATAAATTCAAGTGTAACAAATTAGTCATTTTGTTTTTTTAGTTTTGTCTACGAAACATTCTTTTTTTTTTCGATGGATAAGTTCTGGGAGGATGTTATCATAAAGTTGCCTGAAAGATGGCAGAATATTATGAAGCAAAATGATAAAGACGTTGGTCAATAAAGTTTTCGTCAAAAATAAAAGATGTCCCTTTTTTATTTAATATACCGAACACACATTTTTGGCCGTCAAGATACACACACGCATACGTTTGTGTAAAATGTTTTCTAGGCTTTTAAACAAAGAATAAATGCGTATACACATGTACACTAAAACAAACACGAACGCGTACACATTTGTGTACAATGTTTTCTGTGCCTTCAAACAAAGGATAAATGTGTACACACATTTACGAATACGTACGCACCCACAAAAACGGATACGCACATGCGCACACTCACTAAATCACCCCGGCGCGACTTTCTCTATATTTACAATTTTTCAATCTCTCCCACGTCTTTCTTTCCTTCTCTTTTTCTTTATTTCTCTCTCTCTCTCTCTCTCTCTCTTTCTTTCATTCTTCTCTCTATGGTTCTTTCTTTCTTTCTTTCTTTTTTCTCTCATTCCCTTTCTTTCTTTCTTTTTTTCATTCTTTCTTTCTTCCATTTATTATTTCTTTCATACTTGCTCTTTGTTTCTTTCTTTTGTTCCTTCTTTATATTTTCTCTCGCTGTCCTTCATTTAATATCTTTTTCTTTAATTCCTGTTTTTTTCCTTTCTCCTTTTTTCTTTCTTTCTTTTTTCTTTTTTTTTCATCGCTATTTTTATATGCTTTCTTTCTTTTGTCCTTTCTTTCTTTCTTACATTCCTGCTCTTTCTTTTGTCTTTTCTTTATTTCTTCTATCGCTGTTCTTTCTTTCTTTCTTTCTTTTTTTTTTTACAATTCCTGTTCTTTTTTCCTATCACCTTTTTCTTTTTTTTTCCTCTTTTTTATCCCTATTTTTTCGTTTTTTTCTTTTCTTTCCTTCTTTCTCTCCTCTTCTTTGAACTTTATTCTTTCATTCTTTCTTCCTTTTATTACTGCCTCTTTCTTTATTTCTTTCATTTTTTTATAATTCCCGTTCTTTTTTCTTTCTTTCTTTCATTCTCTATGTTAACTCCGTTCTTCCCTTCTTTCTTTTTCTTTCTTTCTTTTTATCAACCCTGTTCTTCTCTCCTTTATTTCCTTCACCCCTGTCCTTTTTTTCTCTCTTTTAACTTAATCTCTCTTTCAGCAACATTATTCTTCTCATCTTTTATTCATTCTTCTTCACAAACACACACAAGCTCATACACGTATTAAAACACCTCTCATTCTCTCCGACTCTCACTCTTTCTCTCTCCCCTCTCCCCCCTCCCCCTCCCTCCTCTCTCTCTCTTGATAATGTTTTCTATCTCATCTCACCGTCTCGTATTGCATACACACACACATACAGTCACCAGCATAGACCAACCCAGCTTTACCTGCGTACACACACACACCCATCTCAACCAACACTGAAGAATATGAGGTTTGGTATGGTTGAACAGACTCGATAGTATTATCTCATTCTTCACGCCTGCACAGATAACCCGACAGCCTGGAACAATAGGCAGAGACCTCTAGTGGGCAGAAGCAGAAACAACTGGAAAAAGGAATGGTCATGTGATGCAACGGGGTGGTGGGAGAAGGGGTGTTTCGAATGGCGATTGGGGGAGGGCGTAAGAGACGACAACACACACACACTCTGAAAGTGGACAAAGAATATTTTTCTTATTCATTTTTTTCTCTTGGAATCTTCATGTTTGCAAGTATTTAATCGGCATAAGATACACTTTGACAGTTTTACACTTGCTTCTTATCTATTAAATTTCTTGGAATGCTTATATATATATATATATATATATATATATATATATATATATATATATATATATATCGTAGACTTTACACTTTAGCTAGAAAACAATTTTGGTTAAGAAATTTTGTAATCTGATTCAAACACGCCTCCAAATCATGTTCTGCAAGTCAGTTACTTTCCATTCCAGCTGATATATATATATATATATATATATATATATATATATATATATATATATATATGTTGCATTACATTATTTTGAAATTCTCATTGAAATGATCTCCCGTTATTACGCGGGGGTTGTATCATTTGGCTTTGATAATCGATCGCAGGTTCGATTCCAGCAGCAGTCCCATTTTCTTCAATTGTTTATTCTATTTGCGCTATCTCGGCCAAATGATACATTCACAGCGTAATAACGGGAGATAATTTAAAATCGAGCTCAGGGTCTGAAGCAAAGGTTTCGATCCTTCCTTGTGGTATTCGAGGGGATAATGGGATAGTCTATAGCCACACTGAAGAGTTGTAATACAAAGAATAATTTTTATATATATATATATATATATATATATATATATATATATATATATATATATATATATATATATATATATAACTGTAAGATTGAAAAACTAATGGTTTGGGGAAATCCCTGAAATCTGAAATCCATAGTTTCACAATCTGTTTAGTAAAGGTTAACAAGCTTGTGATGCTGACCATTAAGACTGTAATGGATCTGACCCTCACTTAGTGCCCCACCAACATGGCCATATGATGAACCAAGCTTTATATTCACTGTTGATACTGAAATATGATATATTTGATATTCATTTACGAAGTTTAGTATAGTTGAAGATAAGACCAAATAAGAAGAACATCAGTTTATTCCTGAGATATCTGAGATGCCTATATTTAAGGGAATCGTTTTCCATGCTCCTACTGAGCGGTCAGTAGTTACAGAAGCACTACTAGTAGTAGTGGTGGTTTAGTTTAAGATAAGGTAACATCAGACGAACATAAGTTTTATTCATAAAATATCTGAGATGCCTATATTTAGCTGAATTGTTTTTCATGCTACAACTTGGTATTCAGCAGATGCTGTAGTAGTAGTAGTAGTAGTAGTAGTAATAGTGTTGACGCAAACACACATACACAGTGGCTTTACCCTTTTACACCTTTTTCTGTTTGCGTCTCGGGTACGTAAAAATGAAGAAAAAAGTCACATATGACTTTATATTATGATTTTTACTAACATAATATATGTAATAGATGACAGGATTTTTCATGTTATCTATGGATAGATTATTGATTTAGAATAATTCTATTTATAAACATCGATTTTGGTCACATAAGTGTCAATCTCTCCCACAATTTAATCAGCTTTAAAGAGAGAAATAGAGTAAAACGTGTTTTTCTTGCAGAACCTACACACAGATACAGCAAACTGAGTATGTGTGCCAGTTATAGCTCTTAGCCACACATTAGCTGCTGGTCACAGAAGTCGTCCTAGCTTCGTCTCTTTATTCAGCTTTAAAGAGAGGTAGGGGGTGAAGCTTATATTTTCTTACCGAACTTACAGACAAACTGTGCCTGTGTGTCATCTACAGCACTCAGCCACACATTAGCTTCTGGCCACAGAAGTCTTCTTCTCCTCCTCTCTTTAATCAGCTTTTGAGAGAGGAAGGGGGGTAAAGCTTATATTCTCTGACCAAACTTACAGACAAACCGTGCCTGCGTGTCATCTAGAGCACTCAGCCACATATTAGCTGCTTGTCATAAAAGTCTTCTTCTCTTCCTCTCTTTAGTCATCTTTAAAGAGTTTATGGTCATTATGTGCATCGATATTGAGCCCTCGATTTAAAAGACTAATGATGGCTAGTAGTTGTCTGTAAATGTCAAAAGTCCGTTGAATACGAATGTAATCTCAATGCAAATTTTTGCCAAATGTAAAAAAAAAAAAATTAAAAAACCGTTCAATATAAAATTGTATTTTACTCGCCATCACGGCCAATGATCGAACAGCCGTAGCGTCAAAATTTGATGTCATGTAAAAGAATAAATGTGATCCGAATGAATTTTCATGTATGCAATCACTGGCGTTTTGCACTGGATACCATCTACAGTGGAGTAAGAAAAAATATTAAAAAAACATCTACGCTCTGAATAATCTAGATGTTATCTATAAACTTATTGAAATAAGACCCTCAAAGAAATCAAAAAAAGCTTCTTCTTTTTCAAAAATCAAAAGCATTCTTAGAAAAGGTCTATAAAAATACTGATATATATATATATATATATATATATATGTGTATATATATATATATATATATATATATATATATATATATATATATATATATATATAATCAGGGTTGAGAACTCTTTAAGTAAGGTAACTCGTTCATTATAAGCTTATGCGATGCTCTTCAAACTTAGGAATAGAGCGCTCTGGTGGATGGAGAATTGTGCTCAGGTGAATATATCGCTTAATTCAACTTTCCTGGCCGTCCATTTCTGCGTAGGGCAAAGGTAAAATGCCAGCCTCTGGGTCTGAACCAAAGGTCTCGAACCTACCTCGTAGCACTGGATGGGAGAATGGATAGTCTATAGCCACACTGAAGAGCTGTAATACAACGAAACAGCCGTCTATGGATGATTCAATTATGGAATTATATATATATATATATATGTATATATATATATATATATATATAATGTGTACTGTAGAGAGTGAGACGGACTCAGGAGTGAAGTGTTTGGTGGTAAGGTTTATTAATCCTTATAAGTCAATATATATATATCTATATTGTCTGTGGACAAAACGGTATTACCAGAAGAGTCGGAATACACAAACACACGCACATATAAAAGAGGGATATAACCTTTTGCCATCTTTGTTGGCTACGGTGGTTCAGTAAAAAAAAACAAACTTAGTATCCAATTGCATATTTTAGAGGGTAGTCAACAGCAAGCATGAAAACCCATCATCTCATATATAAGCTTTACTTCTAGCATATTAGATATATAGGTTATCTTAAGAAAAAAATGAAAGGTAATTTACAATAATTTCTTAATGTCTAATAGAAAAATAAAACAGAAATATTCATGAGGAAGGTACGATAATTAGATTCGGAATCTGTTAGTATGGGGGCTGTTAAATCGAATATTATGTACTCTCCTCCAGCACCAACCCATATATATATATATATATATATATATATATATATATATATATATATATATATATATATATATATCCATATACAATATATTATAATACCATATGTGAAATAGCAAACTATATGTATGATAGAAGCTATATATTAAAATGATAGCTGAAAAGAAGGTCATGTTTGATCAACACTGCTGGAGTGCCGTGTTGATATAACTTTTTTGTTTTTAAATCCCCAAAATATAAAAAAACAAAAACACCGAAGAAAAATGCATAAATTGCATTAACACATATTGGTAAATGAATTACTGAAGTGACACCACAAATATTTTTGAAAAAGTTTTTCAATGTTTAGTGTTTAAAGCTTTTTAGGAGATATATATATATATATATATATATATATATATATATATATATATATATATATATATAGAGAGAGAGAGAGAGAGAGAGAGAGAGAGAGAGAGAGTATAATTGACAACCATCCTTCATTTAATAACTAGAAGCCCCCTTCACCACAAGAAAAAGAATAAGATCGCCCACCATAACACAATAAAACTTGCAAGTACTTATCATATCAACTGAAAACCCTTGATGCTGAATAAGTGAGGGATAGCTACACTGGTTGGAGAACCAACCGTTGTGGTTATTCCTTACTTCCTACTTATCTCTTACACTTATTGGACCCCTCTTGTGGAATACTAGTACTTATACACACAAATACAAACGTATATATATTTATACTAAAATTCAGGGATGCAGTATTATGTAATATGCAATGTCTGACGTATGATGGGTTTATTTCATAGAGTGTTTGATATATTCAATTTTAAATATCAAGTTGGTTTAGAGTCGAGCTTAAAATATGATGGAATAAAGATTTGGTACACAAACACGTTTACGTTTCTGTCCTGTTTAGGCTTCTTCAGGCGAATATGAAGAAGCAAAAACAGGACAGAAACATGAAAGTGTTTGAATAACGAATCCTCATTCCATTATATATATATATATATACATATATATATATATATACATATATATATATGTATGTATATATATATATATATATATATATATATATATATATATATATATATATATATATATATATATATACGCAGAAACTATAAACACATAAGTAAATAAATGACTTTTTTATTTTCTATAAAATCCCAAGACGAAATAACCAAACAATCATTCCACAATAACCATAAGACGTTTATCTGAAAAGTATCCAACCACTTAACATTAACAAAAAATAGAGCGATTTTGCCTTAGGTACCCTTTTGAATATTCCCTTTGGGACCCTACAATCTTATTTTTGTGTCCCTCCCACTTTTCAAAAGAGTCAGCAATGTCCTCTTTCGGAATTGTCATCAATGGCTTCACTACGTTTTCCTTAATCCTGGCTACGCTATGAAGTCTCTTCGGAAAAAGGCGAGAGTCTCAAAAGAAATATTTTCAAAATCTGATAGATCAGGGTGATGCGACGCCCCCCCCCAAAAAAAAAAACCCTGCACGAGGCGTAAAGAATGGGCATCATGAATACAATGGTCACAAAATCAAATGTATCGTACATCCGACTGAGAAACACCACGGGAGAGATTCTATCGTCACATGTGCAGTAAGGTCCCTTTCAATTGATTGCAAGTAGCATCGATGCCACAGTCCTGATTCCCGAGATATTTTCTTGAAAAAGTCCTGTGAACGATGTATGGACTGTATTTTAGACATATTAGACGTCCTTCCAGGGTTGGTGAACACTTCATCAATTGCTCACTAACGTTACTGTGCGATTCAAATATTGTAAACAACCAGTTACTATGGAGGTTAATCTAGATTTGAATTGATGAGAGCATTAGAATAATCCGATAGTGTGGAAGGCTATGATGATCAGAGGGAAAGAGAAGGCTTTCACTTATTTTTTTTTTTCAAAAATATGACTGCGATACACGCCTGTATGGTAGTGTGTCTTATATGTCGTAAAATACGGTACTTGAATCTTTCAAAAGGTTTAAAAGAAAGAGAGCAAACGAGAAGGATTATATTGTTTGCTTTGCGTTATTTTGTTATGTTGATAGCAGTAATCGAAACTGGGACATAAGTCTTTTTTTTATGTTCCCGCCCCACATTTCTTCAAATCTTTTCAATGCAATAAATCGAATGGACATGGCTTCAACTAATTATTCGGCTGCTTGTTCATTTTCTGTCGTTTTATTTGTGTGCTTCTCTGTGCATGCTTGTAACGCAGCCGTAGCCATTTTTTTTTCTTTGAGAGGGAAATATCAAATTAAAGACTTTTCTGCTTGACAGCAAAAAAGCATCTGAAGAAGAAGAAGAAGAAGAAGAAGAAGAAGAAGAAGAAGAAGAAGAAGCAAGAGGATGAGAAAAGGGAGAAAATGAAGAAGAAGCAAGAAGAGGAGAAGATGGAGAAGATGATAATCAAGAAGAAGAAGAAGAAGAAGAAGAAGCAAGAGGATGAGAAAAGGGAGAAAATGAAGAAGAAGCAAGAGGAGGAGAAGAAGGAGAAAATGAAGAAGAAGCAAGAGGAGGAGAAGATGGAGAAAATGAAGAAGAATTAGGAGAAGAAGGAGAAGATGAAAATCAAGAAGAAGAAGAAGAAGAAAGAGTTGAAGTTATAGGAAGAATGACGGGCTCGTTACTAAACGGTGGGGTGAGATAAATAAAGGAAGTGTCATAGAAAGAAATAAAGACGGAATGATCAGTTCTTTTTAAGAAAAAAAGGAAAATGAAGAGAAATAATGAGAATGGAAAGTGAAAGAAATACATTGACTGATGAGGGAGTAGAGGAAGGAAAATAACTGAATGAAAGAAAAAAGAAGAAAAGAGAAATAAGTTAGATTAGATAATTTTGCTCAAACTATCACGAGCATTGAGGCTACTCTGTAAAAGACTCATCTGCAGTGGACAGGCTAACTGATGAGGGTGAAAGACCTTACTTCCGAAGACCCACCTGTTCGTAGAACTAGTCTTAGATCAGTCGAGAAAAGAGATTGTACGATTCCTTCAGAATGACCCTCATTTTCTGTAGAATCAACTATCGTCAATGGTCAACAGAGGCAATCGACAGGTAGACTTGGGGACACAAGATCTTCCAGACAAGGTCTCTCGCTAAGGTAAGCCATAGACCAGAATGGATAAACTAAGCCATTCAAGCTTCAGTAAGAGTGAAATTTGGCCCTAAAATAACCAGTCTTGTTTTCTCACGAATATTTACAAATGACGAGCGTAGAATTGACGACAAACCTGGTTATTTATTCTGCTTTGCTTTGATCCAACTTGGATCCAAAACAGTATGGTATCATGATAAGATACAAGATTTTAGATAGGAGGGGGGTCCTAATGGAAACATTTTTTTTTTTCATAGGCTAAAACGTGAAAAAGAAAACGAATTCCAGACATCAAGAAAATAACATGCTATCCTACATTTTTCACTTACATTTGAGTCGTTGCTTTTTAGCACACGAATTCACAATAAAAGGATTAAAAGAAAAAATAACCAAAGAAATTTTTCGCAGAATTAATCAATAAAATAGCCATAAAGGATGAAAGGGAGACGTCTTATTTATGCTAGGTGGAGAACAATTTATTGAACTACCGTAGCCACCAAAGGTGGCGAAAGGTTCTTTCCCTTTTTTTTATAGATATATGCATTTGTTTGAGGGGGTGATTGTGTGCTTATTCATGTGTTCCAGCGCTCCTGGTCATATCGTTGTGGTACAGATTTAGAATTGGCATCAGTACTCCATTAGACACTTACAAAAATTTTATTTTTTTCATTTTTTGGAAAAAAAGCTTTTTTGACGATTTGGGGCCTTATTTAACGAGGTTTATTAATAGCATGTCAATTCTCCATAATGTAGATTATGCCAGATGTTTTTTGTTTGTCTATTCTAGATTTTTTTCCCAGTGGAAAATACCAGTGATATCATGGATGGAATTTATTCTAACCATATTTATTCTTCGTTGGAATTTTGAAAATTTGACGCAACGGCTGTTCAATTATTAACTGTGGTTGCAATTTTGTTTTGTTTTGTTTTGTTTTTTGTTTTTATTGATTATTTGTGATTATTTAGATATTTATTTCTAAAGTTTCTTTTTAAAGATATTTTCTAAAATTTAATTGTGCTCTGCTCGAGCACAGGGGAGGTCCACACCGCCTGGACCCCCTTCCTTGGATCCACGCCTGGACATTGCACGCATTTGCTCGAATGCGATTGTTCAATGGGAAATTATTTGTCTTCCTCTGTGATTTCCAAGCAACAAAATAAACAATTACAAAAGTCAAAACAGTTTGAATCAAAGATTAATTATGCCATTGTTTGTCGACTTGCTTCATGGAATTAAGTTTCCCTTCTTTCCCCCATCTTGGTAATATGGTGGGCGTTGACTTTTCCTGGCGATTTTGGGGCAGTACTTTTCATTCCTGTTACTCCCTGCTATTTCCTGCCACTTCTTAATAATACTAGTTCTCAAGCATAAGAAAACTCCATTGCCATTCCCTGCCACTATCAGTTCTCAAACGTAAACAAACTAGTATTCCCTGCCACATGTTTTATTAACGTTTGAGAACTAGGGGTATCAAGAAGTGGCAGGGATAGTTTTTGCATCGAAATATTTCATTAAAAATGTGACAGAAATAGTATTTGCATCGAAATTAATCCTTAATGTGTGTCTGGGAGTGGCAGAAAATGGCAGAGAGTGGTAGGAATTAAAATTACCTTCGGACGATTGTGTACCTGATTTTTTGACTTTTGATCTTTTTTTTAACATAATATTTCTCCTTTTGTTTATTTTTTCAATCTTTCTTTCTTCTATTTATTTCTTTTTTTATGTCTTTCATTTTTTCTATTTCTCTTTTTCAATCTTTTTTCCTTTCTTTCTTTCTTTTTTTTTCTTCTTTCAGTCCATTAGTTACTTTTTGTTCCATTCCATTTTTCTCATTCTTTCTTCGTCTCTTTCAATTCATCTTCTCTTCCTTTCATTTTGTTTTTCCTTTTCTTTTCCTTTCTTTTTCCTTGTCGTTCTTTCTCTGTCCCTTTATATTTTTCTTTCTTACATTCTCTCCCTACTTTTGTTCGTTTCCTTTCTCTTTTTCTTTTAGTTCTTCCATTTTCCTTTTTTTCTTCTATCGAATAACCGTAGCCACACAAAAGGGCCACCCCGCCTAACCAGCCAAGTGGGCTACAGACCCTTTTCTTTTTACTCGTCTCTGTCTGTTTTCCTGGTCTCATTTCAGGGATCACAACCTCGAAAAATGTGCATGAGTACACCACTAGGCACCATCTAATCTAACAACAGTTCGTTTTGGAGGTTTTCTTCCAAGTTTTTTTGGTCTCTATGGTCATTTTGAACCAAGAATGCCCAAATCTTGTGCTGGTATTGTTTTAAAGACATTTTGGATGAAAGATCTATTTTCTTTGGATAATGTGAGATGATTTTTTTAGATAATTGGTTCTAGTACGCGGACTGACTACGAAAATTCATTTATACGCGGCACAGATATATTTTCTCCTTTCAAAGACATCAAATTAATCAAGTCGGCTCGAGAGAATTTAATTCATATGAAACAACTGGCTCTCTGTTAGTCACAGCTTCAAACCCTTAAGCATTGGCACTGCTCAACCAAACTTGGTACAATTTTGGTATGCATGCTCAACTGACCAAGAGAGACGAACTTATTTTTAATTTCAAAGATTTTAGAGGGTTGGGGCTCTACAGTGTAACTATAATTCTCAACTGAACCCTTACTTTTCGTTCAATATACAACTATCGCTCTAGCTGGAACCACCCCCTATACAGGAACGAACTGAAGACCGCCCAATATTTTTTTTATGATTTTTTATGAAAATCGTTGTCGAATAATCGAATTAGACTTATTGACCGAGTCAAGTAGATTCTAATTCAAATATATGAGTCTGATTGAAGAGTCAACAAATGAAATTGGCTTTTGATCGGCAGAGAGAACAAGGAAATGAAAATCTTTTAATCGTACAATTTAAACGGTAGGTTGACTATCTGGGCAATTTACAACTAGGACGAGAATACATAGGTTTTTCAATAAATCTGTTTCTAAATAATGAAAAGGAAGCATTTATTTTACGCAGCAAACATTTATGTGTTAGATGTAGTCTCCTCCCTTGTCGATGCACTTAGCCTAATGCTTAAACATTAATCACATTGATCGAACATTATACAGTGAAATTTTCAGATCAAATCTTCCGACCATCGAAGTTAAGCTGCCTAAGCATATCAAGGAGGAAGAAAGATGGAAAGAAAGAAAGAATGAAAGAAAGAAAGATTCCATTCCAACCTATTTCTATTCTGAAGACGATTTCTTTTTTGTATAAATGATAAATAAAAATCATAATGTATTTATTCATTAGAATTAAATAAGACCATGCGTATCTGTGATATAAATTTTCGTAGATATGTAAGACTTTTCTGTTCGGCTCAGTTGGTGAGAGAGTCAACTATCACTCTCTGGTTCAAGATTCCACATCACAGTTGAGAAATGTTAATTCTATAAATAAGCCCTTTATAGCATAAATTTTAGTCCATATGTAAGACTGATCTATCTAACTCAGTCGACAAGAACCATGACTACTAATCAGTCGGTAGTAGTTTTAAATAATATTAGGGGAATGTTAATTTTCACTCCTCTAAATTAGGTGAGTATTGTTCTTGTTGTTCTTGTTACAGCAGAAAAAAACGACGTGTGATATTTTGTTCCTGCACTGGCTACAACATCAGCCACTCCGTCTCCATATATTACATTACTACTTACTCAGCTCATTTGTGATTTGTGAAATAGACATAGAGGCGGCGATCACCTGAGGTGGCGTCACTTACTTCACCCTGCTCTATTTAATCATGCCTTTCCCAAGGTAATTAGTACGAGGTGAACATACTCGCCGAGGCGTTATCCGCTAGACCATCTTACACTCAACAAGGAAAGAAAGATTTTTTTCTCTCGCTCTCTCTCTTTTCAATCAAGGCACTTAATGAGACTGTCTCCAGACGTTGTTTAACATGTAAACGAAAGTACTTACCCAATTATGTTGACTGGTTACACTTGTCTATTGAAATTTAGGGGATATAGGTGAATGGATGGTGTGCAGCTTAAGGAGAGTTTATCGAGTGTTGATGCTTTTTTCTAAGATCAATCATCGATCGGATACAAAAGAACAATTCCGCTAAATCGATAATTCATTAACCATCAATTCAGTGCTTGTTGGCATTTTACCAAAAGGCTTATCTTCTTTTGTTAAACTCCTACGATAGAGTTTCGACTTTATTTTCGTATGCAGCAACAATGGCAGATGAAAATGACCACATCAAAAACCAGTGACGTCGTATACGAATAACAGGTACACAGAGATGTACGCAAAAACTGACGATGAATTTGCTCCCAATTTTAAAGCCAAACTCAGGTCGATTTGTTCAGCTAAGGTTTGTAAATCCAAATTAAGGAAACCACTTATAAAGGATTTGAAATGAGACTCGTAGTTTTGGAATAACATTGTATGGAGAAAATAATTCTGTTCTGTTAATTTTTTAGATTATAATGAAGCAGAGAGAGTTTGACTCGAGCGTAGCTGAGCTTTTCTTTTTTTCTTGTGTTTTCTTCCTTTCTGTATTTTTATTTCTTTGTTTCCTTCCTTATATCTTTTGTGAAACTCTAGTCTACTTTGTCCTCTATTGTAACAAGAACATCAAGAACAATCTTCATCGAATTTAAAGGAGTAAAAATGATCATTTCCCATCGATGATTTGAAATCACGGCTGAATGATTTATAAGTCGTGTCGCTTACTAACTGAGCTAAATTGACGAGTCTAAATTACCAACTAAAGTTTATGGTGGAAATACGCCAGAACTTCATTCCAATAAATAAATACATTTATAGAAGTAACATTTACCTTGAAATCGCAACCAAGATATTGGTTGCTGGCTCTTCTCCTGACTAAGCCAAACTGACAATACATATCTGCGAAAATTTATCTAACTGATATGCAAGGGCTTATTCTATACTATTGATATATCATAATTTTCATCTATCATACAAACGATAAAAAATGTTACAGTAATCATCTTCAGTCGAAATACAAATTGGAGTAGAGTAAATCTTTCTTTCTTCCTTTTCTCCGCTTTCCTTTTCCACTTCTTTGATTCTTTCTTTCTTTCTTCCTTTATTTTTTTCTTCCTTTCTACTTTCTTTCTTTTTTCTTTCTTTTTTCATTCACCATTTTTCCTTTTTTTTTGCAATATATTAGTTGACGTCATAACCAATAGTAAGTCTTTGGACCAACGTAAAAGTTAGCCCTTTCCAACCTGGAAGACTGGCCCGAAACAATCTTCCTTCCGACTTCTCATTTTGGAGTCTGTTATTTTTTTAAACTATGGCTGTGAAGTGAGGCGCAGATCCTGAGCGGTCGTAAAGTACGAATCCACCCTCGACGCTTTGGCAGAACACAATCAATTTTTTTAAATAGAGAGATTTTACGCATAAAAACCCAAGTAATCATAAAATGTTATACCTAAAAACATATTGTTGTTTTTCATCTAAGATATCATCCGTCATATTCTTCGTAATTTTCTTACTGTATTGGTTTTGTGGTAAATTTCTTAGAATGATTTTCTTTACTTTACTCTTTTGTCGATTCTAGTGCTAGAAAACACGTATTTGGATTAGAATATCAATTTAATGTTTAAATTTATTTCGAAAATCATGCATGGAAAATTATGTCCCTCGAATTATGTCCTACTGTCTCCTCGGTGAGTGTTGGTCTAATTTCCAGAAACCTAGAATTTCGATGACCTCTTCGTTCGCCAGATCTGACTGCACCATATTTTTTCCTCTGGTGATATCAGAAGGAGATTGTTCACACAAACAAGCCAGCAGACCATTCAAGGGCGAAAAGGAAATAATATTCAATAAGAAATTGGAGTAATCGCAGAAGAAACTTTGTGCTGTGTTATGGAAAATTCTCTAGAAAGAGCAAGGTTGAAAGCCATCATTTGGAGGACATAGTTTTCCATAACTTGATTTCAAAAATTAGTTTGAACCATAATTTTTATTCAAACTTCGCAATAAAACAAATTATTAAAAAATGATTGAATGTTTTGGACTCCTCAGCAACTGTCCCAACAGATAAATAGATGGATGGGATTGAAAGTATTTTACATTATGAAGAAACCGGAAAACGAAAAATGGATCCATATATTCGAAATATAAGTGGGGTATGAACAAAGATTACAGATGATACTCGAGGTTTTGCTTTTGTGTTATTAAATGGTAAGTCATTGCGTGAATGCTTGTGTGGTTATTTTTGAATGATGGAATTACTAATTGCTATGATATTGCCCGACGTTGTTCAGTTGAAAAACCGAACTTTTCAACGTTGTTTCATTTAAAATTACAATCGTGTCAAAGCCCGAAGGCGAAACATGTTAGTATAATAAATTTGATGTAGATACTACTATCGCCTATATTGTCCTCCAAATAATGATAATTATATACATATATATATATATATATATATATATAGAGAGAGAGAGAGAGAGAGATAGGTGGATAGATAAATTTGAATAGTCTTAGAGTTACGCATATTTTCGTTACATACTTTTCGTAATAATTAAATTTTTACCTTACTATAATTTATTTTTCGATAGAATTCTAATTAGGAAGAATTTTACCAAAGAAGCCAAAGTGATTATCTTTTTTTTCTTTTTACTTTCTCTCCTTTTTTCTCACCCAGAAGCAACAGTAATTTTTTTTTTTGCTAACCTTTTGTGAATTATTTGTAAAGTGAAGCCATTTGCAATTTTCAACGGCGAAGCTCATTTTGATTCCTAAAGAGAAGAACGCCAATTTTGAGACAAACACTATTGTTGTTTTGAAAAAGGAAGCCATTGTTAGTTTGAAACACTTGGCCGATTGTTATTGTGTTTTCTTTTGACGAAACTGCGGCTAAAAGAACTAATTTTAGTTTGCCTTTTTGTATAAAATATTTTTTAAAGGGCAAATAAAAAAAAAAGCAGAATTCCACAACCAAATAAAAAGGAATAAAATCGAGAGAATCGTTGAGAAATCAGTTGCTGATATTGGATAGAGATCTAGATTATTATTTCTTTCTTCTTTCTTCTTTCTGACTATCTTTATTTCTTTCCTTCTTTTTTTCCCTCCATTCTTTTTTCCTCCTTAAGCCCTTTTTGCTTTTTTTACTCCCCTCCTTTCGTTCTTTTTCTTTCTATTTACTTTTTTCTTTCTTGCGTTCTTTCTTTCTTTCTTTCTTTCTCTTTTCCTCATTTCTTCCTTTCCTGCTCCCTTCCATCATTCTTTCTTTCCTCCTCCCGTTTTTGACTTTCTTTCTTTCTCTCCTTTTTTTTCTGACTCCTTTTAGTCTTTCTTTTTTTCCCTCCTTTCTTTTCTTCTTTCTCCCTCCCCTTGCCTTACGTTCCGACTCTCCTTCTCTTTTTTCTTTTCTTTACCCTCACTTTCCTTCTTTATTTCTCCTCATACATCATTTTTCTCTCAATCCTACCTTTTTCCTTCTTCAGGGAAAAATGGTATGAATACGAATCGAATGGATCGTGTAGAAATCGTCTGCTCCAATTGGAAAAAATCTCCCTTTTTCCTCTCTCCCTTTTCATTCAGCTTTTTCTTTCTTTCTTCCTCGCTCCCTTTTCAAATTTTCTTTTTCATTTTGATTCTTCTCTATTCTTCGTTCATCCTTTATTTATTTCTTTTTATTTCTTCTTCCACCTCGCGAGAGAATCATGAAGAAATCGTTTGCCCAAATTGAAAGGAAATCAACATCCTTTTTTCTTTCCTATTTCGTTTTTTCTTCCTTGATCCTCTTTAGCCTTTCTTTTCCCCTTCTTTCATTATTTATCTATTTCTGATTTTCTTTTTATTCCTAGCTCCCTTCCTTCGTTCCTTCGTTCCTTCCTTTCTTTCTTTCCTTTTTTTTCTTTCCTCCACTTTTCTTTACAAAGCGAAAGAATCATGGAGAAATCGTTTGCCCAAATTGGAAAAGAAATCGAAATTCAAACAATCGCCAAATTTTCTCTTCTTTTTTTTTTCTTTTTGTTCTCCTTTCGTGGCTGAGGGCGATTTCTAAAAAGACGTTTGGAATGAAGAAGAAAGGAGAACAAATAAATTGAAGAATTGAAATTACACGGAACATCTTTAATGGGAGAAATTAATGAATTCAATACAAATATTAGACGACGTCGGAAGAAGAGGCTCATTGCAGAAAAAAAAAACAAGATTTAGACGCATGTATTCATGGTTGCATATATATATATATATATATATATATATATATATATATATATATTGTATATTGTATATATATATATATATATATATATATATATAAAATCTAGAAAGCTTTACAGTTTTAAACACTAAACATTTTGAATAACAATTGTCACTTATTTCCCAATATATGTCGATGCAATTCATGTGATTTCCTTCGGTGTCTGTTCCCTGTTTTATATATACTTTCTCATTATGGTACGATAAGTAAATTTTCTCTTTGTAGGATTATCAGTTATTTACCCTAAAACTTTTTCGGGTATTTAAAAACAATACATATATATATATATATATATATATATATATATATATATATATATATATATATATATATATATATAAGGATTTGCAGCTTTCAATAAACATTTTATGTCGTTTCTGTCAATATTTTCAAATATCAGTTAATGCAATTAATGTGAGTTATTCAAAGGGTTTTATGTTTCACACAAAATTAGATATCATAATACTTTATGTGTATTTCTATTGTTGGGATCATCGGTTGTTCATCATGTAACCGTTTCAGGGATTTAAAAACAAAACAGTTATATTTCCATGGAGACGGGCTAGGTGGTAAATATCTATGCGCCTCGACAGAGTGTTCTGTCTCTGAGAAAGACTACTTTCTGCTGACACAGATATTTCATCTCCAGATAAACAAACCATTTAAAAAAATCAATGCCACGGACCCCGTACAAAGCATAAGCTAATTGACATTGCAATTATCTCGTTTGCTAATCGTTAGTCTCAACTTGGAACGAGTCAGACTCTGGAGATGAGCGATCTATAGGGAGAATGAATCCCTCACTTGTTCAATAACTCTCTCTCTCTCTCTCTCTCAAGAATTACATTGTTACAACAAAGACTAAAATAAAGATAAAAAGATTGCGCATTGAAAAATTACACATGAAGATCAGAAATCTCTGGTCCACATTCTATTATACATATATGTATGGAGAGAGAGAGAGTTGGACAGAGACTCTGGAGATGAGTGGTCTGTAGGGAGAACGGATCCCTCACTAGTTCGATAACTCTCTCTCTCTCTCTCTCTCTCTCTCTCTCTCTCTCTCTCTCTCTCTCTCTCTCTCTCTCTCTCTCTCTCTCTAAAGATTAATATTGTTACAACAAATACAAAAATTCAAAAAGAAAATCCTGCATTGAAAAATTATGTGTTAAGATCAGAAATCTTTGGTCCACATTCTATTATACATATATATATATATATATATATATATATATATATATATATATATATATAGAGAGAGAGAGAGAGAGAGAGAGAGATATATATATATATATAGAGAGAGAGAGAAAGAAAGAGAAAGAGATGGATATATATAGAGAGAGAGTTGAACAGAGACTCTGGAGATGAGTGGTCTGTAGGGAGAACAGATCCCTCACTTGTTCAATAACTCTCTCTCTCTCTCTCTCTCCCTCTCTCTCTCTCTCTCTCTCTCTCTCTCTCTCTCTCTCTAAAGATTAATATTGTTACAACAAATACAAAAATTCTAAAAAGATCCTGCATTGAAAAATTATGTGTAAAGATCAGAAATCTTTGGTCCATATTTCATTATATATGTATATATATATATATATAGAGAGAGAGACAGACAGACAGACAGACAGAGACAGAGAGACAGAGAGAGAGAGACAGAGACTGAGACAGAGAGAGACAGACAGACAGATAGACAGATAGACGGACGGACAGAGAGTTGGACTGAGACATTTGATATCGGAAGATACAATGAGCAGTGTTATCTACGTATATGCATAAATGAACGAAGACAATAAGTAACAAGGAGAAAAATCCTGTTATAGACCATTATCATTCAAATATAAAATTATGTCCTGAATATTATATCATTCTGTCTACGTCTTTGTAGTTTCGACATTGAAAGATACAATGAAAGCGTAACGTACGTACACCGAAACGAACAAAAGAAGAATTTTATAGCCCGTTATCATTAGTAGAATATACCCATCTAAAATGACGGGCTTATTTATAGATGGATGTGCACTAAGGAGCCCAAAGCTACTGGGTCATTTCTTTCTTGATAAATGTGTGATCAGACGTTGAAAGTTTCAAGAGTTTCTGTGTTGTAATCTATGACGTCATTGATTGCAATTATTGGAAAGTAAATTAACCAATGAAATGCGTTAGAAACAAATAGACATAGAATTTGCATACAAGCTTACAATATGGTTTGATTACCGTTACTTTATCAGTCAAAAAGGAAATTCCAAGAACGTTATGCAGTAGTAGTAGTAGTAGTAGTAGTAGTAGTAGTAGTAGTAGTAGTAGTAGTAGTAGTAGTAAAGGTGCTGGTTGTCGGCATATCTAATTATTATTATCATTATTATCATTATTATTATTATTATTATTATTATTATTGATAATAATGGTAATAATGATGACAATGACAAATGATCGATAACGCCTTGTTTGTTAATATTCTAAAAGAAAAAACAAGGATGTTTTAAATTTTATTAAATATGACACAATTAATATATAAAAGAAACAAAACTGAGAGTGTTCAATATATTGTATATCCTCTTCAGTGAAAATTCAAAAGTAAAAACGAATTAGAAAACGTTAATGGCGCGTTCTGCAGAGAAAAAAGAAATAAGATTCGAACTTCACACATCAAAGTTTCAATGACGTCGTGCTCTTTTTAGAATGATTGAAAAATATGTGGAAAGGGTGAAAGGTGTGTTCTGTCAAGGAAAACGAAATACAACTTGAAAGTCACACATTAATGTCACAAAAAACCTGGTGTACTTTTAAACATTATGATTATTATCATCATCATTATTGTAGTAGTACTTGTAGTAATAGTAGTAATAGAAATAGTAGTTGAGTTTTCGCACCAATAATGACTGTTAGCTTTCATAGGAGATGACAACAAGTCATCTCAGTACTCCAGGACTCTCTTATACCATTGCTGTCTACTGGAGGTCGTAGAATTCATATTTCCAGTACTCTCCTCAATATTCGCATAGATCCTTGTAGTGCTGTGGTTTGCATAGTTCGAATTTTCCATTTTGTCTCCTGCTGTTCGAATCTCATTTTCCGTTTCCTTTGTCCGCTTCTGAGTGCAATATTATTGGTATTACCCTGAATTTCATATTCAACGCCTTTTTCAGCTCCTTTGCCAAGTCATTCCTCAGCTCTGCACCCTCTTTCATATTTACTTAACGATCTGCAGATATAGCAACATCTATGATTTAGCAGGCTCTCTTTCCCTTGTCCACTACTACTAGGCAAGGTCTTCTCGCTTGGATGGGGAAATCAGTTTGGATGTCAAAGTCCCAGAGTAGTTTGTGCCTTCTATTTTCCAGGAATGTCCCCAGTTTGTGCCGATACCATTTGTACATATGGTCGAATCCCAGTTGTTTGCTATGTTCTCAGTGTTATTGTAAGCCTTCCGGGCTAGTTAACTACATTCACTGATTATGATATTTACAGTCTCGTTCCTTTCTCCTCGTAGTTAAAATTTTCTGTTTGTTTGTGCTCTGTCCATTTTCACCTGGGCAGTTTGTCCTGATGCATTTATCTTGGGTTGCTATGATGCACGATTCCGTTAGGTGTCCTCTGAGAAGCCATATTCATGATCTCTCGTCTGCTCTATTTTGTATCTGTTTTTTTTTATTTTCCTTGTAGTTTTTTCTGTTTCCATTTTTCTTTCTTAGTTGTCTGCTGTGCTACTCCCTCGTTCGCTATTTTCTTGTTAGTTTCACTACTTCAGGCGTTTTTATGATGTCTTCATTGCTTGCTTTCACATACTTTTCGAATCCTGACTTTGGCTTTTGCATACTGTTTTTTACCGCCTTATTTCTCCTTCACATACAGTCTGTCGGTGTCCTCTCCAAGGTATGAAACCCTGTGCATCGTTGCCGGTCCAATAATAAGAGCTCTCCTTTTGTCCATTCAAGAAATTGATCTGTATATCTTACTACCAAAGCTGCACATGTTTTCATTCCTTTCATCAGATTTCTGTTATTTAGCTTGGGTCTTTAATCATTCTTTTTCCTATATCTCTGAACTTTTGAGATGAGGTATTATTATTATTTCTGTTAATATTCGGACCAAAACAACCAAGATGAGGATGGTCTGAATATTAATAGAAATAATTCTTTTTCCTCCTATGTTTTTTTTTTTTATTTTCTCTTTCATATCTCCTCGTTACATCGCATAACATTCGATAGTTCGTCGGTATCTATATCTATCCTGTGTGGCCAATGCTCTGATTTTGTTCCTGTCTGGTTATTTGATCCCTCCTGCTGCTATGAACCTTCGTCTGGACAATTTTCTCTTCCAAACTTCATCCCAGTGTCATCACTGCATTCTTTCACTTTGCTGAACAACATGTCGAGCTCTTCCTGTTCTTATCAAATAGTTCTACGTCGTCCACGGACATGATGCGGTTTGTTTTTTTCCCTTATTTGAGAGAATTTGTATCCTTTGCTGCTTTTCAAGATTCTGTTTAATGGTTAGTACAAATTGTCGTTAGGGTAGAGAGTCCCCGCTGGAAATTTCCTATTTTTATACTTGCTTCTACCGAGTTTTCTCCTGTAGTTGTCAATTTTGCATACCAGTTTTTCATAGAGTTGACTATAAATCTTACCACTGGTTCACTAATCTTGATTATACCAAGGCATTCAAGTATCAAGCTATGTGCAATCATGTCGTATACCTTTTTTTTTATAGTGAGTTGTCCCCATCGAAACATTCCCCTTTTTTTTCATACTTCTTTTAGGGTCATGTACAGTAAGGTATTTGCCCCTTTGATTCTTTTCCAGCGTCATTTCTGTTCTTCAGGTAGTAGTCCCCTCTTTTCTTTAGAAATATATATTCTCTCTGCTACCTGTCAACATTTTCCGTATTCGTGGTAGGCACGTGATTGGTCAATAATTGCTTGCTTGATTCCCTTCATCACAGTCCCTTTGGGTGAGGCTATCGGTTATCTAGAATGGGACCTTGCCTTCATCTACGCAATTTTAAAGATGGTGGATGAATCAGTCGTGTAATGTAGTGAACTTCTTAAACCAATATCCGTGGATTTCATTATGTCCTGGTGCTTTCCGGTTGGTTATTTTTCGAAGGTGTGTTTCAATATGGTCTCGCTCTATAGAACTTGTTCTACCTCATCTATGTCTTGGAGTTCTCTTTTGATATCTTGGAGCTTCGTTGTGTCTCTTTGATATGTTCCCATATATCATTCCAAAAGTTCTTTGGGTCTATTGTATCCGGTTTTATGCTCTGTTTTCTTTTTCTTTTCGGGTCTTGAGAATTTTCTTTCGTTATTTTGGAAAGTACAGTTCTATGTATTTAGCAGTCTTCTGTATATATCTATTTCGTTTAGCTACCTTGGCAAGTCTTCTCGGTCGTATTTCTACCACAGTTTTTGTCTTATCTTGTATCCGTCTCATAGTCTTCATGTGCGATGTATGTTTCAGTTTTCATTCATCTTTCTGTAGTTGAGGGGATCTATTCTTCTTATCTCAGTTCCCGATTGGATTTTTGTTGAGCTCCGTTATGTTGTTAGTTCCAATGTGCTGTAAGGAGTAATGGACAGATGCAGTTGTCTCTTTTACTTTTTCCCCAGTCCTTGTCCTTTGGGGATGGCAGTGTCTTCTTTTTTTGCATCATTTCTTTGAGGATTTGTATCTGGCTTTTTTCCACTTCCTGTGGGATGTCGACGTCCCTTTCTTATACATGGCCTGAACTTTGGTCAGGATTTTTTTCTTCTGTTGGAATTTTTCCCCACTTTGTTGCTAATTATTTTGGTTGTGTTAGAGTATTCCTCTGAGGAGGCCACGTTCTTCTTTCTTTTTTTTTATTTTTATTCTTGCTGATGTCTTGCAGTTCCCTCTCCGAAGGCCATTTATTTTTCAGGGTTTGTTCCACATGGTCAGCTAGGCGCTATTTAGATGCTTCCACTTTAGATCAAGTATGCATTCCATGTAGCACCACTCAGATCGTTTGCTTTTAAATTAGCAATACATTACCAGTTTGTTGTCCTCTTTCGTCCATTTTCTCTTCTTATTCTAGCCAACAGTCACTCGGTGATGACTGTGTCCCTCCTGAAGGCCATCAAGGGAGCACAAACCGGAGTTTCGGCCGACAATCGCCCGGTAACGGCTGTTCTCCACCCTGAACGCTGTTAAAGTAACATAAGCCAGAGTTTGGGCCAGGACAGTTGCCAATTGGTCGTCGATGAAGACAATGCGACAGTTAGTCTCGTCAGCCCTCCACTCATCCTGATAACGCACCACAAAAGCGGCATGGTTTGCACCGTCTCAACTTTCCTCAGCTACAGTAATGCCTTCTCCTCCAGGCTTTTAGGCCATTGTTGACGACTGAAGGTTGTCTCATATTTTCAGTGCTCTCAGTACTCAGTCGTAGCAGTAGTCTTTCTTAACAAAGGAAGGAAAGGAGATTGCGTTGTAGTAATAGTGATGATTAGACATTTTTCATTGGTCTTACAAAGTCGATTGTATACAAACAGGGCTTATAAGAGAATTTAGCTTTCAGCACTTATAGAAGAAATTATCGTAACCATCGTTTAGGCTCTAACTGTTATGCCTTGGGACTCGAATATCGATTCGGAGAAAATGGTCCAAACAGCCGTAATTCTGATAATTCTTATAAGGTTTCAATGAATTGTGCTCAAGTTCCTCGTTCCAAACTGTTCATGGAATCCTTGTCCCTTATCTGCAGTGCCTTTGTTATTTAAAGAGCTTAGCGATGCAAGAGGACACCGTCTGAATTGAGAAAACAAAAAGGAGAGGAAGAAAAAGGTGACAATTACCTAATCTGAAGTCCGTCGAAAGGAAACAGGACGTGACAAAAATTGATGTGAATAATACACTACCGGGCATAAAAGAGAGTTCCTGTTCAGTATTCCTTGGAAATCAACCATTATTATAAATGTGGGGCTAGAATTTTTTTCGTCTTAATTTTCTTGTTGATTTTTATTTGAGCTTCCTTTGGGCTGTCAATCTACGGCAGTGCGTAAACATCGCAGATCGGGAACCAATTATAACCTTACGGCGAGAGTCGTACTCAACCATTTTGAAACCTGACCGAGAGCTTCTCCTTTATTTTGGATCTTGGTTGTTGGGTCATTGAAGTTTGATCAAAACTTGAAGATGGAACAAAATACAAGTCAAAAATTAATTAAGACTCCCCATCACAGCCAATGATTGGATAAACGTAGTATCATGTAAAAGATTTTCATCGAAGAATGAATATGGTCAGAACTAATTCTGATTATGACATCACTGGAGTTTTCCACGGAAAATATCTGAAATAGAGTAAAAAAAAAAAAAGAAGAAGACATCTAGAAAAATGTAGATTCCGGAAATCGAGATGTTATTTTTCAAAAAATAAAAATAAGGCCCCCCAAAGAGCCCCCAAATAGCCCCCAAAGCTTCTCTTCCAAATTTTTTTTTAAAGTCACTTTTAGAAGCGGTCAAGTGGATTATTGATTTTTCGACAATCTACAAGACTGTAGATAAATTTTACAAGTCTGTGGACAAAACGGTATGACCAGAAGTGCAAAAGCATACAAAACGCAACCACATACAAGTATAAAAAAGGACAGAACCCATTGCCATATCTGATGGCTACGATTGTTCAATGGTTGACTTCTAATAAAAATAAATACATATTCCTTGAAGGTTACCCCATTATTACAGGCACCAGAAATTCGTATTAAAACTATCAAGACGGCAAAGCATTAA